>JAOXNG010000021.1:19090717-19101920 GCA_028566535.1 Scolopax minor
CCTTTACCACATCAGAATAGAGATAATAAAAGTTTGCTTATATATTAAAACAGATAATTTTTTATTTTATTGAAAAAAAAAAAAGGTAGTTGCTTTCATCAGCTTTGTTACCAAAGTATTCAACAACCTGGTCAAGGCCTAAAAAAAGGCCAAGCAGTCCTACCGGTCTATGGAAAAGTAACTAAAAGCCTTCCTCAATTAACCTTGGGCATAAGAGGTAGTGCTGATGTCATGAGACTCTGTCTACTGGGTGATACAGGGGCAAAGCAATATTTCATAATCTCCAAAAAGAAGATCTCATCATTATTCCAATATCCGAAGCTATATTCTGCCTAGTGATACAAAAATTAAATGTTATCCCAGAGATATGTGCTTCTTAATATCACTGGTCTCTGTCTAGACAAATATTAAACAAAGGCTAACAAGATATGGAAAGCTATTAAAAGCCAGATCCCTTACACACCATTGGAATAAATTATCTGGTTGCAGCTGAAGAATGCCACACAGACATCTGAGAAAGAAAAATATACAGACTGAATTTCACTTATGATGGGGTATTAAAAAAAAAAAAAAAACCTCAACTTCCATTGCTGCTTAGCAGTAACTTAGAGTAATTGCCTTTACTTGTATAACTGTCTGACTATAAAGCTTTGTGAGAGTGCACACATTCAACATGTTTCAAATTGATAACCAGTGATGCCTTTATAAATTCACAGTGTGAAGTTTGAGTATCTATCACCAAAAGATCCCATGTTGGCTCCAGAATTGACTCTGCAAGGTGATTATCTGGCTATGCAGTCTGTGGCCTATACACAACAGTTACGCACAGGCCACTGAGACATGTTCTGATTCCTTCACAATCAGATGAAAGGAATTAATTACAGATGGAAAATGAAGGCATTAAAATTGAAGCAGAAGGTCAGCTCTTCAACTGGCATGGAATAGCTCAGCTCTTGTGACAGTTTAGCTCTCTCCAGTTAAGCAATCTTTCAAGTCCCCATAAAAATGCCAAATCTGAAAGGAGCTTGGGAAAAAAATAGCTCTCCCCTCATTCCAACCAGACAATAGGTAAATTTGTGTTTATTTATGAGATAGAAAAATTACGTGTGCATTTACTTTGAAATGACTGCTAGTGTTATATGGCATTATTCAACTATAATGTTGCCAAGTTTACACCAACCACTTTCATTTTCCAATGTTCTATGTGGAAAGAAGCAAATCATGATGCCAAGACCCAGGTCTGGACTAATGGAGATCTTTTGGAAAAATCCTATTTTTTTGTGAACAAGCATTCATTTCTACATGATACAGCTAAAGCAGTGATTAATTGCCTAGAGCTTTGACTTAATATACGCTGCCAGTCCTGTTTTTCTAGACACAGGACATGCACACATGTTCTGTAGCTTGTCTCTCTCAGGTATTACACACCCATAAGCAACCCAGTGCAAGAAGATTTGTCTCAGTACTTCTTTATCCTGTGTTGAAGGAGTAAGAGATTAATACAAAAAAGGTCAGCAGTGGCTGTGGGTTGTTCTCTGACAAAAGAAGTTTCCCCAAGTTATTGCTGGCAGTTGTCCCTTATGGGAACAGCATCAAGATGGATGAATAGCTAATTTAGCCAAACTGAAAATGCAGACACCAGACACATGGCAGAATATGATCAGACAACAGCATTGGCGCATCCACCCAGCAGCCATGACCATTACAAACAGGCACTTTATGGCAGAACTTCTCATCAGAAAGATCCTAAGAAAATAGAACATAAATTATCAGCAGTTGGCTTAGAAGAAAAAATAGGCATTTGATAGCCCAATTTTGTTACCAGAGCTGTTCTGTATCCTTTGGAGTCTTCTACAGCACCCCAAATTAACTGATAGTTTACTCAAAGGAAGACGACTGCAGAGGATAAAGCACAGAATTTTATTCCAGTTGATGACTGCCACAGAAAACCAAAAGCTGAGCGAAAGAAAACCCCAAATCAAACTGTAATCTGGTCATGTAAGGGAAAGCTGCTGCTTTTAAGAGGTGCAGAACTGATTCGCATCAGAATAGCATCTGCTATTCTGGATGGAAATTGCACTCCTGTTAATTGACAGAACTGTTATACAAATTAAGCCTACTTACTGTAATACTGGTGTGTCCTTTGTATCTACTGCTGTCAGTAACCATAACTGGCCTAAACACATTGCAATCAAACGTTAACCTAGTGCAGTAGACAATTCTTTTTGAAATCACATTCTTATAACAGATGTTCAAAACAAAATGCAGTGGTGAATAAGCGCCCTCTTAAGGGCATTTGGCACAAGTAACATTGCTTCAATGCAATTACATAATTTTGAAGTAAGATACTGAGTATTTCCCACAGCTAAAATGTCAGTTTCTAACATTTCCCCCTTCCCGCTATTTAAAAAATGCTGTGAAAGGTTTTAAAATATTAGAGTTCCAGTCACTTCTATTTCTAAACAAAATCTATTTCAGTCACCAAGAGTACTGAGTTGGCAAAAAGTTAAAAATATTAATTCCAGAGTACAATACACACCTGTTTCATTCCTTTAACAGGAATTGATACCAAGGTGTTTTCAGTTACCTGAGGTAGGGAGAAATAAGTAGAGGGAGAATAAACTGATAGATTTACCCTTTGGCTGCAATAAGCCAAAACCAAAATAAGAATTCTTCTTAATTAGTCATGTTGCAGACATTGCTGTTTTCCTGGGTATATGAATACATTCTACCCTGAGATAAAGAAGAAAAATCAAACTGCCATTTTGCATCACTAGTCAATACAAAGCAGCATGTGTGTCAGGCATGAAATTGCCTTCAGAAATCACCTATAGGTAAAGACCTATGCGCTGTTCCAAAAAAGGCTTAGCCATGCCATGTGGGATCCTTTTGGAGAGCTCCCCCAAATTTAGGATGCTGTGACAGCGAGACAGAACCGTAACCTGACACACGGTGATTGGTGAACTGGTTGCAGAAAGCAAGTTTACCAGAGGCTGAAGCTTGCTCAGAATGGTCTGTAACACAGTCTTTGCCATTTAAGAGCTCTCATATAATCAGAGTGACAATTTCAGGCTCCACACACAATTTGGGTAAGTTGCATAATCTTCCCTCCTTTGACAGAGCATCCATTGTCATTGTCACAACTTAGGTCAGTGAAGCTGTATCTCAACAAGGAACAGATGCGTCCTCACTGACAGCAATGCTGCAGGTAACCTAGGATACTGCCAGGTTTTATTTATATATGTTCATTGTAAACTTGCTTTTGGAGTGTGCAGCAGCAGCCAGTAAAGAGAGAAGAGGTCCTAGGAAAAAACATTACCAGGATAACTAAAAGAGAGGAGACCCTGTAAACACTTCCTAACCTGCTTTTGGAAGGGATTACTTTGAAATTTTCTTCACTTTTACAGAAAGCACAAGAGAAATGGAGCGCTGGGGGGATGCAGAAGAAACCGAAAGGAGTGTATCTTAAAGCTGCCAGTAATGATCCACTGAGGTCTCTCTTACTCCTTTTCTGATGTCTTTTTAAGAGGTTAACACCAGTTCCGTGAGGGCAGGGTGCATCAGTTGCTGTGACTGCATAATGTTATACTTTCAAATCAAGACTCCTGGCTTTCCACTGTTTCAGTGGCTCAAGCAGAAGAATAACTAAAATGTTGCTCCCATTTTTCACTGCAGAAGTCTTTTTCAGGAGAGCCCTGGCAGCAAATGAAGGCTGGTAGGCAAGCACACAATTCCCAAGCCACATTCCCAGCCATACTCTGCCACAGCTACACACGTCACCTTCTCTCAGCAGCTGCAACTTCAGAACATCCTGTGTTTTAGGAATCCATGGTGATCAGATGATCAATCATCAACAATGGCATTACAGTAGAAACCGGTGTTTTACAGATTTAAACTACCAGGATACAGAATCACTGTGGAAATACTAGAAGTTACCCTCCCCTAGCTGTTTTGATTTGTAAGAGCAAATGTTACTCAAAACAGCCTTTGAACAGTTGTCCTACTTTAGCATAGCCAGTCACCACAGGACATATTCACAACGCAGTCTGTAACCAACCAGCCTGGTGATACACAGTATTGCCGTTGCCAGTAACAGCCCATAAGCTTTGTACTGAGTTTGTGGGGTCTCAGGGCTGAGACCTCTCAGGCTTGCTCTATCTGAACTTATCTGCACCTGTCTGCAACTCAGTTTTAGCTTCATTTAGCTGTAAGAGGATTTTTTCTAATTGACCAGGTGTCTATGGATAATTCGTTTTACTTCTGTTTATCTTTGTATGACACCACCACAGTTCTGTGACTAACAATGTGGTACAGAGAAATGCAGCCTGATAGGACATCAGAGGCCTGGGGAAACGCAGGCACGGGATGCAGTACAGAAGTACAGACAGGGAACGATTAGAGATGGGGCACAGGCTTAGCACTGGGAACTCCACAATTATGAACAACTCACCAATGCTCAGATAAAGGAATGCGGAATGGAAAAAACTTGGTTTTGGAATAACAAAGGAAACAATGAAATAGTTGCTATAGATGACTCTAGATGCTAATGACTCGTCTCAACACCCCTCGCCAACACCAGAGTGAAACCTCAGGTCATGGGACATGAGGAAGTGGAACAGCCACGTCAGTGTAGTTTGCAGTTTGACAGCAGCCTGGTTTATGTAGTTGAGATGTTATTACTCTGTCATGTAAACATGTCAAGACTACAGCTAGGCTAAGGGGATTTCTAAAGCAGCACTGAGTTCACTGCGCAGCAAATACCCACTTCAGCTGATACTGTGTCTAGTCCCACATTACACTATAGTCCTTACCTGAAAATTTAAGTAATAAAGCAAGAAATTCCTTTAATGGACTATAACTGAAATAACTGCCCAGAAAGAGGGTAGTGTCCCAGGTATACATCCTCATTATTACCTAAAAAGCAAGCTGCTTTCCATGATTATGCCACAGTCCTACATGAGTTTTACATTTATCTTTAAATTTTCTCTTTAGACTTGTACTTGGCAATTCCTAATTACATGCAAGGCTTTATTTTCCCCGTCAGATTATACTCTGTCATATAGGCAGGGCTCCTCCTACTCAAGGTTCCCACAGCCTTGGTACAGTCAAGGAGACAATACAGAGAGTCGGGAGGGGAAAGAGGGAGTTCTCTCCATCCGGTGGCTGCAATCATGGACACTGGGTAGTGCTAGCACCAGAAGGAACACTGCTAGCATGGCACCCTTTCTGACAGGAGACTTTGTCACAGCTCCTAGATTACACTGCTGTGGAAAAGCTACTTTCATTTGCCATTATTCCTCCCAGCCTCTCGGGCTGGAGAACACAAGTTCTTTACTAGTTCTGTTCCAGTTGTACTAACATAAATTGTATTACACCATGTAAAAGTAATTGGTCTCTAGGATTCCACACGCAATTTCTTAATTTCTTTCCCTGTGAAGAGCTTGAGCTGGAAAGGTGTTCAGGAAGATGAAGATTGCTCTACTTGTTTCCTTATAAAAAGAGGACTTTAAGAGCTAATTTTATCAAAAGTATACATCTTGTGCCTTCACAAGATAAACCACCACAGTTTTTTTAAATGTCTCAATAAAAATGGATCTTTTACCACCATTTCTCAAACAGGAAACAGCACATTTATTGCTTCCTCTTCTTTTGTAATCCTGATTAAATGTTGTTCTTCTGAAGAAGGTATTACTGGTAACCTAAGTTTATGCTTTTTACAATTACACACCTAATGAAAAGATGTTTAGGAGACACAAGTGAAGAAATGACAGACAGCTGGAAAAGCAATTGGGGCAAATGACTAATGGACAAATTCATTCTGAATATATTCTCTGTAGAAACTAACTATTCCTGCTTAAATTTGCTCTATAAGATGACATTCTCTCTCACTCCCACACACCCGTTTGCATTTCTCACACAGGTCTGACCAACAGTAACTGAGAAATACTATTATAGACAGTAAATGTGCAAACCCAACCTTTTCTCTAATTGGATAATGCCTCCTAAGACATTCAGAGTCTGATTTTGTTCTCAGTTCCAGGGATGTTAAATCAGAATGAGTTTCTTCCGAGATCAGAAAAATATATTCTTAGCATTTATGCTTTCTAGTGGTCTATAACAGAAAAGCATGCATGTCCCCTTGCCACAGAGCTGAAACACTCATCTGTCTACAGCATTCTGTCACCAGGATCCAAGATGAACCCGGCCTTCATTGATTAAGATACAGGGCAAGATCCAACAGACTGACAGTAACAACTGATGTCTCCAGTCCCTGAATCACTTGCTCAGTAACTAGCATCTAAACTATGGCTTGCTGTTAGATGACATGGCACACAACAACATTGCTGTGTAAGGAAACCCAGTTCATGAGTATTTGCATTCTTCATGCCAGCTCTTAAAGACTAGGTTCCAAAGGCAGTAGAAAATTAAAAGGCTTTTGTAAACTAATGGTAATTAGCCTCTAAGTAATCTGTACTTCTTAACACAAAAGTTTATCTTTATAATCACTAGGTATAGAAGCAAATCTAGCATGATAGTTTCAAACAGAATTCCCACAGTTTCTTTAGGGAGGAGGCTACCTTCTGGCTATAAAGCTGACAGCCCACTAATGAGAGGCTTGGGAACAGCATGTAAGAATGTGAAAAAGCTCTCTTGCCAGAATTCAGTTCTTGTCTTAACCTCGGTTTCAACCATTAAAAAAAAATAATAGTTTTTGTAAGTGTTCCAATTAATTTTAAGAAATCCACCAAAACAGGATTTTTGATCAAACAGGTGAATCCTGATACACAGGGAACCAGTTTCTCTTGTTAGTCACAGGAAATGTTGGAATAGTTGCTTTTAATGAGTCAAAGATGAAAGACTTTGTGGGAGCAGAGAAACCACTGATAAAATGAAGCATGGCTGAAATTGTGATCCATAAACTTGTAGAAGAATAAACATCAAAGCATTTTAGGGCATTAGCGAGTGAAGACAGATTTAATCAAAAGAATATTTACATATGAATAATATAGCTTGTTACACATTTATAGCTATCCATGGCTATTAATTAATTTGCAATGCAAACCAACTGGGTCAGCTAATGAATGCCAATGACTGATGAACACTGTTAATGACAGAACTCTATTGAATCAGTTTAAAAAAAAAAAAAAAAGTACTTTTTTTAGTAAGTGCTTGTTATAAAGATTTTCAAATGTCACTGTGCAACTAGTAAAGAGACCAGTACAGGGGAGAAAAACCCATCAGAGCAGATTATGATCTTTGCATTTCCTTTTATACAAACAAGGATTAGCTTAACCAACAAACAAAAAGCCCTTAAAAAGTGTAGCTAAAAAGATGTGGGAACTGTCCAAAATGAACTACAGTCAGTTGCAGCTTGCTCATATCTACTAAGAAAAAAAAAAATCATTGCGTGGAGAAAGAATTTTCCTGGTGGCATTTCAATACAGTAGGAGGCAGCCCAATGATGACTGAAAGAGAAAACTCATCTTTTCTCCACCTTCTTGTCTTTCCATATTTGTATGTATCAGAGAGCACCTTAATTAGGTTTTTCCACTGATGTGCAATAGAGGAGAAAGCACAGAGTACAAGGTGGTTGCATAAAGTATGAGGTATCTCAGCAGAGACTGATGGCTGAAGGACAGAGGAGCAAAAAACCAACTGAGTAGGTGATCAGGTGAACAGCTTTTCATGCAAACATCTGATTGCAGAGAAAGAGATCACACTAAGAATTAGAAATATTACCAAAATAAATCACCTTATCTCCCACCATAGCAATCACCTGTAGATACTCAGCATTTGATAAATATTTGTGAATATTTGCACCAAATTTTGTCTTTAAGGCCTCTGCTCCAATCTCAGGCCCACAGAACAGCCCAGAACCCTACAGAGCACAAGGACAACAAGAGCATCACCTCTAGCAAACACTCAGTGACAGCATTCTCAAGTGCCACTTGGTCCAGAAGAGCCTGAACTAATGACTGACCCTTTGGTCAGCTTAGAAGCCCGTTTGATGGGAGGTAGTCAGTCCAGTCTAAATCCAGCCCCAAGGCAAGCCTAACAAGCAGCACACAATGTAGACAGAAGTAAGGGCCCCAGCATCAACTGTTTCCACCTGCTGGTTCACCACCAGTGTGCCAAATTACCAGTGTACATAGATATAGCCTAAGAGCAACAGGCAAAGAAAATAAGTTCTCTTAGAAGGCTTCCTGCAGGTTGAAATTATACTCAGAAGTCACATAGAAGCTGGTTATTGAGACTAGAGCTAGTAACAGTCTGCTACCGGCAAAAGCCAGAGACTAAGATTTATACAGCTCGTGAAACCAAGGACAGGTAAATATCTTCAGATGCATTTGCTTAGAGTAATAGCAATTTTTTAATTCAACCAATTAAACATTAACATGCCCTTATTTCCCCTCCAAACCCCAATAAATGCATGCATATTTCAACATGGCTAGAACACTACGCTTGAAACAGCTTGCAACTGAGGTGCAGTGAAGGCAGCCCAAAATTAACCTTTCACTAAGATTTATGTCAAGACTAATATCATAAAAATGTCTTTATCCATTATGAGAATACAGTACTTTTCATATCTTAGAGGCAGATACGGCCCAAGACCCATTGCAGGAAACAATTAGTAGAAAGATTAACATTTCCAGTCAGGACCCTCTGGATTTGTCACAACTGAAATGTTTCAAAGTAATCCATCTTGAGGAACCTTACCCAAACAAGCATAATAAAGTAACACTTTGTACAGAGTTGTGCCTAAGATGTGTAGAATTTTAATCATGGTTTATTTCACATTTTTTCATGAGATGCTTTCTAGACATTTTTACAGGAAGGAAAAAAGTTACGTTACGTTCAAATCTTAGAAACCAAGATTTGAGGCAGAATTAAGGAAAGTAACTGAACACACCAGGCACTTTAACAGAACTGTGCGTAAGATTCTATTCGACCTGCCCAGAAAATATTTCTTAAGGCAAGTTGAGTTAACACATCCAAGTAGTGAAATACCACTCAAAGAAATCAAAAACACCCTCCCCCCCCCTAAATAATTTTACTTTTCATTCGTCAGTGACACGCAGCAGTTAGGATTCATAAGAGCAGATCATGACGTTGTCTTTTCCATCTTCTGCCATCTGGAAGCTTGTAATATCACACACCTCCATTCCTTTTGGTTAGAAGACCCAATAACAGTTTACTGCCATCTGTTATTTTGGGACTCCTCATGACTATTTCATGATCTTGTCAGAGTGCCACTTTGCTGCTGCTGTTTACTGGGGGGAGACAGGTATCAGAGATATCTCCTCCCTCCAGAGGCTCTTGTTAGAGGAAGGCAGGAGCACATAGATGAGGTGTGCAAAAGCAAAATGAAATACAATCCTTTGCAGTAATTTATGTGTGAACTTGGTGATACCATTCCACTCATCCATGATTATTAAAAGCTGCAAGGAGGTTGCTGTGGAGACCTCTTTGTCCAACTCTAGGACATGGCAGAGGAAATACAACATTGCATTTTTTACTACAGGTTGTGTTAAACACACCAGTACTTAACAGCAAATATGATGACTTTGGAAAAGTCCTCTGAAGAAGTAAAGTTCTACTCAAAATTATGATTTAATTCCTTCTGATTAAACAACTCAAGAACATATACACTTAAGTATCTTGAGCATGCCAAAACAGGTAGAAGTACAAGGAGGGTTTAGTAGTTCATATGAATCTCTTCATAGAAACACTGTTGCCATAACAACAGCATATTACAAGGATGGGGGGGAGAAATGCCAGAAAAACAAAACTTTAATAATGAAAAAGATCTAGTCTCAGGTATTCTCTATTATATGCTACAGTTCATTTACCACAGCTAAATAAGCACAGACTGTACACATTACATTTCAAACCAGCAAGCATCTATTTTCCTTAGCTACTCATCACCTTTATCATATCTAAATACTTCAGAAAGCATTAGCCATTATAGTACCCTTGTGAGGAAAGTGGCTTTATCACTGCTGTGGCATTAGGGTAAGTCAATTAGAGAGCACCAATTAACCTGCATCAAGTCATATTAGAAACCTACCACAGAAACAGAACTGTGTTCCAGACTAAAGCAACTGTACATGACTTTACTTTCAGGATATCTCTCTTCCCACTAGTGCTGAGCAGATGCTCAGCCCCTTCCCCAAAATTCAGAAAAGAACAGACATGGGTATTTCGGTAGCAAGGAAATCACTGTACTGAATAACTGTATAGTTATTCAGTGTAGTGTAGTGAGCATTTGCTCCAATTACAGAACAGGTTCCCCAGGTTCCACTCAAAGCAAAACTTTCCTCGTTTGCACAAGCTGCACTTATGTGGAAGGAAGTGCCTAAAATGGGATTTCTCTTTAAAGGGACAATGGTCTCCAGAATAATTTGCAAAGCATACATTTATTATCTACATGACATTGCCTGGAAGAATTGTCCCCCCAGGACAAAGGATGTCAAGCTACTAGTAAATGTCTTTTTCTTTTCTTCCTTCTGTTTTTGTGTGCCTTTGGGGGCTGAATTACTGTAGTTCTTTATTTCCCCAGAGTTCCTAAATGCTATTATTATTCCTTGGATGCATCTGACTCAGAGCCCTACAACTTGCTTCCTGATTCGTTTCAGCCTGGCCTCTCTGACATGGCATGAATTCTTATAAAGGCTTTTTAATTGATTTTAAGAGTTTTGCATATTGCAGGGAAGGCTGCTTTGTTGCCATGACCTATGGTACTTTACCAGTGGTCCTCCCTTAAATATTTTTAAGATGCTACACGGACTTTAGCAAACGATTCACTAGGCTTCCATTGAATATTCCTTATGGCCATGGAAACTTAATATTCTATGTATCTGCCTTGTGGTCATGAAACTAGCCTCCAGATGGTGTTTAAGACAACTGCATCATGCGTTTCTGTTGTTAACGCAGCTGGATAATGGGACACTGGCAGGTAGTAAACTTGGGGGTTAGTAGTGCCTTTTACCTACAAACACACTACTAGGCTACTGCTTTACAGTGCCATTAGAGAGAAGTGTTAACCAGTGACATAGCACCCAGGTGCACGTCTGCTGTGTCCCCTGCTCCCATTTGTCAGAGCCATGTCTGCGTTCAGACCCCTCCTATCTCAACTGTAATTGGTTGGCATGATGGAACTGTACTAATGTAAATGAAATTAATCTCTTTGGTAACCCTAAAC
>JAOXNG010000021.1:19213556-19223562 GCA_028566535.1 Scolopax minor
GAGCTGAGTGGCACTCTGCTGCTGGGGGAGAGCCTGGCTTTGACTTACTGCCTGGCTGCTTGGCTGGAAAGGCTCTCCCTGGAGTAGTGGGAAGAGGAGAGCTGCAGGCTAAGTCTCTCTCTGGCTATCTCGGTGTTGTTAGCGGCTGCCTCGCTGTCTGATGTGTGTTTGACATCGGTGGTGGAGTAGCAGCCTCACTGGGACGAGGCTCAGTTCTCAAGTGCCAGCTTAACTGAGAAGATAACATCCTGCTGCTGCTGGCTGCTGTGTTAGCTGAAGTGGCAAGGACTCTGTAAATGGATAGTTTCACCCCTGCTGGTAAACCATGTCTGTGGGGATCTCAGTTTGCTTTATTAAACCGAGCCAATACTTTATGCATAAAAACTCTTAAATTGCACAGTCGAGCGTTCAGAAGTTAAATATCACATTCAATTTGGCTGCATTGTGGGATACAGTGAATGTAGTTTGAATTTTGTTACTGCGTGCTGATTAATTCAGAGGACCTGCTGTATCTTTCAAGACAGGATAGATTGTGGGCTGGGTATTTGGGATTTGAATCAGAGAGGCTCATGTATGAGATGTTGCCAAGTCCATAGTGAAATGAGGTAGAAGGAGAAGTTAGAAAAGAAAGTATTGAGATAAGGCACTTCGTATGTTGCTCTGGGGAGCCAGTTTCTACATTAAGCAGTTGGAGTTCTTTAGACTAAGTCAGAGGGGTGCAGTGCTTCCCAAGAGCAAAGAATTGCAGCTAGTGTATGTGTTCCGACACACATGAGAGGATTAACGTGGCAAGATATCTGCAGGTAAATAAAGGGAAAAAGAGTATTTGCTGAAGCCTTCATTTTTCTTCTTTTCTGGATTTGGAACCTTTGACTAGTGGTCTTGGGCTTTATTTTTATATAGTATATTGTATAAGCATACATATGTGTATATGTATGTTGTGCATGCATATATAGCCTTGGAAATAAGAATTGTTGTTATTGCAGGGTGATGCAGGTTTAATACCTCGAATTTGTGAAGGATTATTCAGCAAAATAAGTGAAAAAACAAAACGGAATGAGGCATCCTTTCGAACGGAAGTCAGGTAGGTCTTGACATGTTAATAGTTTGCTGGTTATCAAACTTGTTTCAGTTACAACCACCCTGTTTCACTTATCTCTAAGAAAAGTGTTTGTTTTTCAAATGACTGTCCGTGCTTGGCCTCAGTCCTGTAATTGTTTTTTGCTGGCAGTGGTAGTCAAAATGGCAGTACCTATAACTTCAGTCAACAGCTGTGCATTTTGCTTTATTTAAATGATAGTGAAAACGCCTTTGCTACTAAACAGCATCACATCTTTCTTATTTTTACCCTTTATTTCAGGCTGCCATTGGGAGATCTTGATCTTGTTAATGTCTGCTTCCTTTCTACTTCTTGCTTTTTTGGCTTTTTTTCCTTGACACTGTAGTTATTACTGTCTTAAGCCAACTTTGGATCCATTTGCTGCTTCAGGCATCATGCTTTCAAACACACTGTTACCATGGCTTTCCTTTCTTTTTTTTTCCAAGACTCTTGAATCAGTCAGTGGTTTTCCAATCTTTTTTCTTTCAGTTATCTGGAAATTTACAATGAACGTGTGAGAGATCTTCTCAGACGCAAGTCATCAAAAACTAATAATTTACGAATACGAGAACATCCAAAAGAAGGGCCATATGTTGAGGGTAAAAACACTTTGTGTTTTGCACTGGATATATTCTGAAATGTCATGTCTAATTGCATAGGGCATTTTTAGCTTTTAAAATATAAATGGTGAAGGATGCAGTGATTTCCTTTGATATAAAAACATTAAAGAATAGCCTCTCATTTTGTATCCCTACTTGCTTTCCCAATTCTAAGATTATTATACAAATGCAGTTTTTATCTGTAAATTTATAACACATTTGTGAATAATGTTAAGAGATACAATTGGTTTTAAGAATTTGTTGACTATAATTTATAGATCTTTAGCATTTAGATGGAAAGAACCTATTAGGATCTGATTGTCTCAATCTGTCCTCTACCAGGGAAGGTTTGTGTCTTTTGGGGGATTATGCTTATGTTATTGCACTAAATACTTCAGTAATATTGCATATTTTTTCTTAATTTACTGTAAATTTTAAGTTCTTCATTGTTCATGAGGCCTCATTCCTTTCCTTAAGTGATAAATAACTATGACAATAAATGTTAATTGCAGCAATACTTTGCAGTAGTGTGGGTAATGTGAATATTTTTGTAAAGAAAATTAAGTGTACTTACAAGCATACTGTAACACTCTGCTTTTCTTTAGATTTGTCTAAACATTTAGTGCAAAATTATGCTGATGTAGAGGAACTTATGGATGCAGGAAATATAAACAGAACGACGGCTGCAACCGGGATGAACGATGTCAGTAGCAGGTCACACGCCATTTTCACAATCAACTTCACTCAGGTAACAAAACAAAAATGCTATGTCTTTACATTCAATAATTCAAATGATAATTAAAAAATGTGGTTGTCAAATAAGCAAGAATGGGTACGTAATGACTATGTTCTTGCTTTGGCATAGGGAAAGTTAAAAATGTGAAAATACAGTTTTAAGATTATAAATATGCTTATCAGTGACTATGATCTTTAAAACTTACAGTGTGATATGATTACTTAAAAAGATAAGTAATGAATTTTGAGGAGGTAATTACTGGGACTTGAGGCTGGATAACAGTGACCAGTGCTGGCGTGTCTCATGATGCTGCTGTGCCAGGAGGAGTAGGTGAGGAGTATGCTGTGTGAAACTTCAGCCAGAACTGAACACAGGCTATTTTTTTACACTCTAATGGTACCCAAAGATTATGACAAGAAAGCCATGTCCCCATGATCCAAATCGTAGAGTATAGAAAATTTTTCTGAGTGTTTTCCTGCTGATTGTCATCTGTTACTGTTGGAAACCTATTTATATTCCTTGATTTACTGGTGGAATAACAGAGAGATTTAACACATTTTCTCAGAGCATAATGATCTTTTTGTTTGTATGTAGTAAACTTATTTTCTAATTGCTCCTGCTCTTCATCATTGTTTCTGGGGAGCTTTTTGGACAGTCCATGGATAACCTGCTGTTGAGTAGTCATGAATTACTGATCACAAAGCTTCTGGAAGAGGATGAGAGGCAGGAAGCAAAAGGTCTTGTTCTACTGTTGTACTGTAAAAGCAGAAGAAACAGAGCAATCTGAGTTGATTTTTGTGCATTAAGATAAAAATTGGAAGGAAATATCAGTTAACATCATAGAATAAAATTGCAATTCATGATCAAATGTTTTTATGTGGCACCTCTAATACACCTGCCTTCTGGAGCTTTGCTATTGTAAACAGGTTAAATTCAATCATGACATGAGAAAGGCCATTAAGTTGGATTCAGTAGAATTTCAGAATTTGGTAGCTTAACACACTTTTCATTGGTTATTTTTGTTTTTTGTTTTTCCTGTAGGCTAAATTTGATTCTGAAATGCCTTGTGAGACTGTTAGCAAGATTCATTTGGTAGATCTTGCTGGAAGTGAGAGAGCAGATGCCACTGGTGCCACAGGGGTTAGATTAAAGGAAGGAGGGAATATTAACAAATCTCTCGTAACTCTGGGAAATGTCATTTCTGCCTTAGGTAAGTCTCTGTGTTTTGTGCTTGTCTATTTTCGTTTGTTTGGTTGGGTTTTTTAAACATTAAATAGCTTTCTGTTTATTTACTTATGCTTCTGTTCATTTTTACTTGCATAAATAGTGATCTGATGCATACTAGTTTTGAAAATTAATGAAAATACCTAATTGCTTATTTTTTTTCCTACCTCCACATCACAGCTGATTTATCTCAGGATGCAACAAATCCTCTTTCAAAGAAGAAACAAGTGTTTGTGCCTTACAGGGACTCTGTGTTGACTTGGCTGTTAAAAGATAGCCTAGGAGGAAACTCTAAAACTATAATGATTGCCAGTAAGTGTTTTTAAGTTACTTTTTTCACATCCTGAAGCTAATGCTTAATAGGAGTAGCTGTAAATAATTAGATTCCAGATGCTTTGTTAAGGTAGAACATTATTTACACATATTAATTTCTTTCTTTCTGAGTTTTTTCTTCTAACACTCTGCATTTACTTACACTGCAGAACATCTCTTCCAGCAGTAGAACTCTATGGGGTCTCATTGTGTCTATGGGGGTAGTCTGGTTGTTTAGGGCATTACTAAACAACAGCAGGTCTGGTTCCAGAATTGGAGAGCTGCACTTTCATATGCTGATCATCTGTTTGGGTGCCTGGATCGCTGGCTGGAGTATTTGGTCACAAATGTAACAAGGCACCTGGATTGTGTACACACAGGCATTAGACATTTATTTGCATAAGTAAGGATCATTCAAATTTATATACCTGATTGCTTGTATTTGCTCTGACATCTACCTCACTCCTATAGTTTTGTGACATGTGCTCAGTGTAATGGTTAGCTAATCTGACCAATTAAACCTCAGGTAATAGTTCCTGTTTGTTTTTGAGCTTTATTTACATTCCAGACAGCTCTGTAACTCATGGTAAATGCTCAAACCTGGGTATAGATAAAGTCTTGTACTTCTCTCCCCTTACACTTCTCCTCCCCAGGTTCAGACTTTGATCCCAAGTAAATAAAATATTCCAGCTTTGTGCACCTAGTCAATACTGATGTGTGAATCAGTTTGCTTTCCCAAAACGGTGTTGTTTTTGTTGCATTAGTAGCAGAAACAGGCTGGTCTCTTTTGACATTCAGTGGGTGAGACTGTCATTTTGATTTAACCTACTTCTTGAACACACACACACAGTATTTTAACTTTTTGTCTAAATTTAATTATTTATGATCAATCATCTTGTAAATTTTTCTTACAGCTTCCTTTTTACCTGTAGGAAGCTCTGTATTGCAGGTCCTTCAACAAATTGAAATGGGAATTCCATTCCCCAAAAAGCCTGTATGAAGCCAGGGAGGATGTTTAATGGGGGGGAGGATTTTGGATGTTGGAGCTGTAAGGTGTGAAGAGAAGTGCAGCTGGGAAACTCTGGGAAACACTCTTTCCTGCCTAAATGAAATGCAGTCTCACCATGAAGTTTTCTCTTGGGAATGGTGAGAGAACAGAATTGAGGGAATAAAATGCAGTGGGTCAAATTCTGGTTCTTCAGTCACTTTGCTACAGTCAAATTCTTTGGGTGGCAGTTCCTTCGTTGCATGTCTTTGGGGATGTTTTTGGAATCCATGCTACTTTCTTTGCTCAGACCTATCATAGTAATACTGAAAGAGGATTTTGGGCCAGGCTCTAGTTTGATTTTTTTTTCTGGCTGTTTAAGCACCACTGTGATGGCATCTTTCTTCTTGGTGCTTTCTTTCAGTTACGTGGTTGAGTAAATCAGGATTTTTTTTTTTTTTTTTTTTTGGATGAAGGGATTGAGATTGAGACATTTTACAAACACAGTGAGCGTTCAGTGCCTATGCTAATGATTACAATGCACAGCTGCTTTCTTGGGTACTTCCTCGTCTATTAACAATGCTTCTGCTCAGCAGAGCCCTGATAGTTGATCTTTTCTCCAACAGTAATTCTACTGGTAGCGTGGCTGACTTGCCTAACAGAGCCTGACAAGCTGTCCAGATACATTTGGCCAGCCTTTCCTGTAACTAAACAAAAGACAAGCAGGAAGATCATCTGTAGGAAAGGCTCTTAGAATTGGATGTAATTTTGTATTTCTATAGTTTATTGTAACATCCTTCCAGAAGGAGAATTACTGAGTAGTGGAGAGGAGACAGATAAAGTAGGGAAGTGGTGGTGTGAGCTAGGGGAAGTATAGTCTGTTGCCATGTGCATCTCCCCTAATTGAGGGGGTCTCCACCACGAAAAGAATATTTATTATTGTTGAGAGAATGAGGAAGGGCAGAATATTTTGGTTACGTGATTATTTTCACAGGTGTTTTCATTGTCTCATTCTCAGTGTCTCTTGTTCAGTTTCATTATTAAGATTCCTTGTCCCTCATAATTTCTGCATGGTCTTTAGATGCAGTAATTATATTTTAAATTGGGGGCATCTTGTATTTTGTTAGGAAAAATGAGGTGAGGGATTGCATTAATACTTTCATTTAAACTCTTGTTATTTTTCCTGGTTAAGTTGCTTGTAAAAATAATACTGTTTGCTCTTGATGCATCAGGTAGGTTACAAATCTGTGTGCTGGCAGCTGCCTGCAGCTCAGCAGAACGATTAGGTGTGCAAATTGTAGAAGTTCTTCTCTTCTTTTGGTTTTTGTGGTTTCTTTTGCTTGAACGCTATTTAATTTCCCTTCAGAGCTTGGGCTAAACCTACTGTGTTTTTATCTAAATGACTTTTCCATTCAATGATTACATTGATACTTACAAAATACTCGCCATTTTCCCAACTGTTCTTGTAAAAAAGAATTGCAAGAAAGCCTATAAAGTATTCATATAGGATGTTTATGTTTACCAGAGAAATGTAAATGTTAATTAGCTTGGCAGGAAGATTTCTTTACAGTGCTTGATTGTTGGACCTGATTATTATAACACACTATTCTAACATAGTGTTTACTTAAGCAAAGTTATAGTGACATGAAAGCAGTGGAGCCCAGTGAAGGATTGGAACAAATTGTAGCCGTACTGGTTAATTGTATATTTCTGTCTCTTCATCCATGTTAAATTTGTCTGACTTCTAAAGTATAAACTAACTTTACTAAATGAAACATGGTGCTGGATAAACTGTTTCTGACTTCATCTCCTTAGCTATTTCACCTGCTGATGTCAATTATGGAGAAACTTTAAGTACACTTCGCTATGCAAATAGAGCCAAAAACATCATCAACAAGCCTACTATTAATGAGGATCCTAATGTCAAACTGATCCGTGAACTGAGAGCTGAAATAGCCCGATTAAAAGCCCTGCTTGCTCAAGGGAATCAGGTTAGCTTTACTTGAAATTTATGTGTAATTTTCCTTGAGTTATAACATCTATTTCTAGAATGTAATGAGATAATTATCTTTCATTATATTGATTTGAGTAAACAAGCTCTATGAGGCTATGAATGAATATTATTTTCCTGATTGAATCAGTTTCCATATGGCCAGTAGATTACCTCTTTTAACATAAGGAGGAAAAATTGTCATCCCAAAGCCTTTAGCTTTCTCTTAATATAATCAGAGCTTGATTGCAGTGTGCTGTGGAACAGTCACCCTAGCGTAAGCAGTCTGAGCAGTACCATATTTCCTGGGTCTGGCCTGATGGACTGAAGAAGTACTTTATCTAGTATCTTAAAAGAAATAGAAGTTATAAAGTATTTAAGATGCATAAATTTAAAAAAGTATGAGTATGGATGCATTTGAACAGTATGTTTTATTTGTGTTTGGTTGCACAGTACGTTAGAAAGTGTGTTAACAAGCTTAATATGTAAAAGTGTATTCAGTATAACTATATTCAGTGTATGTTGTGCTATAATTCTCTTTTGCTGGATTCTCTTTCTTGTTCTTCTGTCAGTTTTAGCCACTGTAAACATTTGCTGCATAAGCTCAGTTAGGCTTCATTTTCTCTTCTGTTTCCAGCATGGTGAAACCAAGCTAACAATAAAGAATATGCAATTGGTTTAGGCCAGTCTTCTCTTCTAAATAATGTCACTTGCAACTGCTAGAGTTCATACTTGAGCAGATACGATTTGGAAGTGTCTGAAATGATACTTCAGATTTATTTCTAGAACTATCTAATTTTATTTTAGATAGGCTGTGCAATATGAAATGTCAGTTCAGTGTAGACTTTTTTTAATAGAAGGCTAGACTTCATGCTATAAAACATTTGCTAAAAAAGGGGATGGGACCACAGTTGGAAGCAGTCATGGGTATTGTAGATGATAGAAGTGAAGAGCTGTGCTTTGTTACAAACAATTAGAAAGCTCTTTCTGGGGTTGAATTACCCTATTATACTTGTGTTTCTCCCATATTCTTTAGGAGAAAATAAATTAATTTTCAAAATGTGGTTTGATTTAGAGCTAGGAAAGTAAATGTAACTTGGACCCCTTTAAAGATCTTACGCTTTGACCTAGTTCCAAGCTGTAAAACAGTGGATATCACAAAATAAATCTGGTTCAGTTGTAGGATGTGATAGATGGCTTTGTGGGAGACTATAGAGAACTTGTTTAAGTTAATTGAATTTGTGATGGTTGGTAAAACAGCAGGTGGTGTTATGTATGCACAGTAGAATATAAATCTATGTATAATTTCTTTTGTGGTTTTCCATTATATTCCCAGAATACTGTATTGCAAATGCTTATGTAGATCTGAATATATGTAGAACTGAATATATGGGTTACCAAAACAGTACTGGATTCAGTGTAGAAGGTCATATAACAATGGGTATTATTTGTGTGTGTGTGTTGTTTGGTAGTTTCCTTTTCTAAGGCCAGTTACCTTAATATATATTTATTAAAGATAACTAGTATATGTATGCATTAAAGCAGAATGGTTAATTGTTGATGCATAATAAATTCTCAATTTTAGCAGAAAGGTAAAGATAGATGTATCAGAAATTACCTTTTATAAACTTGAGCGGTTTCAGTGTGTGGCAATGTGTATACATAGTGAATGCAAATAGTACTCACAAACTGATGATGTGTAGTTGAAATATATGCTTTGACAAGATTTTGATTACTCTGTTTACAGTATTTCAAGGTAAAATGATGTGTATTGGAATTCAAAATACTTCATCCTAAATAATCAAAAAAGTTGAGCAATTTGCATTTCTTTCATTTAGTTCCACCAGAAATTATTACCTTTTTTCTTCCTTTATTTTTTTTACTTGACGATGTTTACTTTTTATGATTTTAGATTGCACTCTTGGATTCTCCAACAGCTTTAAGTATGGAAGAAAAGCTTCAGCAGAATGAAGCAAGGGTAAGTTATAATTTCATAATACAGTTTTTAAACACCAAAAAAAAAAAGGAAGAGGTTCTGAATGCAAGAGTGTTGGTGATTTTCAGTATTTTTTTTTTGATACATAACTAGATTTTCTTCAACCAAACAGCATTTTCTTGGTGCTTTCTTTTTTTTTTATTTTTTAAAGAAAACCCCACCTGTGTGAGCTTGTAATTTTGTTATCATACTCATGTAAGATAACATAACCAAGAACAATATATAACTTTGATATTTATTTGTTGTAATTAATGAAAATATTTGCTCTTAGGCCAGTTTGTCTTGCTAACAAAGTATATTTGGAAATAGAATAAAGAGGGGAAAGCTACTAAGTCAGAGTAATCAGTAACCAGTAATGACAGTAATAAAGCATTTAGTATGCAGAAAATACAGTAAAAGATTTATAAGGAAAATGGCCAACTCTTCATGTTTTCGAGTAATCAATAACTTGTGTTGTGGGGTAGGCTTTCAGAAAATTTCAGTCTTTAAATCTGGTACGTATATATAATTTCTGTGCCTAATTAGCTGTGGTTTTTGGGGAAGTCTAAGATCCAGGTGAGGGTACTTCATAGTGTGCCTCACACCAAGTTCTTTTAATAATCTGACCCAGTATTATAGAGGTTGGGAAAAATTTCAAACAGTTTAGTTTCACTCATAGGCTCCAAAAGGATGTAGATGTAATGGTACTCTCATTTCTCTTAATTTGAAATCTTTCATTCTTTGTTCTGTCATTTGAATTATTTTCTATGTATGCACCAGTTTTTAAAGCCTATTGCAGGCTGTTTTAAAAAAATAGCATTGCTCAGACTTTGAAGGAGGAGAGAGGAAAGTATTTGAAGTCATTCAGCTACGTGGCAGCAAATTTATTTACTAATGTATTTAGTTCTGAATATTGTCAACAAGATGCCAATCAAATGTAAATATGATGTCTTTAAAAAATAGGGTTGTCTTAGCTTGTTTAATTAATCCCTTAAGGGGCATCCATCTTACAAGTTAAACAATCAAAAAATTACTTTATCCATGCATTTAATATTCAGATAAATATTTTGTTTGGGGTCCCCCTCC
>JAOXNG010000021.1:19556591-19567036 GCA_028566535.1 Scolopax minor
AGGCCAGGCTGGATGGGGCTTTGAGCAACCTGCTCTGGTGGGAGGTGTCCCTGCCCAGGGCAGGGGGGTTGGAACTTTGACATTCCAACTCTAACCATTCTGTGATTCTATTTTAGATGTAGATATGCAAAAACCTTTAGGTGAGATCAAGTGGGACACAGAGGGAACAGGCAAAGCTGCTATCTTGTCTCTACCACTAGAGCCTTGCTACCCCAAACATTTCTGTTTTCACTCCATGCAGAACCACTGCTGTAACTCAAGAAGACTGTTTTGGCAGTGGGAAAGAGATTCCCCAGAAGAGTCAGAGTGAGCTCTGCTACCACTGAACCTGAAGAAAGCGTCCTGCATCAGGGTGATTGATCCTTGAGATGAGGGCGTTTCAGATGCTAAGTGCACTTTCAATATCACATGGGTCAGGAAGGCTAAGAGGTGTGGAAGAGACCAGAGAGGGAGTAAGGTGTAATCACAGGGAAAAAGGGGGGAAAAAGAAGCAAAAAGATCAGAGATCTCTACTGTGAAAAGCGCTGCGTTATCTACTGATGCTTAACGTAGCTATCACACAGAGCACTACTCACATCTTCTTTATAATACATATCTTTTTTTCTTTGTGTGCTCCAATTTATATTTAATAAGACCTTTCATTCACCCTCTCTGCACCCAAATAATAAAAATTAAAAAAAAATATCAAAAAGCAAACCCCACTGGGACTCAAATAAGCTAACACTTAAATACTTTTGATGTTAGGGTAAAGAGACCAACAAAATCATGGTCTCTTGACCTACATGGGAAGCACTGCTATTATGCTGAGGCAGCACAGGAAAAAAGATAAAATGCTTTCCCTTGAAACAGCTATGAAATAATGCCGACTTTGCTGTGTGCTAAGCACACAGCTACTGCTGCTCTGGCAAATGCTGGCATGGGTTTTTTTCCTCACATATTGCTTCACGAGACAGAAATTTAAAAAATCCAGGGAAACACTTGAAATGAAGCTGAAGTTGAATTTTTTCTGCCTTTTGAGTTTCGTTGCTAGATAGATGTTTGACATCTCCCTTGACTGCATCTGTGTTCATCTAATCCATTATTCTCACCCAGATTTTAAATTGTACATTAATTAAGAGGATATGGCAGCAACTTCTGAACTGGTGCCCTGATTATATTACAACTGGGAAATGGGATTGTATCAGCCTTCAAAAAATATAAATAGCGTGTGAGATTTGTGAGTTATGAATTATCCATGGATATTAAATTAACAACAGATAACCAAAATGTACCCTTTTCATCATATTCATCCAAAACAGAAAAAGAGTGAGCCAAACTGCCATCAGTTGCATGATATTCAAAACAAAAACATACTTTCTGGATGTCTGATATTTGTGTCACACCATGCTACTTGCAAGCTATCTGTCATTTTTGGCCCTGCTCTCCCCAGATTGCTATCTCCTCTGCCCTCTCCAGATAAAGCAACCCTCTCTGTACATACACACTTATTCTCAACAGAATGGTCATTACTTCGGAGGGTGAGAGCATCTTGCTGAATGTCTTTCTAGCCAAAGGAACAGTAGTAGTCATGGACAAGCATCTACAATAGCAAAGACTGACGTACCTCTATATGCACGTACAGGAGAGAATTAATAGTTTTTTTTCCCTTGCAGGATTATTGAGACTCCTGGAATCATTATTTAGCCAACTTGAGAACAGCTTACTCAGTCACAGAAGAACTATTTAATATTTATGGAAGCAATGGACAAAGACAACAATTGCATCTCATTAGCTCTTTAGATAATGTTTATTCCAGAGCTGGGAATAACCATATGTTACTGCCCTGCAAACAAGCAACGCAAACCCGAAGTGCTGAGCGTAAATTCCCTGGCTGTTTAACTGAGCCAGGTCCCAAATCCTGGTCCTGTGTCACTGCTCTGGGGAGCCCTCTTGACACGTGATGGACAGACCCACGTTCTCAGCCATACCTCGATGGGCTGGAGCTCAGCACCAAAGCAAGTGGCAGGAACCTGTCTCAGCCTTCCCCATAATTTGGCATAGGCAGAGAAAGGACTGTTAGAGCTCAGCCCTGTTCTGGCCTGATGGGAGTTGGTTGTGTCAGCCCAGTTCCCAGCTTTGTACCCAAATCTCGACCACTATCATTGAGTGAGAGTAGCTGGAAGCCACAGGGCAGCTCCTTGCTCTGGCTGAAAAGAAAATTTTCTAGCGCTTTTTTGAAATACTATGAAAGTTATACCAAAAATGAATATGCCTAGAAACACAGAGCATATAAGTAAATGTTAAAATTCTTGAAAAAAAAAAATTTTTTTTTCTGGATTTTCTGTACATTTAGAGTATGTGTTTTTCAAGTATCAAAACAAATAGTAAATACAAATCATATTTAAACCTTGTGATGGTTCAGCAAGACATAACAAATATCTCACATGGCAACATGGCATCCTCTCAGTTTTTATATCGGTAAGGAACACGTTCATTTTTTAACTACCCCTTATCATTTATATCAGATTCAAAAGAAGAAAAGAATAACGCGTGCTCACAAAAGCATACCAAATCTATGTCTCCAAGTTGGTGGTTATGGCAGGTTCCCAATAAAGGGGATTTGTGAGGTCATAACCTCATAACCTTCCTAGCCACAATGTGGAATTACCAAGACCAATGAAAGAAATCCTTTGTTCAAATTCAGTTCTTAAAAATAATGATTACAGAAAATGCAATCTTGCTTTTTATATTAAGTGGTCCCTTTGAGCAGTGGGATGGAGCTGAAATTTTTTCTAATTAAAATATCATTATTACCCTATGCGTGCTGTTTAAAGGAGCTTGAAAATGTCAAGATTTCTGAAGAGAATCCCTTATTCTTTCTGCCTACTTATCAAATGCAAACTACACATACCTTTTGTATCGTCAGGGAACACCTAGGATTCACTCAGTCCTAGTGAGCAGCAGGCTTATATTGACTGTCCAATTTTTATACTTAGATGAATATTTGGGTAATAGAGTTTGTCTGAAGCCAAATTAAAAATCAAATAAATGATAATTTTACATGTAATCATTTTCTGTGGCTGATAGCTTAATAATAAGGACCCATTTTAATGCTATGCCAACTCCATAATCCCAGAAAATTGAATACATTGAAATGCATACCTCCTCTATTATATTTAGTGAGCAACTTGTTAATACTGTTCATCTGTTCCAATATTTTCCCCAGATCCTCTGCTTGGAACAGGACATTATTTTATTATTCAAAACCAGCAATAATAAAAGGAGCAGCTGTTAACCTCCACAATCATAGACCAGATGCAACCATAAATGCATAAAGTATACTTTTTTTTAAATTACTTATTTTTTTTTCATTTCTCTCCATTTGTTGAAATCCAAGTTTGGATATACCAAGATGTTGCCAATTAATCTAACACACTGAGCAGAATGATCACTTAGCTCTAAGCAAATTATTCATATTACACATTACATCCCCATTCATATTTACTCTACAGCCTTACATCAGGACATGGCCAATAACCTCATCGGTAGCATTAACTGCTCTGATATTTATAAATCCAGATCAAACAGGATGGGCTGCAGTGGGAATCCACTGAACCATCAAAACACCACCGGGCTTCACGCTTCTACTTTGCTCTGTGGTTTTAATCCAATCTCTGCCAAGAATGTTACTTCTAAATGCTCGTTACTGAAGAAGGTTTATCCAGTGTCAGAATAACTGGCACACAAGTC
Organism: Scolopax minor; assembly: GCA_028566535.1. Taxonomy (NCBI): domain Eukaryota; kingdom Metazoa; phylum Chordata; class Aves; order Charadriiformes; family Scolopacidae; genus Scolopax; species Scolopax minor. Next base: position 19,560,321 of record JAOXNG010000021.1, read on the forward strand.
GTTCCAAAATAACTACTTGCCTCTCATTTTAAACAGTGTTAAAAAAAAAACCTGCTGATAAGAAACTAAACAATACGTGGAAAATGGGTCTGTGAAAGTGGAGTGGGGGAGGTGGATCTGCTCCACGTAAACGGGTAAACCCTCCATGGGTAAATGTAAGCTGGGACAGAAGACAACAAACAAGTGACGTGGACTGGTACCACATTAAAACTGGCTGAAGAGGGTGTCTACAAACATGGGGCTGGAGAGCAAGACGAGGATGGAGTCTGGGTACAAAGACCATGAAGAGAGTTGGTAGCCTCACAAACAAAGACTTGTCTCGAGTAAGCACTGGGAAAACCTGTGGGGCAGGGGTAGTTAGGGGACACCAAAAAAGTCCAGGTTAGGGGGCTGGCAGTTCCTTCTGCAGGGTACCTGGAAGAGAAGTCACCACAGCACCTCACCATGCTTGTCTACCAGCTAATACCCCTGAGATGCTTTACGGTGCCTCTCCAGCCTCGGGTCACGTCAAGGCTGACAGTGACTTCTACCACCAGCTCCTCTCTTAGCAAAGTACAGAGGGCCCTGATGAGTAACACAAGATATCAAGTGGATGCCTCATCACAGCTCCTTCTTGTAAAACCCTAGGCAGCTGCATTTAAGGACCTACACAAAAGAATACCAGAAAGGCTGTCATCACAAAAAAGTTAAGAAATGCGTGAAATAAATGGCCCATACAACCTTCCTTCAGCTCCCTCCTGCATATGCAGATGTCAAGGCAATCCAGACCACAAGCGACACAAAGCAGCTGGATTCATACTGGAGAAATGCTTTTAACGTTGGCATTTCTTAATTTCTGACTGCTTCACAGCCATAATAAAGCTTGCTTCTTTTAAACACTGAGTCCCATTTTAATGTTCTTGGACAGGGGGCTTCTGGATGTTATAATTACAGTGTGGCATGTGCGACATTGCCTTCCTTGTACCTACTCTCTGAGGCTTGGGACTGAAATCCAAGCCCTTTGAGATCTTCAGCCTTTTTGTTCAATGTATGTAAACTTTGCTAATATGAACTTATATGTAGGTTTTGTAGCATAAAATTCCTCCAGGGCCACACTAATGCTTTTTCCTCCTGGAGTAAATTGTTGGAATGAGCTGCTTTGAAAGCTGTCACAATGACATAAAACACTTACTCTATCTGCCTCTTCCTTCACCGCCAGTGGGCAATATGATTTCATAAACAGTCTACTTCCCAGCTGATGTTGCCCACAGTAAAAAAAAAAAGTCACAAAGCGAGAAGACAGACTTTTCAAAACATACATTTTAAGCATCCCATAAGGTCTAACCACATGTACAGCGTCACATAAAAATAAATGGAAATATTTTTACACTACAAATTAAGTAGCTGGTGGAAGCAGAGGAGAATCAGTGGCAAAACAGTTATGGCATCTTGCTAGAAACATAGAGGTTTTTCCACACTCATGGCAAAACTGCCCCCCCCCCCTCCAGCAAAGCTGTAATGGGCACGTGTCCATGGCCTCACAGAACTTGTACTTTAACCAAGAGAGACACTACTGCCACCTCAGAGTCTTCAACCTTCTGATCAGGAATGCGGTCAGGGAGTATTTATATTTCAGGCTGGACTCCACTTGGTAGATACGCTCCACTTTTTGTGAAAACAGTTCTCTTTTAAGAGCAGAATGCATCAACCCAAACCAGCCATGGAGCATCCACCACTCCAGCGCCTTAGGGGAAGAGCTGCTCGACATCTCCTGATCTCATTCTTTCTGCTCTGGACTCCCAAAGCAGACTACAGCAGCCCTGGTACTTCACAATATTGCCTTTTTTTTAGCACACTATGAAAATCTAAGTAAAGAGGCATCTGAAGGAAACTTGCTATGAAAAGCATCAGTGACTTTTCTGACACAAATCCTTTTTTCCCCTGAGATGTTGCCTTTTTCCCCAGAGAAAAGGAACAAAAAAAGAACAGAACCCCTTCCCCCCACGAATAATACATATTTTCTCAGTAACTTCTACAGATCTATCTTTAACCAGATCATCTGAAACTGTAAAAAAATATTTTTCCTTTATGATAATATACCTATCTTTACCCTCTTACTCATGAAGAATGTAGTATCCACCTGCATGCAGCTGGATAGAAACAACTTTGAAAGCCAGCAATACCTCGTTCCTGCTTTACTCAAATGACTACTGCAATCAAAAGGAAAGCCAGAAGTAGATGAAAACCTATTTTCACTAATGCAATAACAATAATTCTATAAACATATTAACAATTTCCTGCCTCACTCTTAATTTTATTTTCTCTCCCTTATATTCATTTAGAAGGATAATGATATCATTTGTTATTCTGTCTAATCTTTGTTGAGCGCACAGGCTAGGAGAAAGACAAATAAGATTGTTGGCATTTAGACAAAAAGTCAGATACTGTGGGACATAATTTGGGTATAACAAATTATTAGGCAGATACGTACTTGTAATTGGTACTTCTGCAAGTTTATTACAAATGTGGTTGTATTTGTAATGGGTCTGCCACGTGCTTCCAGCTATTACTTGGGAGAGTAAATCTTACTCAGGGAAGTTCAACTGAATTCCAGGCAAACTCTTCCACATTGAAAGCTCACAGAAGCCAGTGGCGGCTTGAGCTGGAATTGATCAATATGTTGGGTGTTATTTATGGGGCTTTCTGTTTGATTTTGATTGGTGTTTGTTTTGGTTTGGTTTTGTTTTTTGTTTGTTTGTTTGTTTTCACTTTATTACTTCAAATTAAATTTTTCTGTAATTTCATTTGCAGAAAGTGGTGACAAAACATTAAAGCAGCATGCTTTCAAATAAATCCTAATTACTTACAAATGCAAATGCATCAACTAGGCTTGGACATGCAATTAGATAGCTAATTATTATTTAAAAAGACAACTGCAGATTCTAACACACGCTGTCAGGTCCTGCCTTCACAAAATACAATATCATCTTCGAGCAGGCTGGGAAGAAGCTTTTCCTATTTTTCAGGGGATACAAGTGATGGATGGAGTCACTGGGGGGGCCGATAAGAGCCTGCCACAGCAGGAGGTGCCGATGTGTCACCTCACGCTCTCCCCGGCAGGAGCTTACAAGAGAAACGGCGGGACTGGGCCGCTGGTTAGAAACGTTTCTCAGTTGTGGCCTTCTCCTGGCAACGGAACTCCATGAAGTCCATCCTATACAACAGTCTTATTCAGACCACAGGCCTATCCATAACCCTTCCAAGGCCTCGCATCTCTTTTACAGACACATAACCTGACTCAGCAACATCACTCCAACAACCATCCACCCACCACGAGGAAAGCCGGGAGAAAGGGAAACCAAAGCTCTCTCTAGGGCAAATTTCCATTCCTGGGACGCTAAGAGGGCACAGAACTGCCACAAAGGTAAGAAAAAAGAAACCACCTCTGCATGAGCCACTGATCAGCTGAATATGATTAGACTGAGATCGTGATAAAAACAGATTTACCCCCAAAAAGATTCTGCAATGGCAGTAACTTGCTAACGATACACCTCAAGCTGCTCACTTGCTGATGCAAAAGAGATCTTAATCCTCCTAGAAAAACCACCGGAGATGAATAAAAAGCTGTGTTTATTTTATATGTTATTTTTAAACATTTTTCTGTTTATAAAGTCTCCATGTTTCCAGATGCTTTTGAGACTTTCTATATCACGGCTCTGATAGCAATTAAGAGAACGCTACACAAATCCATCTGACATCAGTTATCTTTTTGCGCCAGGATTGTGCCGTGTAACATTTCCAGCTGCATTCTTTTTGAAATGCTACCACCACTTACAGAAATGTAAAACAAATCTGTCATTTACCTTTTTTTTTTTTTCTTTTTCCCCTCCACTGTACCAAACACACAAAAAAGGTATAAAAAGCCTGGAAGCATTTTAAAGCATTCCTAATTCACTTTGCCTACAAGGGGCTAAAACCGTTTTCCAGCTTGGCCCGTGAATCCAGCATCAATATGAGATGCAGATGGCAGGGCTCTTCGGCGCACGTCCACACCAGCCAACTTCCTCATCAGACCAGTCCTTCCAGAGAGTATTTTGTAGCCTGTGGCACTGGCACGAGATTGCCTGGACTTGATTGATTCGGTTCGCTCCTGGAGTCACACATTAGAAACAGCAACAGCAGCAAAAAAGCAGGAGCAGAGACAAAGTGGGAGCCAGACAAGGAGCCTGGGGATAAGAGAAGGCTTAGCCCAGCCATCTCAGCAGAGGCAACTGTGGCAAGATGGGATGTGTCAGGAATCCCTCTGGATGCCCCGTACGGCCAGTGTGAGTGTGCTCAGGACAGAGAGACACTAACGTCACCTGCAGGACACAGGTGGCACTCAATGTACCCCACGGTGTTCCTGCCCCTTGGGATTTTTTGTGGAGTACTCAGGGATTTCCCTGTGTATAAACCCCTCACAAATCACCTGCCATTTTTAAGGCTGTGCTTTGAAGAAGTTACTCAAAGAAATAATATCCTACTGCGTGAGTAGCCCTGTTAAAAGCGAGGAGATCACACACACAGTGAAGTAGATCGTTGTGATTAAAGGATTGTAGCACTTTTTCTTTAAGCAGCAATTCACAGTCCCTTTTTCTTTTCAGAAATACAGTACTGTGCCTACTCCAACTACAGTGTGAGATACTTTTCCTCTCAACAGCTCCTTTACTTCTGGTTCCCCTTTTTTCCTCACTCACACACTTTCATATTATTTCTATTTTCACAAATCCCAACTTGGCCACAAGACTCACTTCTGTTCTAATTCCAATATTCTGGGGTGTCATATGATCTTTTTTTGTTGTTGGTTTTTTTTTTTTTTCAAGATAGGAACAAAGTTGGCTCATACCAATTCCAGCCACCACAAATATAAAGGAAAATGCTTACAGTCAGGAGTCAGGGGAGAAAAAAACCCCCTCAAGGTGCTTGAAATGCTATACAGACAGGATATATACACTGTGCCCTATCCCTGATGAAATCTTTGATTGTTTAGGCAGCAGTCTATGTCAAAATCCATTTCAATAATACCCTAACTGGCTCTGCAGCCTCCTCTCATTTAGTAGATTCAATCATTTCTTGCTGATGGAAGGCAGAAATCACAACAAAAAGATGCCATTTACAGTACGTTTCTCCCATGACTGTAATGTTTTATCACTTACAATCTTTTGGACAAGATTCCATATCTTGCTCAATGTGTCATGAAAAGGGAAAACAAACATGAGGCAGCAGCAGCTTTGTCACATCTTTACTAAACTCATTAATCAACGTTTGTACCGTTAGTGAACCAAAAACCAGGCAGGACAGCAAAGGCCCAGAATGCTGCCCGCAGCCTTCGGGCCTTTTTTTCCTCCCCAATGTGAATAATTTGCCTGTATTTCATACTGCTAGAAGTCACATCTATTATTCATTTATTCAAAATACTTCAACATAATTCATATTTTATGAGGCCAGAGTAAAACCAGGTTAATTGGTTCGTGTCAGATTATGAGTCTAATCCAGGAACTCCAAGCAGTCAGGTCAGATTAACAGTATTTAATTCCTTTCTCAGAAAAATCCATTACCCTGAAAGGTCCTGATCCTGTACAGTTGAAAAGTGTGGGAAAACTGTCATTAAACTGAACAAGAACCCTTGCAAACAATAAAACCAATTTAATCTTTGTCGCAGGAGGACAGAAATATATCTAAACAAAAGTTATTTAAAATGTTTCACATACCTCTTTTCTGAAAAAAAAATAAAACTCAATAAACAAAAACACACACAAAAAAAAAGACCCTAAAAATATTTTGAAAACATTAATTTTCAGAGTGGTTTGGGGCTATACATATTTTGGGCTGGATAAGTAGACTATTGGAACTAATTTTCTTTCCCTGCACATTCTGTATGCTAAATTAAGGAGGAGGGAAATCTGGTGAGTTTTTTCAGTAAGAAACAAGAAATGCCCTCTGATGTGTTTCAGGCAACATCAGCTAATGACTATTCACTACAGCACGTGAAAATCTTTACAACTTGCTCCCCGGGTCTGCCGAAAAGAGCAACATGAAGTTATTAGGAAGAGTCTGAAAACCACGCAAGTATAATGTCCCCCCCGAGAAAGCATCAAATGATGTAGCCTTCCTGGATGGTTTCCTCACTTCTCACGAAGAAAGGCCCTGGTTATCAGAGGTGTTGAAGGCCTGTAATTCAGTCAATAAAATTTTGGCTGTAACCTCAAAACAGAGAACTAAACCCTGGTAATATTCACTTTGCAAAGATTACTTTTCTTGTTACCGAGTTATATCTTCATTTTCCATGACAAAAATGCATAGAACAATGTCCAATAAAGGACACAATGGACTTAGGCTCCATCTTCCAGTGACACCACCTGTCAATAAAAGGCATGGCTGGATATTGCTTATGGACTGGGTGTGCACAGGGGCTTGAGCTGGTACCTCCCCCCTCCCCGCTCCAACTTCACCCCAGCTCTGCTTTGCCCTTTCTGTAGCTGGTTTTTCTCTTAACTATTATACTGCTTTGTCCTTCGCACAGGGCTGTGGCAGCCAAAAGGGGGGTGTTTTAAAGGAATCGTCTTCAGCTTTTTCTTGCAAAAAAAGATACAAGAATCTCATATTCACCCTGCATAAGAATCATAAAATGATTAGAATTGAAAGGGACCATAAAGATCATCAAGTTCCAACCCCCCTGCCATGAGCAGGGACACCTC
>JAOXNG010000021.1:19569309-19582130 GCA_028566535.1 Scolopax minor
TACCACAGTTTTTAAATAGATGTGGTATCACAAATCCAAAGGATTTTAAATGCAAACTTTGCTTCACTAACCAATTCAATGCAGTGCACATGATACATATAATACTCAGTTGGTTACCTGTATTCCAAACAGAGATCATGCTCCAGATAACTTACTTCTTCATTATTAGCCAACAATACTCACACCAAGATTTCTCTCTTATACACCGACAAAAGCCGAGAGCTGTGCTACTACCCATGGCACTCAGGGAATACAACCACCTTTTAATCATGCAAAACCCCACATGTTTCTTAATATGTAGTAGCCAGCCAGCCCTGAAGGGACTGAAAATCTACCTAAACCTTTCCTATAACAGCAACTTCATCAATAATGAATAAGTCTTTTATGGAAAATTTATTTTGTGTGCAATTGTGAAGTCATTCACATAACTGTGCAAAATCAAGTTAACAAGGACCAGAATTTTGCCAGTTTTTGAAAGAGTTGTTAGCCACTGTGAAGAATCAGAGCTTAGGAAAAGTCGGATTGCTTGTTTTCAAATGAAAAACAAACCATTTTTGTCTATGTAACACACACAAAACTTACATGAAGGTTTTTAGGGATTTTTCCTTAAATTTTGACTGCAGTAATTACACGGCAATTGCTTTTATAGGGGGCTTGCTTAAGATTCATGACTAAAAAAAACTCTAAACAACTCCTCCCATAAGCCCCCAGGTTCAAAAATGTCTTCACAGAAGGTCTGTCAGCTGGCACCACCACACACCACAGTGTTACAAGCTGAAAAGCAAACTCCACCAAACCAACCCACCCCACCTGTAACTTTCAGCAGGAACCTCAATCTACATTTCTATGAGCACTGGAACAAAAGGTGGAGAAGCCTGGCCACAGAGGTGGCGTAAGAAATCTTCCAAAAATACACTGACCTGCTCTAGGGCAACCTCTGAGTAAAACACCATAATTTTCTCTTAGCAAGAGCTGTTATTCACAAAAGCTTTGCTCAACTTCAGGATGAACTTTTAGAGCAATTTACCTACAGTGAAAATCTGAAGGTTGAAAGAAGCCAGACTTCAACATTAAAATTCCAGGTTCCAAACATGCTAAATTTTAAGATGCACTCTTCCTTCATATTTTAATAGGACCTCAGATAGATTTAATAAATCACAGATAGATTTCTGAGTGAGTGCTCATGAAGTAGAGCACCACACAGCAGGAATAAAGCTGACAATGAGTGATCTGTAATGTAAAAACTGTCAGATTTTGCAGGTTTTTACTAAATCTTCAGCCTAAATTACTTTATTACTCAGAGTTACAGAGAGATTAATATGGCCTTAGAGCCCTAGAGCCATCTTAATTTGGTACTGTTGTCTGTATAGCTGAGTTAGATTTTTCTGTGGAGTTCTTTCCCCATCCTCTCAGATGCTCAGACCTATGGGAACCCGAGCTGGATTACAGCTCCTATCAATCCAAAGTGCAGAAGGCCTTTGCCTTTCTTTTGGCAGCCTTTAAAATCAGAATTCATCATCTGAGAAAAAAGGTCTCTATCACCCCAATTAGGGTTTGCCCCATTTCCCATTCTTTTTGGGACAAAGACCAAAGAAAAGAAGTGAGGTAAAATGATTCCTGCTGGAGAGGGTTTGAGAGTAACCAATTTTGGCACAGGAGCAGCTGATGTTATCCATCTGACCGGTTCAATGCAATGACCGTACATTTAATATATGTACTGTAACTACTTTTCTCATATAAAGAGCCATCTCCCTCCTTCCTCTCTGTTTTTGCAGGGAAAAGATTTGGGAAATCGGCACATTTGAAGCATTCATTGGAATACTTTCTTGGCAGTTACACAGGTTTTGAGATCCCATTTGAACATGATGAAGGAGTAGCCCCTGACCCAAGAAAGCACTTAAATGTTTGCTTTGCTTTATGGTAGCGATCCTAGTAGTTCAGTTTTAGTGAGCTAACACTTTACTACTCAAACCCATCTAGCTCTGAGTATGCAAAAATGGAGAAGGTGCCTTGATAAATCTGGGTTGTGCTTTGCAAGGGTTTGAGGAGTTTTTCCCTTTGCTGATTTCACAGTAGCAGAGGAACAACTTTGCCTCTTGAATGAAAACGACGACTGTCAACTTTGCAAACAGAAACACACGATTTTCTCTTTGCTGCTCAAAAGTAGTTTGTGAAAGACTAGAAAAAGTTGATTTGGTATAAACCATTAAGGCTTTATTCTCAATCACCAACTTGTGTTTTTGACAGGTGAGGGCAAGGGTAGACTGGCAGCCCCAGAAGCTATCTGTGTGATAAACAAGTGGGAAACTCCTCAGGACAGCTGACTTTCTGTTTAAGTGGAAACACGGGCTTGACTGTAAACTCTAGGGATCCTGATCAAAGCAGGTCACCCGCCTCTGCAAAACAGACCATCTGATCTCCATTTTATATCAACAATAGATGAACTGACGAACTAGCACGAGTCTGACATAAGGAAGGCAAAAAAGCTTTCAGCCTACAATAAACTTACCTTGAGGCTACAAGAATGTCGCCTTTGAATGCTATCTGGCATTACTTGATGTGTCTCACCCAATTAATACTAATATACTACCCAGCTAATACAAGGGCTTCAGGGATTTGTTGCCCATCATCATGATGGTAATGAAGCATTCAGCACAACGTAAGAGTCATAAGGAGGTTTCGTTCTGTTTTAAAAAAATTATTCAGTGAAGTGAAATTCCAATATTATGCTGCAATACACTTCTATTAGGAGGGGGTTTATTAACTCTTCTGCAGCATCCTGTGGATCAGGGTTTCTTAAAGCTGTTATTTAAAAAAATTAAAAATTCACCTGCCATTTACTCTCAATGTCTTTTCCTTTTTAGGAAACTCAGTTTTAGATACACACACATAAGTATGTATATATAAACAGATATACCTATAACTATATATTCAAAAGCATGGTTTATAATTCCCGGTATTTCTATCAGTACTAACACAAGTTAAACATTCTGAACAGTTTCATTCTTGAAAGAAAAAGATCCGTATTTCTTCTGTATGACAGAATGTGAGATTTTCAAATTTCTTCCAGAAATGTGCATGAGGCAGCAGTCCTAGCTACATCAGCACGAGGGTTCATTTACCTTGACGAAAGCCAGGGTGAGGGAATCTAAGCAGAGCCTCCATACGCTTCCAGGGCTAAATAGCTCCTCTGAAGCTTTTATCTACACTGAACTCCCACTGGGAGTGTCAACATACCTTGATCTCTTTGTACTCTATTCCCCATCTATAAAATGGGGATATTAGTCAATGCCAAAAAGGAGCTCTGTAATATATTAAAGAGTGTCAGGTTCTTCTATCACATGAACCGCAAATTCCTAAGTACCACTGTACAAATAAGCTCACTTCTGATCCCAATACAAAAAGTTTACGGCTTTAATTCAGTATTACACTTTAATGGCTCTTTTTAAAACCTACCTCTTTTGGACAATCTGAACAAAAATAATCTTCTGAGATAGCTACAACCTCAGCATAGTAATTACCACATCTTTTAATATGCTGAATTTAAAAGGCACACTGACTGAGAAAGAGACTGTATGATTCAGTGTTTGGCAACACCGTAAACTAAAAAATAGTGACAAGGAGTCTAAAAATGCATTTTGTGGGTGAAGAGCAACATATTCCATAAAAATTGATCTTACTATTTTGCATATCTCTAGACATTATTGAATCCCCTCTGTCACAAATGCTCTTACTGCCAGTTAACCTTCGATTTTAACAGGCAGCCCATGCCTGACATTTAATTAGTGACCCAATTAAATCTTTTGCTGTTCTCAGCTTATTTTGTCATTTAGAAGCAAAAGAAAGAAATCAAGATAGGCTTCCATGAGGAAGAAATTGCAACTGCCTTTATTTGCTGTTAGAATTGTTGTTGCGGCAGTATAATGGGATAAGGACTTTGACCGTTTCCTTAATATTGGGATGTTTGTCTTAGATCATCAAAACCATTCCCAGGGTTTCTTTCTGTAGTTTCATGGGAATGAGGCAATTGTTAAAAAAAGAAGCATCAATGTATTGGGTGCTGGCTAAGCTGCCCTTAAGAACACTAACACATGGTTCTCCCACCCAAGTATGATAGAAAGACCTCTCTGGGGACAGTGGGCTCTCATGAAGGGACAACGAGTACCTAAATGGTGATCCATGGAGATCTGTGTCTTCTCTCCAGTTTAGTTTTACTCACCCTACAAAGATTTCACCGTTAGCTAGCTATACATCATGATGTTGTTATAGCATCTGCTCAGGGTGATTTCATTTTGTTTATACAGCACAGTTAGCCAGCAATCCTGCATATCTGCAACACTATTAAGCTCCTTTCCTTCCCAGAGGAAGTTTTTTTTGTCCAACTGTTGTGTTTTTACATACCTTGTCCCTGGTGTTTTGTTTCTGGAAAGATGCTCCCATAGAGGAAAAGTTTTCTGAAAGTTACAGCTTTGACTGAGAGGTCATTAGGAAAGCACTGGTGCAAGGTCTGTGCTCGCAGCACCGTCCCTCGCTGCCTGCCTGCCACACGCCTGAACGCGCTCCTCTCACAGCCTTGGGAATCATTCCACACAAACAAACAAATGGAAGTCTAATCCCATGAAACCTCTCCCATTGATACCGTTCTTGGACCTTCCTCGTGTATCGCCCTTCATTTGGATCCCATCATAGACCCCTGGCCTTGCAGGTGACCACAGGGTCAGCCCAAAACGCGGCAGACGTCACAGACCTCCAGCTGATGGAGGCAAACAAAGTCCCCCACCTTACAAAATCCAGCAGGTGACATCACACAATCGCTCTCTCCGTGCCTATCAAGCCTGCTCACATGAGAGTTAAAGCAGAGTTCCATTAAATCCCACCCTGGATTACCGCAAGCAACCATTCCACGCAGACAATCCCAATTGAAGGGCAACTGAAATCAAGCGTTCCTCCCTTGCTAGTGGGGATCTGGGATCCCTGGCTGATGTTCATCTTTAGCAGGGAGGGAATACCAAGGCAGAAAATCTTTGTATCCAAACGCACTAACTTCAGGTTTTATTTATGCCATTGCGTTTATTTAAAAATCAAAGAGAATTTTCTTCTTTTAAATAATTAATTATGGAATTGTTGAGGCAACAGCCAGAAATGTCACCAGTAAAAGCCTGTGCTAAGGGTGTCTTATTAGAAGGTCTGTTTATAGATTTTTGAAATTTATTCATCTTTCTTTAAATCAATTTGAAAGTGACTAGCGACACATAATTTTCTATTTTTACTAATTATAACTAAAGAGCAATATTAGGATGAGACAGTTATAAATAAAGCTTGTTGAGCAGCATGTTGTCGTTATTTTATAAAGCGTAAGATGTGCCAAGTTAATTGATGGAACTTAGAGCAAATGTGGAAAAAACATATTTTGTTAACCCTTACTGTGCTAGTAGCCAAAGACCAATGCTATTTCATTAAAAAAAACAAAAACGCTGTGCCACCTCAGTATTTTCATCACCCTTTTGATGGTAGTCAAGGAGTTAACAAACATCTGGAATGTGCCTTTTTAAAGATCATGAACACATTCAAACTACTTTTATCTTGGAAATGATTCGGTGCATCTGATCTACTGGGGTATAAAACCGGAGGAGCCGTCACATACAGCAACTGAACGGTTTGAAGGGAAAAGCATTTCCAGCTGTAACATACAACAGTTTCCATATAGCTCGGAACACACTTAGTAAATGATTTTTTTCATGAGAAAGGGGCTAAGTTGTATCACAGAATTGAAGGACAGCCAATGAATACGCACTAAAACTAGGATTTAAAATTTATTATTGAGGATTTGACAATAGGATTTACTGAATTATGAGCTCCATCCTCCAGTTACTGAAATAACTCTTGTTCCTTTCTGTATCATGAGCACTAATAAAGTTTTTGGTTTGAGAGGAAGAGTTTTGTTCAATTAATTTGAAAACTTACTATATGCTTTGAGCGTATATACTTAATACTATACTTAATACGCTTTGAGCAAGTTCCAACCGGCAACTGGGTAGATGATGGTAAATTCACAAACCTACACAAGTGAGTAAGATCTGACAGAAGAACAAGGGCACCAGCACTGAAATCAATTGTATGAGGCAGAAATACATCTATAGGCTCACAGCACTGGAGACCCCTTGAATCACAGCCCGGTGAAGTTCTGGCTGTCAAACATCCACATGGTTAAATACTGAAGCCTTTGACAGAGTGTCAATGAATTCTGACTACATATTGGTCTGTGCACATGCTCTCCTTGCCTACCAGGCAGATTTACAATCTGCAGAGGAGTTACAAAACCAATACATGACATTGGAGTAGGAGAAGATGGTCCTATCACTTAAGGTTGGGGTCGCAACAAGCCAACCATCAGGACACTGTGGAATCTTTGCGGATGCGTGATCGCGGGCTAAAGCAGGTAGTGGTAAGTGAATGCTCTGCTGTGAGAACACTGGGTTCTTCTAGCTATCTGCTTGGTGGGAAAGAGGAGTGACGTGCTTGGTGGGCCTTTCTTACACTAGGAGGATATCACTGCTTCTGCTGTTCACAGTAAATTTACAAATAACTAATATTTGTGACATTCTACAATGTACTAAGGAAATAATTTTCTACTTGGTTGTTTTCTCTATTCAGTATTTCAGGATAGAAAAACAAATGCACTACAATGAAATTAAACAGTAAATAAGCTGTCAGGTGGTTTCTAACTGAATGCCCAGATAAGACATACATGGCCAGAAAAGCTGTGTTGACTTTTTTTCCTTAATAATGAGGAACACAACCTCTGCAAGAAAATACTCTTACCTGAAGCTAATCTGCCTCATCCTCCTGGATAACAACTGCATATTATTTCCTCTCAAATATTTTGGAACTGCTTATTGCTGATCATGTGGGTTTCTGTCATACCTGGAACTAGCAGGTTGGATGGCCCTCTTCGGCACAGTTCTCAAAATATGACAGTAGAAGTTCTTGAAAAGCATATTCATAACCTGATCCAATAGTAGGCAACTGATGCATTGGAGTTTGAGTGTGTTCTCAATGGATACAGAGCACTAAACCTGTGGAGTTTTGAGTAAAAGCTACACATCACCTATTAACAGGTTTTTTGCAATATTGCTCTATTTGTAACACACTTTCCTCTCCTGTACTGTGTGATATTACCTGCTGCAAGAGTCCTAACGAATACTATTTCAATTGACTACATCCTATTTCTGCTTATTGGCTCTCAGTTTTGTGCAGTTGATGAAACATGTCCATCTACTCTGATGAAACAGCTTTCTTCTAATACTTAGCCTATGTGAGGAAAATAACACATAATTTTGTCACTAAAGACATTCTCATAATGTTCCTTAGGACTAATCACTCTGTATTTTTCTCCCATTCTTTATCTTTATTATATGCCAAATTATTCCATTATATATCACTTTTTCCTTCTTTCTACAGATCTCCTCCCCTTGATTTGCCACATTCTTTCTTTTCATTGTTCCTTCCTCCCTTCAAATCCCTGCTTGTCTGCATATTCGGAAATTCCTATTGTTCCTTTGTTCTCATCACTTAGTCTCACATCTGCGCAGTGACACACATCTGCTGGTCCCAGCCATGACCCCCACTTCAGTCTGACTGTCCAAATTTTCCTCCCTTTCTCAGATACTTCCTGTGATCTAACAGGGTTCATGGATAACTCCAACTCTCTGAGGAAAAATGTCTTCAATTCAAAACGAAGGTATCTATTACCCAAGCTAAATAATTTGCTTCTTGTTTTTCTGAAACCAGCAGGATCTGTATAGGCCTGACTTATACCCTTCCAAACTCTGCTTCCAGAACCCAGACAGTAGAGTCACTGATTTCCTAGAACTTTACTTCATCCTCCTCTTCCTTACTGCAAGACTACTTCATCTCTCCCCAAGAAGGGATCAGGGTCAAGCTGTCAGTCCATCCACGCTGGGAAATCAGCAGGCACATGCATTTACCCATTAATGGTTTCTGGAGCTTTGCTCAGTTATTCAGGCACAGATGGAGCTACGAAAAACCAACATGGCATCTGCCTTATCTAGAGAACATCCCTCTCTGGCAGACAAGTATAACAAGGTGCCAAGTCCACTGGAGCAACAAAAAGATCTTAAGCAAGTTTTAGCTCATGCCCTCTAGTAATTAAAGTTGCTGTACAGCTTCTCATTTGCCCTCCACAATCATTAAGAAAGAAGCAGTATCATTTGTTGGTTCACAGGCTGCAAGATGCACAGAGAGGAAGTAACTCCAGCTTACCTGAAAGCAGCATTCTTAACCTCTATTCCTCACTATAGGTATTAGCCTATTCTTTTAAACAGGAGCTCTTTGCTCTCTGCACACACAGAACTGATGCAGAAATGAGATTCCAACACACTGGAGGTTGGCATCGCAAAGAGGTGGCTTCTGCTCCCCCCAGTGACAACACTGCAAAGAGTGGTGTATCTGCTACATGGCTCAGAGACTCTTCAGTACTTCCTTTTGAAATAGAAGATTAAAATGGTCCACACGCTTGTTCCAAATGACTTCTAAAGAAGAATGATATTTGTATTTTAAAGGTTATTTGTTTTCATGTCATTCTGTAATAACAAAATGTAATTTTTAATCTATGCATGAAATTAAATTTCCCTGACAAAGGAAAGAAAAAGAAATTGTCAATCTTCTTCTAAAATGTTCCCTTTTCTGGTTGCCCCAATTTCTAAATAGTGCTTGTACCACAAATGCACTTCAGTATTTGAATTCAGGCACAAAACTTGCTCCCCCCAGGAACCAACTGGCTGACAGGGCCTGCAGTGCTCAATCCCACCCCTCGTTTTACAGCCCTGAAAAACATTTCTCCCCCAGACAGCACGGGCCACTTTGCTCTCTTTTCTTCCTAATTACCTTGAAGATACCAGTACTAAGAACCTATTTGCTGCTGGGCACACTTCTTCCTCAAAGTTATAATCTGCCATGAGAACAAAACAATCGTGGACAAGTCAATAATGCTGTTGTAGACAACTTTTTGGAACAATTTACAGGTACTAAGGAACTTAAAATTAAATGGAGACGGACTAAAAATAAGGACAGAAAGGAACATACAACATAAAATGCAGTGGACGTAAGATTTACCCAGCACATGCCTACACTGCAGCTCTTCAGGTCAATTTTACACCTAAATTCTATTCGCGCCATTAAAATGGAAAACCAGGCAAGGTAAAAACGCGGAAATTGATCTGGATTTTAAAAATAAATAAATAAGTTGAAGGATTTGCATTAAAATAGCAATTTCTAAGCACGTGCTTCTATGGATTGATCAAAACAATATACCACTTTAAGGCAGATGGTGCCAAAAAAATGACTGTTAGTCCCTTTTGGGAAACAGTTGATACATAACTTGTCAGATGTCAGAATCAATAAAATATCTTTTATTTTAACATGTTACACACTAGCGTTTACAAATGTAATCTTTTGCTGTCTCTCTGGAAAAAGACTCAACAGAGATAGCTTTACACTGTAACACAGAAACCGGTATGAACTAGGTCTTCTGATCCGGCTGAAATGAAAACATTGGCAAAAATATCCTTGAAAAAAATAGCAATGTGCAAGTCCACCCACAAAATAAATACTCTAATGCCTTATTGTCTTTGAGAGGAACAGAAAGTCTGCATATATAAAGCTAATGAAAGGATTGCTCAATTTATCCGAGCAGAAGTGCTTTTAAAACCTTGCTAGAACGTGCAGATACTCATTAAACATTGCAAGTAGCTCACAGGCAAATGGGCATAACTTTCTCCCTTGGGAATATGCAGCAGATG
The DNA here is from genome assembly GCA_028566535.1 of Scolopax minor. Lineage (NCBI taxonomy): Eukaryota > Metazoa > Chordata > Aves > Charadriiformes > Scolopacidae > Scolopax > Scolopax minor. The sequence goes on from JAOXNG010000021.1 coordinate 19,579,131, forward strand.
ATCAAAGACAAGCAATGAAGAATAAAACTGGCTAATATGACAGTCAAGGCTGGAAGGATTTGCTGAGATAAGAAATGGTTCTCATCGCTCAGGCAAGTGTATTGTTGTCAGACATTCAGCGCTTTCCATTTACAGAGAGCTTCATTGCTCTTTTTTATTTCAAGAATTAGCATATCAGAAGATGAAGCCTGGAGCTTTGTGTTTCTTACTTATTAGCTAATCAAAAGCATGTGTTTCTATACCTTTTGATTTAGGGTACAAAGAAAAAATGAAGAAAAGCATTCTATCCATCTTTCAAATTTCTTGCTTCCCTGAAAATACTTGCAAGGCTACTTTGGTCGAGGAAACAACATAAATCCTGCTCAGGTAATCAGAGGATGCATAATGGTGAGCACTAACTGGATGGAATTTCACAACTCAATTTGTGGTAATATTTTCAATACACCCATAAATTACAGGAACAACTTCCTCTGAATTTCCAAAACCTGCAGGTGAAAATTCTGAAAGACTATACAAAGGTAAATTCCACATTAGATATCATCATGAAAAATAAAAATTGACTGGCTACATTCTAGAAGTCATGAGTGCCTTCTTGGAAATGATCAAGATTATTTTCATTTACAAATAAAATAATAGTTTGAATTTTTTTAAGGGGAGTGATGCCACTTAAACCCCAAAAAAGTTTACGTAGCAAGAAACAAAAATAAGGATTCTGAGTAAGAAATGTGTCAGATAATTAAAAACTGTTTAAATATGTCACCAACTGCCTCATAACTCACAATCAAAAAAGAAGATTATCTATATACAGAAAAAAAACAGCACAAGGAAGAGAGAAAAAATCCTTCCATGAATAAAAAGGCACACATACTCCGAAAAGCTCAAACAGGGGAAAAAAGGGGTGGTCATTGAAAACATGGAGATAAAAGAAAAGATTGAGTCTATGGATATGTCCAGCCCTGCATGAACCTGCAATGTACACGTGCATGGAGACACACCTATAGATTCTATTTTGCTACATGGTATATCAGTAAAGCACTTAAAAAGGTGATGATGCAATGCAAGTAGGAATTAAAGGAAAAGTAAGAAGAGACAAGAAATTGGCAATTATTGGGGATGGGAATCATAAAAGGGTTGTTTTAAAAAGCCACATTAGGAACAAAACGAGTCACAGCAATTTTGCTTGTTGATTAGCAAATGAAAATGATCAGTTGTCAATACTGATGTAAAAGGGTACAAGCATTCAATAAATTTCTCTCTCCTGTATCTCGAAAATAAGGCAGAAGATAAAGCCATACCATTTAATGATGATGACATTTGTCTTGCATTCTCAAAGTAACCCAGGATGATGTTAAAGCAAAGCTTCCAAAATTAGAGCTTTTTAAAGCAGCAGGCCTGTATGAGCTCAGGCCAACAGCTTCAAAGAATATTTGTCAAGGAGCAATTTTTACTATTGGCATCAACTTTGAATAACTCTTTGAACACTAAGGAAATTCAAGAGTTTTGGAAGAAAGTAAACATGCTAATACAGCAAAAAGTGTACTTAGTGATACAAGTAGGTGGAGACCTGCCACCTGAAATCAATCCTGGGTAAAATTATGGAACAAGAAATACAGCCATAATTAAAGAAGGATTATATCAATCAAAAGTGTTTATGGTCCTGCCAATCTAACTCAAATACGTACTCAAAACATTACACACAATAGGGTTAATAACGTTATTAATGAGATGATAAACTTCCCTGAGGTACGCAATTTGGTGTTATGTAATACTTTATTTAAGAAATAAGAACACCACAAATTTAATGTAATTTGTTAAATACATGAACGATCAGGCAACTGACAGGTTTTAAAATTGAATTGGATGTTTTTCAAGCAGAGGCAAAAAGGACCAAACCTCTACCCTACTCCTACCAAACGTAAATCTAGAAACAAAGACTAAAGACCCTATTTAAGGAGTAAGAACTTTATCCCAGGAAGCAACAAGTGAAAAGAACATGCTGGTCACCATGACTAGGGGTGCTGGGCAGCCACCTGATGCCACTGCAACATCATCTTCAAAAACTTATGACAATTGTCCCCACATGAAAGAAGATACGAGAAACTACAGGCCAGTCAGCCTCCTCCTCTTTCCCAGGGAAAGCATGGAATAAATCCTCCCAAAGCCACCTCCAGGAACATGAAGGACAAAAAGGGAGCTGGAGAAACCACCAGGGATGCAGCAAGGACAAATTCAAACTGACAAAGCTGGTTGTTTTCTATGACTCAGAGGACAAAGGAGGACTGGCAGATATTGGTGACCTTCACTGCAGCAAAGCTTTCATCACTGTCACTCCCTGCAGTATCCTGTAGCCAAATTCTTGTGATATGGTTTGGATAAATGGTCTAGAACATCAGATGCTGATACTTGGAGAGATCCAGTACTCAACTGCCACAGCTCAAAGTAGAGCTCTGAGCAGGGAACTGTGACTTGATTCTGATTCTCTAATCAACTAAACATTATCTCCCAATACAACATAACAGAGTCTTTAACCTTGCAGATTAATGAAAATGGATGCAAAAGAAATGTCAGGCTAGAATTAAGGTGCAAAAATTAACAGCAATGTAGCTGGAACTTTAGTGACCTTATGAAACAGTGATGTATTTTCTAAGTCATATTCCAGTTCAAAATTAAGACATTAAAGTCAGGGTACTTCCATATCTTACATCTTCCAGAAGGCCTATGAGTTCATCACAGTCCTGTTCTCCAGCCTTATAATCTATCCACATCTGACAAGAACACAAGTTTATTTCTACATCCCCCCATCCTAATTCTTAGGAGAATTATACTCTATTATCCCAGTGATGGAAGGAAGAAAGAATAAGGGAAGGTGAACCAACGGCAGTGCAAATAAACCAAGAGTAATGTTCCAGCCTTCATGAATCCCGGTGAAAGTAGTCCCGGCAGAACATTAAATCACTGCTCCAGGATGCCATCAGAAGTATAAAGCTGGGTAAACTATTA
>JAOXNG010000021.1:19617320-19627474 GCA_028566535.1 Scolopax minor
CATGTGGTGGAGTAATTAGTGCAGGGTAAGGTCTGACACCAAACTAACCACTCGCTGCATCCAAAGGGATACACATCACTGCTCCCTCCTGTCCCACTCTGCTTTCCTCATTGCTCCAGGCCACAGCACAGCTCAGTAACACGGCAAAAGAATGAGTTCATCCCTCTTTTGGGGAGCAGAGAGATGGGCTGGGCTGGAAGGTGCAACAGTTCCATGAGGACTCCAGCTACACCAACAGAGGCAGCAAACCCTTTAATGGACTTTGCTGGTTCTTCAGTCCCAGCACAAGCAGGGAGGCTGTGGAATGAAAATTGAGTTTTAAAGAATATTGGACAGCAGCAGCTTGGCTAGATTAGAATATAAATTCTGGTATAATCTCGTTGTGTTACTAGCTTCAGCACATTCTCCTCAACTCCCTGTGTGTACAGCAGGGAGTACCATACTGGAAAAGCACATACTATTTTGGAAAACCATGCAAAACTCAAGGCGTGTGGATTCGGGAGGCGTAGGAGTGCGGCGGCCACAGGAGTCTGCCTGCGACTGCCAGCCACGTTGGGCGAGTGCGGACTGGCAAAGAGGAGAGAGAGAGGGTGCAAAGAGAGAGGCTGAACATCATCGGATGGGAACGGGATCGTAACCGACAACTGTCATGATGAAAAGCCACGCCAGAAAAAGGATTTGTTAAAGCACGGAAGGAGAAGGACTACATTTCCAACACTGAAACACAGTCCTAACCTCTTTTGGATTAAGAACAAAAACAGCGGTGACACCACCCCACAAGCAAGACCCTGATCCAGGAAAGCAATTCAAATATGCCATAGCTATTCTGGGTGTTCACAGCCTAAGACAAATTTAACCAACTTAAATAGTGAGAATGTAATAATCTGCAACACAGCAACCCTAACAGTTTACCTACAGACCTCTGTTACAAGTCCTAGGGTACCTTCAGAAACCTTTAGCTACTAAAATCAATTCCCTGCTTCTCTTTAAATCAGACTCTAATACCTGGCATCACACCTGTAATTGCCCATGAACCCTCGGAAAGGCACGTGTGGCTCTGAAACATCAAGAACTGTTACTTCTTTCCCCCCTGCAGCTGAGGGAGGACAGGCATGGACATCTGTAAGCCCAGGGTATCAGATTTAAAAAAGCTCTAGAGAGCAATTTTGCAGCTGGATCCTGACTAGGTGGTTGAAGACAGAGAGATGATGGGGGAAAAAGGACACAACCTTACTGTTTGACTTTCTCCGCTAACCCAAAGTAGGATGTGGAGCATTCTGATGCTCCAAATAAAATAAATACGAGAGAAAAATAATCTAGCTGCATGGATTTAAAAATTCCATTTTGCAGACTGCTCAGACTGCTTTACCAGGCACTGGCCTTTACCAGGCACCGGTTGCTGAAGAAACAGGAAGAGTTTGTAGGAGTAAATACTGCAGTGCTGTGGAAGAGCAGGAGGTGTTCTGAAACACTGACAGAGTTAGCTTTGGCTTTAAGAACAACTCTTAAGGGGCTGCCTAAACATAGAATACACAGGGGCTCGTATCCCTGCTCAGTCACAATGCAGCAGAAGGGAAAACCTCTAGGACTCCAGCTATGAACTAATACAAACAAAAGCACAAAAAACATTTCCTCCTTTGTACTTTTTTTTTTTTTAATTATTGTAAAGGCAAGCTACCTCCAAATGCATAAAAATAAAAATGAATGCAGGATGAGTGTCAGGAACCCTCAACACACTAATTCAGTTTATGGGAAGTAGCATAAGAAAAATGCATTTTGCAATTGCTGCCATACCCAAATCTACAAATCAATCATAGACTGCGTTTACTATCATGGGCTGGATGTCCTCATATCAACAGGGTAGATATAAGTTATGACCTTACACGTACAGCAGAAGCATATTCATTTCAGCATATTGGTATAGCGTTATTGAAATTACACTGCTCATCAGGGGTTCTACAACACAGGATGCAATTTGTCAAGACAACAAAAATAGTAAAGGTTACAAACCAAACTCTGACCTACAGGAGCCAATGACACAATTCCCATTGGGGGTCAACTGAGCTGGAGTCAGCCTCCAGTCCCTGCTGCAAGAGCCCTGTCAATTACATTCTTAGCAACTGTGTAGATGGAGGGGCACAAAACCGGATGGGCACTAAGGATGAGCTGAATGTAAAATAAGTACATCTGCATAATAAGTGGGAATCTACATAGACTGAATTAGCAATTTTCAGAGGACTAGTATTTTATAAATCTTCTAGGTGAGCTGAGTTCAATGGGTGTATTTTACCTCCTAAGCAATGAAAGATAAGTAATGGATTACAAAGATATAAGAAATTTTAAATTCACGTAAGTTCTTCATGTGATAAGGTTAAAGAAAGAGTTCAATTACAGTGCAACATCCAAGTTAACACAGAGATAACAATGGGCAGGTACTTGTTACGTGATTAGCTGAACAAAAGAAAAATGAATATTTGCAAGAAGAAAAAAAATGATTGGCTAAAAATAATTAATCTTGAATTCCTACACAAATGTAGGTGACACTTGATAAGCTCGTTCATTAGAATTGCAGCAGCATTCTTTTTTAAGGAATTTATTTCACTGGGATTTCTAGATTCACCCATGCCTTATTCTCCCTTTTCCTTAAAGTAATGTGAGCTTTTTCACAACAATCTACTCACTGATAAGAATTTAATCATTTACTATTATTTTTCGCTTAATACCATTCTAATAAAGGAAAGGATACCAGTCAATCTAATGTAGAAAATAAGAATAATTCCTTCGCACATTACCTGTCAGTCTTTTTACTTTGATTAATAGAAAGTAAGAAAATCTAATTAATTCTCACAATCTATATCTACATATAAGTGACATATTGCCTAGGGCAAAGAGACAATTCATCAGTGGTGTTCATATTTCTCTGTTCATGCAAAAGGCAAATGTCTCTTTTCAGAATGGCTACGCAGCAGTGAAACAGTTATCATTAGTATTTATCACAAATACTAGAAATAGCTCTTACACAGAACTACAATGTCCCTAATGAACAGCAGTTTCATTTCTTGAGGAAGCGTAACATTCTTCTGGATATTTGCATGTATGTATATTACATGCAAAAAAAAAATAAAAGCATTGGTGCTAAATACGCTTCTATAGAAAAGGGTATTTCTAGGAAAATGTCTTACTACTATCGTCTCTGCCACTGTAAACTGACTGGGAGGTAATACTGATAGTGCAGTATGAGCTAAGCATTGTAGCTGAGAGGAACGCTACAAAACCAGTACAGCAGTATATAATCTCCCAGTAAAGCATGTAAAGACAGGCTGTTGCTCTAGTACTCAAGTACTTTCAAAACTTTACATATTTCCCTCACTGTTACAAGCTGCCGGATTCTTAAAACCGCATGCTCTGCTCAGGTGACTTAACATCATCATTAGGGAGAGCTGGAGAGAAGGAAACTGCACAAACCGTCGGGTTACGTTACAGAGAAAACACCGTGTGTTCTATTTCCAGTGAAGCAATATTCACCATTGCCTGTGCAGGCTTCTGTGTTACGGATCTTCAGTGTTCACCTACTTACTTCTCTTCTTAAAAAGCAAGGCAATTGTTTTCTAGTCTCAGACTCATCACCCAGATGATTGTTAAAATGGCGATTTCAGGAGCTGCTGTCTCTGGGGTAATGCCAAAGGGCACGACTGCCTGAAATACCTCAGGATTTTACACGCTCCGTGCTTTGGGTGTTGGAGTGCCACATTTCAGAAGCCCAGTGACTGGGGAGTCTCTGACCACCTACCAGTTATTAAAACCATTAAAACCTCTGCTTTTGTGTGTTTCAACTTTACTGGCAAACTGTGGGGCAGAATGATGAGGACAGAATATCAATCCCATTTAGTGTTGCTTCCCCTCATCAGGGATGGAAAATCAGGTAGTAAAAGAAGGTCACTTCTAACAGCTTGACTTGAGAGAAATGTCCTCAAAACATCTTCAATATTAAGGGTCACTCCTCAATAAATATTTGGAAACCCATTACAGCTTAGTATTTGCTATCAGCTCCTCAGTTCTTAGAGCTGCTAAGTGTGCCTTTGACAGGAGCTGCTGAGCTAATTTGGCATACAAAATTAACTGATAATTCTAAACACAGGTAGGATAGAGAGCTAACTGGAAAGTCCCTCAGCGTTAAATAATTCCCATCTGTCCTCAAAGCATAGTATCAATCACAGCGACTGTTGCACTGGTCTTCCTTTTCTGGCATTCTCCAAAGAGGAAATGGGAAAAGAACAGAATGTATAAATCATTCTGATATAAAAAGAAAGTGCTTAGGCAGCCATGTAATGAATCCCCGGCACTGTCATCTAGGTTAAGGGCCATGAAAAGTTTTGTACAGTCCTGAGTATAAGCAGCACAGCATAATGGAAACCTGGTTCACAGCCTCATATAGTGATATGAAACTCTATCTTAAACAAACACACAAGCTAAATTCTAAATAATCCCATAAACCTAAAACCATAGTAAGATAAGGACTAAGGCATATGTCTTAGTCTGAATCTTACTTTATTTTTTCACATTATAGGAGCAAATATTGGATTGCCAATGAGATTAGGTGTTTCCAATTATTTCCATATATTATGAAAAATGTCTGGGTTGTTTTCAAACCCTCCTTTTTTCTTTCCCACTTATTACAGAGCAGGAATTCAAGCATCCAGTGGAACTCAAGATCCAAAGGTTATGCTATCTCACACAGTACAGAAAGACTGCAGGTTAGCATTAATCATGAAAACCATACAGAACAATTATCAGATAAAGCATAAAATAGCTTGTGCTTTGTTCAGAAGGGAACCATGTTCCACTCTGTTAAAAAACAAAACAAAACAAATCAAAACCCAGGTAGGGCTATTTTCAGAAATGAACATGTTTTCTCCATCCTACTCAACACATGCCATCCTGGACAGCTTCTAAGTCATGTCAGCTGTGGACACAGGTGTTTGCTGGGGGCTCTGCAACATGCCGTGTCTGCAATTGTATTCTGATTATTTGTATATTTGTGATTTGTATATTTATCTCTATCTAGAACCAGCAGCTCTCAATGTGAGCTCTGAGATACAGTAAAATACACATACCCTTGAAGAAAAATGAAAATTATTTCATTTTTGAGTTCTCATAAAGAAAAGGAGTTGATGCCAAACAAGATTCTGAAGAGATCTGTAGATCTGAGGTGGGTTGTGCTCTCCCATCCACAGCCTTTCACTGCTACACCTGCCCCCCAGCTCCATGGGACCGAAGAAACAGCTGACCTGGATGCTTGGGCTCCCACTGCCAACACCAGCCTCTTCCTCTTCACATTTAAGCAGGCATCTTAAACAGCTCGGTCTGGTGGTTTACCCCGTACACACAGAGCTGGTTATAAAGAGTTATGTACAGATATATGCACGTATGATGTACTTAGTAATAATGGCTTCGCATTTGCCAATGAAAATTAAAATATAAAGTTTGCACACTAGTAATAGAGTAATGTAAAAGAATAATTGGATGTTGGCTTGTAGGACCCTTGGAAGATTCCTTGGCCGAAGTATGATGCAGAACAATAGGCAATTTCAATAAGCATGAATATATTAAGTGGAGCATTTTAAGAGATACAAGAATTTTACTTTACATAAAATTATCACGAGACTAAGTACTGATTAATTTTTTTAAAGTTAATTAATATGACGATGCTGATTCCTAATATACTTTCTATCAGGCTGATAAATATTCATGCTACTTTAATGCTGTCACACAGCAACGAATGAACATGACATACAGTTCACCAAGAAGCAAAATCTGAGCATTAAATGTAATGCATTAGAGAAAGGATATTCAAGTATGACTATATAACTCTAAGTTCCATTTAGTGTGGTTTAATAAGAGATAGGCAAAAAGCCAAGGATATTTAATAACAACATTAACAAGGGTAACAAATTTTATTTCCATTTTCTGCAACTTGGCAGCCAATTCCATATTTTAGAAGCTAGAAAGATTCCCCTAAGCTCCGGACAACAACACAGCGCTTACAAATCTGCTAATTACTCACATGAGCTTGTAAAACTAACCTTATGCTTTCACAGAGCACCATTAGTCCTTCTGAAACTTTAGATATTCTTAATGTACTTAGTCCTTTCTCTCAATTCCTCCCTGTAGAACTTTTAGTCATTTATCTTTAGCACATTCAGTTCCATAGTACCCTAAGTAGACCTCCCTAGCTTTTCAGGAACTTCTTTGCTCTTTCATCAGACAAGTGATAAAAGACTTAAAGCCCTTCTGCTATTGACCAAATGTTGACATTCAAATGGGACAATTTCATTCAGATCATGGGATACAAACCAAAATAATGCCAGTAAGGAGGGATTAAAAATGGAACTGAATTACTATTTTTTCTTTGCAATTTTGCAATCTACAGAAAAAACAGGGAAAACCCCCAAAAATATTGATAAAGCAGAAAAACCTCAAGGTATTTCTACTTAAAAAAAAATAAAATTAGTTCTGTTTATTTGGTTTTGAATTTGCTGCAGCTTTTCCTGCATGCGGACAGAAGAAATAGACGATTTCTTCCTTCTCACTAATGCTCTCCACAGAATAATGCTACATGTCTGTTTGTCTAAGTCTTTTTGCCCTCCTAATAAACCTAGCTATCACAGTACCTCCCTTACTATTTGCTTAATTTAATGATTCTCAGTCATATGGCACAATTCTTTCAAATGTTGGGGGGGTCACGTTCAACTAAATACGATGTTTAGACCTTGTTCCAAGAAAGACAACCTGCAACAGAGCCCATCTGACAATTGAGTTGGGTAGACAGATCCCTGAGACCTGTGGGATAAATAATAGAGAAAGACCCACTTTTGGGTACCCAGCATTAAGTTAAGAAAGTCTCCAATTCCATGATACAAAAACTGACTGAAATAAATTCACTCTATAAGAACACACAAGTCAAAAAATGTTTTGATGGATTAACGGTCCCCTAGAAGGCATTAAGCCATATTAGGAATTATCTGTGTTTTCACCCTAATTCCTAGTAATTTAAGCTAACATAAGCTCCGTATCACATGCTTCAGGTAATTTGATACGTCAACATCAGATCAGATAAAAACTAGTTGATGCATTAATACATAGAGCTGATATTTATAGGCATACAATTATGGTCTAAATTTCTAGTTCCGATTATTATTTACACAGCCAATAATTTGTCTTTTCCTATTTCTTCTGAAGCTCATTGATGCTTTCCATCCATATCAGCAGTAATGATTCTGAACAGATACTCATCTAATGCAAGTGTCTGTACAGACAGTCTCAGCAAGGCTCAGTGTCAGGTAATCCTTTAACATGGAGGGACAGGTCCACATATAATTCCTATTCTAAACTCTTAAGCTCAGAGTCACTGAACTAAATGCACATAAATATGTGGAAGAAATGGGTATTTATGATAATTTTTAGTCAGGTGGGTTTAAAACTGACACACAGCATGCCTATATCTCACTTGGAGGGGACTTTCCAAACAATAAGCAATAACTTTTACCATTAAATAAAACCTCTAGTTTATAAAGCTTTTGTTATACCTTTTAAAATGTAATTTTTCCATGAGTGTGCTGCATCAGTAGTTACCCATTGTTGTAGTTTCTTTTATTTAGCTGAAAGTGGTACAGGCCTTCTTTGCCAGTATTAAAGGCACCACAGTAATTGCTGTAGCTATCTAGGATAAACATGAGAATTGTCCTAAATTTTCATAGCTTTTTACTTGCAGTCACTTTTAAATTTGGCTTTTGATCAGAGCATTGCTAACTACACTTTCCATTATTGCTGGAAACTTTTAAAATAACTATATTTTCTTTTACTTTCATTCTGATTTTCGCCATGAATTTAAATTTTGCGATTGATGCGACTTACAAAGCAGCAGTCCCAATCCTGGAACCGCCAGATGGAGATGAACAGAATTTATAGTATGCTTTAAGTCAGGGAGACATTTCAGTATGCACATGGCTGTGGGCTGTGATGGTTTTGCTGACTGGACATTTCACTGGTCAGGAAAGAAACACAGATTTTTAACTGTTGCAGAGTGACTTGTTTTTCTCCTTCTGATATTCAAGATCCCAAAAAAGAGATAGCCAGGTGAAAGGAGACAAGCAGAAGGGCTTGTAACTCACCTGGAGACAAGCTGAGTGACCAGCCCCTTTCAATTGTTCTTGACAACGTTGAGGGAAAGCTGGAGATTGGAACTGGCTGTCTGCAGTTGCAGGGCTCATGAGGAATTCCCACCTCCCCCCCCAAAAAAAAGCTGTCGTTCCCCAAAGCACAGAAGGTATCTCACCTTTTCCTTATGATGAAACCAAGAGAAGCTACACGGGGAAAGCAAGCTTGTCATGCACCCACAGCTTAAGGAGAAAGGGGAAACGCTAATGGAACAGGGCTCAGGGCAGGTGGACTGCCCCAAACTCAAACGTCAGAGGTAAAAGAGAGAGAGCAGTAGCAGCTCAGTGGCCCCTAAACCAGGACCAGAGACCTGCCTGCCACAACAGCTGCTGGGCTTGTCCTGTCTGAGACCTACAGGTCTATCTGAAGGATTCTCTAGCTCTATGCTCAAGGCTCCTATAGGGACCAGAGAATTTGATTTCTCTCTACTGTGGAGCATCTACTAAGCTGTGGAACGAAGCCTATGCCACATTACAGACACGTAATATACAATCCAGCCTGGCATTTAATCCCATACGAGATACTTGCAGAAGCCTTTGCCTGAACACCCAAGCCAATGGTCTCATAAAATCTGGCTTATGTCATCACGGTCCACCGAAACTACGAGCAAAGCTTATTTCATGCAGATGATGGGGTCCCTGGCATTTGGCAAACACTAGGCTAAGCATTATTGAGCGTACACAAGGAAAGTGGTAGAAAACTGCTGCAATCAATAAGATGATGTCTCCAACTTTTTGGCAACTTGACAAGTGCACTGCTTTTTTTAGTTGGGTCCCCCATCCAGTGTGACCTCTACACACACCCTAATACCTGAAGAAATGGATTATAACAGGATGGCAACAACCTTATAAAGAACACTACCAGTATTTTTACCAGATCTTTTCTTTCTCTTAAAAAAAAAAAAATATCAACATATAAGAAACCCTGAAACTCCAATGACTGCCTTAAAAGTCTGCTTCTACAAATTCCTATGGTATGAAGCCTCTCTTAAAATTTCTCATCTTTTATCCATTATTTTAACTCATTTAAAACCCATGTTTAAAATATTCTAAAATAGGCAAGCAGCACTACACATTTCAGATGTCCAATTGAATGTGTTACTTGAAGAATGTCTCCCCACTTATATTGTTCATTTCTGTACTAGCTGTGAGAAACAACCAGTCTTGGTGGTTTATTTTAAAATGCAGATGTTTGGTGTTAAATGATGCTGGGTTTAGAAAGTGAGAAAAAGAAAATTAGTGAAGTTTATAAAGTATGTGTTAGCAATTATCGGGCAAACAATTTCTGTTTACTATAGTGCTTCTGATAATAATCAGGAATAGGGGAAATCCTCCTGAAACCATAAACAGTTATTAAATTGTCATCCTGCTATAAAATCCCCGTTCTCGAGTACGTCTTTCAATTTCCAGCTTTGCCAAATGGAAGATATATTCTCACAGCTGGAATAGAGAGCTGTATCAAAACACTTCTTTTCTGTGGTGATTACTGTACCTTAGAATATTAGCCTGTATCAAGTGGTAATTGCTTAAAATTAAATTACTCTGCATCATGACAATTTCAAGTTTCTTGTTGCTAGCTGGAAATTCAGAGCCTGTTACTGTAAACATAAAGACATACTGAAAATAAATAAATAAAACATAATAATTAAAATCAAGCTTGGAAATGATGCAGGACATTTACCATTTCACGAATCTTCCTTGGTTTGGGATGTACAAGAGAAGAATTACCTAAGGTTCACACCTTTGTGTGTGCAGTTTAAAGACTGATGGGATTTACACAGGTCTGAGAAGTGTACATGCCCCAAGGCACCGCTGGATGCTTATGCAGTCACTGAATGGAGAAATAGGAGTCCAGCTGCTCAGCCTGGAGATCCAGCCATGCATACCACAAGGGCTGTACTACCTGTCTTACAACCATTTTCCCAAGCACACTTCAGT
>JAOXNG010000021.1:19652084-19664116 GCA_028566535.1 Scolopax minor
CTGCAGGAGGGGGGAGAAAAAGGGTAATAACATCTAGTAGTTTGGGGACCACTCTCTGGCAGAATTCTCTCGCTGGCAGAATACTGGCAATCAAAAGTGGATCATGCACACTACATCTTATATAAAGAGCCCACATGCCTCTTTGCACTAAAATAACAGCTATGCTATTCTAAGCACAGCGTTCGTCGTTGTCTTTTTCAGCAAAGCCATGACTGCAGAAGAAAGCTGAGCGTGGGGTGCTTTTATTGATTTACATGAAATAAACATTTTTTGGTCACAGCATCAGAGAAAACTTTCTTCTGATACATCTGGGTAAATGCTTTAAACCAATAAATAGCTTGCCAAAGCCTTTAGATCACCACAAATATCAACTCTGACCTGAAAACGATGGAACAAACTACAGATTTCTTAATGGTGAACGGGTATTTGTGATCATTATAAATACAGCACTTAATATTTTTCATTCCCTTCTGGTTTGTGTTTTTCTTTCCCTAGATCTAACCCCATTTCCCAGAAAAGTCCTTTTTCCTCCTCATTCACATCCATGCTCCAGCATTCAGAAGCCAGGAACATACACTATACAGCATATGCTGATACTTGCAAATATCAGCATTGAAAGGAGCGTACTACAGTGCACATCTCCGAAAAGAGGCTACAATGAATCATTTCAGCATGCCGATTAGCATTTTTACTACTTCGAAATTTCAACTTTCATTTTTTTAGTGCATCTTAATGCACTGTTCTTTCCCTCTTTGGCTGCCTGCAACTAGCTGTTTGCCACTGAAGAATTCTTTTTCTGGTTTATCTCTGACTGTAAAGTAGTTTACGATGTTCTGCGTGGTGAACAGCATATATAAAAATATTGTAAGCTAAATATGCTCAGAAGGTAATAAGATAGCAAATCAAGAAACAGGGAGATTTAAGCCTCCGTAGCTACCCAGAAGACAAACAGCTTAGCAGAGATGAGGGATATCAGCTTTGGTTCAATATTCTGCTTCTCCTGTAGAATAAATATTTATATTATATATATGGATATGATGTTCTATAACAATAAATAGCATTTCATGCCACTCCAGAATACCAGATAATAGAAAAGGCTGGACAGGCAACTGAATTTCAATTCTCCATACAAAGCTATTGCATTTGATTTCAGCTCTTACTGCCATTCCACATCTAAAGGAACAATGCAAGCCTGAAATCACATGGTGCAGTGCTCTCTGTCACACGTTCAGGGCTTAGCGAGGCACCCAGGTATGTGCTAGAAGCCATACACATGCTTTAGTACTTTGCTGGGTGGAGGACATAACTGTGAAGCGATGCCACTGGAAACACCAACTTTCCAAGAGTTATTTCTGGTACGCGCACAGCTCGAGCTCTCCCCACACTGCCCCATCCTCTCCCCAAGCCAACTCTCCATCCCTCAGACACAACTCTCTGGAGTGCAAAATATATATTCCAAAAGGTTAGAAAGTGTTTGTGTATCTGTATACACACTATTTATTACATTAATTACATTAAGAAAAAGGAGCTTTAGTTTTAAGTCTTCAGAAGTTAAAAATAGCTATTACTCTGTGCTCCACACTTCGCTACTCAAGATCACTGAGGAGGAAACATATAACCATAAATAACATACCACATTTAATAGGGAAACTATAAGAGGGTAGTATATCAAAACCTTCTATTTACTTGACACAACTCACACAGTAAGCTCGTTTTTGTTGTAAGTAAATCACTTCAGTATAAACAAGGACTTCAAAAAAACAAGCAAGAATTCATAGTCTAACTCAGAAGAACCATAAATCTGAATGTTGCCATATGAAAAAAATGACACAAATCCACTACTTGCATCACATTTTCAGCATCCAAGAAATTTATCTTGTTAGTGTACATCATATCATTACAGCACTATTCATTGAGATGCCAGAATTGAAGACTCCCCAGTCAGTCTGAAATGGACAGATGGGTAAAGCTTTTATGATGTTCCCAGAATGGCTGTTTTCCTGACATGCCTGAGAGAAAACACAGACGTATATGACCCTTTTTAATTTTCCTCCTCCAAGTCAGTATGCTTCACTGAACAAGATGTAGTTCAGAAGCAGGTCTCAAAGAATGATGAAAATAAGCACTCCAGTTATGACTCCCAAGAAATAAAGATCAGGGCACTGGAGCCCAAGTAAACTACCAACAGATACTTGTTCTCCATCTCAACACTCTGCAGAGCTGTAAATATCACACTTGTACACCCAAATTAATTTTCAGAATCGCTTCAGGTGAAGAATTACAGTTGAATAAGATAAGCATAGGCCATAAACCTGAAATGCCATCAGTTCTCATCAGCATCTCACTGCACTTGTGATGCTCACAGTAAACTAAGAACAAACACCCTCCCTGGTCACGATACCACCTTCAGAGCACCATTCAGTAGTCTACTTCACTGCAATGACATGGAATTGGTAATAGAATCACACAAAGAATTGATATTTTGAATATCTGAAACTATAGAAGCAGAAAACTATAAATCTGCATTATATAATTTTACTTACCTTTCTACAGCTGGAAATGTTAATCAGAGTGATCCAACCCAAATTCTCACAGCCAATGTAGGCAACAAGTAATGGTGGAAACCATTCTCTGCCAATATCCATTCCACCGTACATTTCTTAAGATATATTTTGTGCTCATTACCAACAAAAATCCAAGGCACATGAGTTTACTTTTGAGAGTACACTTTGATCTTACTAAAACATTCAGAAGCAAATTATCTACAGTATGTTCACATGCTAACTTTCTGATTCATGCTGAGATGGTTGTTCATTCAACCCTAAAACATCAACATCACCATGTGACTTTTAAGGCTAATTAGCCCTCCACAAATTATGAATGGCAAATATTCCCAGAGAACTATTCCTAAATACTCTGAAGATTGAGAAATAAGTACAGGAGAAGATTTTTTTTAATAACTTTTCATATTTTAAAAAAATGGCCATTTTATTATTGGGGGGAAAAGTATTTTCCGCTATTTATCTTGTTTATAAACAACAAGAGGAAGAGATTTCTATTTAGTTTTGTGATTGTATCTCACTTTGCCTTCATAGGTAGTGAGGGGTGAGCATCCTGTTGGGCATCAAAGAAAGCCATGTCAGAGGAGTAAAACTTGCGAGTTGAAGGTTTTACGGAGTCTAAGGAATTAGGAAACTATAAGAGCATCTACTTCCCTTGCAGAACTCCTCCAGGTATAACCATCATTCCCCTGACCAGCTGGCTGATGGGATTAGCACCTGGGTTTTTTACTTAAATTGGCACTTGCTCTCTCGCCATCAGTGCTCTTTCTGCAAATCTTGGAAGAACAAAACTTTCAGGGGATGAAATTTGTATGAGGACTCTTTCAATCCTGATCAGGAGCGACCTGTGAGCAGCCTGAGTGAGGCATTTGATCATTTCATAACAACATTAAACAAACAGAGAATTCTCTGAGTAAAACAGAGAATAAAACTCTATTTACCCATGTAAGTGCAAAAACTCATATAGAGAACCTGTTGAGGTTGGAGAATCTATTAGCTTGAAGGGCTGCTTGTGAAAATAAACAAACATTCATAGTCAGATGCTCTTGGCACTACTCGGTATTCACTGAGTAAAATCCCCTACAATTAAGAGTAAGGGATAGCAGGAGACCCTCAGTTACACAATGTGTGAAGTGTTTATTTCCCAGTGCTTATCTAAGCTCAGATTTAGTTTGCCTATGTCAAAACTCTGTGATTCCTCTGGCACATACACAAATAAATACTTAATATTCTGTTTACATCAAAGAAGCTTCATTAGTGGCATCGATCAGCAACACATAAATTTCACGCTGCCAACACAACCCAAATACATATCTAGCTCTGATTTCTGCAGGCAGGACTAGGCCATAACAAAAGACTCAAGGACAAACTTAAATCTAACATGGCACATCTAGTACTTTCCTAAAAGTTAATTATCTTGTGATGCCAGTCCAACAAAAATAAATCTGAGAAAGTACCAAAAATAATGACTGCTAGAATCTTTCAGAAAAGAACAGGGAGGCGGAGGAGAATGCTTTGTATTTAGCATATTGTTTCTTCTTTTCTTTTTTTTCCTCCCTCCTTCTCAAAGCACCTAGCATTGGTCGCTCAGAGAAACAGAACTGGGCCTGCCTAACATATGGTTTTAGTCATTGCGACCATTCCTACATTCTTATGTCATATTTTTATAAGATTGGGGTTTCTTTTTTCTGTTTCTGGGTTTATTAGACTTTTACACTGGGTCTTCAGTTTTCTCTACAGCCACCAGAAGAGAACTCTTTCCTTTTCAATGAAAGCTAAGATTTTTATGTGGTTCCAGGACCTTGGGCTTTCAGGTGAGCAAGCAATGCAAAACTCACAATAAAATCATACTAGAAAAAAGAATTCTCAGCAGCAACAATTATGAAGTGTTTTTCCTAAGGCAACAAGGTCATTTGGCATACCTCTTCTGTGAGTGCATACTGGGTACAATTCATTCCTGTGCACAAAACCTGTGAACCACTTCAGTCTCATTTAAGACTTTAAATTAGGACTTAAGTGATGCATAGGCTTTCAACTGGATGCTAGCATGGAGCTGAATTTTATCCACAATGGATATTGATCTCATCACAACGGGTGCTGCTCTTACATTAGGTGTAAATTCATGCATAATTCATTTCAGATAAATAAAACGATTCTACAGCTACCAGACATTAACTCTTTTGCCAAGTAAGCCACACAAAAATTTCATGAAAAAAATGAAACCAATTTTTCAAACCCATCCTTAGAGAGAGAAAAAGATCTCTGTAGTACATTAGTTTCATCTTGTGGTTCCTCAAAAATACCTTCCTATTAGCACACACTAAGGCACTAGACCCAGAATTAGAAATTAGTAAAACAGTAAGGCATTTCCCATCGATATGCCTATAAGAACTAAGCAAGCACTCCATAACAAGAGCCTTTGCTGCCCCAAGTAACACTGATGTGTGTATTACTGAGGCTAGGGATATCAAATAGTGGTTTGAGACCCTTTGTGCATATTGTTCAGCTGTAGATCACTTCAGGATGCATTGGGGGCAGCAGAGAAAAAAAGCACTGTTTTTATCAGGAAGTAACACCATGTAAAAGCAATGCAGAAATTCCCACGGTGTTCCCGTGGTTCTGTATAGATCTTTCCATTTACTTTGCACAAGAACATGTGACCTGAACCCCTGTGCTGAGCAACGCGATAGATAAAGACAGGATCCCCCCTGAAAGTCAGACACTGAAAAACTCACATAACAGAGACTACAATTTACTGAGAATTTAAAGGTTGCCTTTGGAAACTGCCAACCAAGTGCACAGCAGTCGAGAAGGCTAATGGAAGATAGTGACATGTTAACTGTGTGATATATACAGAGGCAAGTTCAAAGCTGCAAATATAGTGCCTGAGGAGAGTGGCGAAGAGCCAGATGCTGCTTCTGGCAAAACGTCTAGGAATCATTGCTCTGACATCCATCAGAAGAGGATGGCATGTCAGGAGATGGTGAGTGTAAACTGCATTTCCTCACATCAAACACCTAAAGCTGATTCCGCTTTCAGAAAGATTAATTAAGGAAAGGCTGATATTTGGATAAGGAAAAAGATAGGTAGAAAAAAACGTGACATCAAATTTAACAAAAAGGCACCGTAAACAATGGTGCAGGGACTGCTCATGGGGATGGATCCCACCAGTACATCCTGCGCTGGACAACCTCACCTAAGGAATGAAGACCAGCTTCATAAAACCAGGAAACCAGACAACACCTGCAGAGCTACTGAAACAACAGTCTCTTGCCACTGAATTAGAATTCAGCAAAGGAATAGCCATGGAGGAGAGCTCACACGTTACTGTGATGAGAAAAAAGTTGCACCGCATTATTCTGAGATTTTGCTGCAAATAGATATATCCTAATGGGCTTCTCACGAGAGATATCCCCATCATGAGAAATATCTGGTTATTTCCTTTCTGGTGCCATTTCCTTTGGCACTTCCATTTTCTTGCTGGTTAGGAGGGGAGGCCAAGAATGTTGCCAGTTCCCTTCAGCAACAGAGGGTGAATGGCATCGTGGTGGTAGCGGCTTGTGGTACAGCTCTGCTGACTGACTGCAGGGGGCTGGGGATGCAGGGCATTCAGCTGCCATGTTAGGGGAATATATTTTGCATTTATTCTAAAAAGAATAGGGACACTTTACAAGATTTTTTTCTTCAAGCTAAGAATTTCTGGGTTCTTCCATCCAAGAATCTGACTCATTTTGCAGTCTGGGGAAAGACACAAGTAGGAACATTTGTAGTTCCTCTTTCTCTGTGACACAATCTGTAGTTGAGTCCTTCTTAGTGGCAAGAAACATTTGGCTGGAAGTCAGCCTAGGAAGAAGGAAATGAATATTATCTAGCCAGAGCTTTCTGCACCATGCCTTAAAAGCAGCATTCTAGATAGAAGAAAAAAAAAAAAAAAAACATACAGGGTTGGTTCAAGATTCTAGAAGCCAATTTAATGCTGGGGCTTATTTTTGTTTTGTTTTAATACCATGAGTTAAAATTCAGTTCAAAATCTGCCATGGCTTAGAGGTAGCAAAGGAAAAGGAACTTGATACCAAAATACAAGATCTACTCCGAAAATGTCCGGATAGAAGAAAAAAAAAGAGTGAGAGAAACAACCATAGATAATGACAGGAATGCAGCTATCCCAACACCATGCAAATTCAGTATCAAAACGTCATTTGCTGAATAGGAACGGATAGGATAGGATAGGAACAGATAGGATAGGATAGTAACAGATAGGATAGGATAGGATACCTTCTAAGAAACAATACTCAGAAACAGAAGGGAGGAGAAAACTTAGAGGATAAAGCCTAATGCAAAAAAACTATTTCGCCATATTTTAAAGATGATAATTTCTAGAATTGCTACGGATTGCATTGGATTACACATTCCAAGAGAGAGGACATAATGAATACTAATAAATGCATGAGAAATGGGAAGTCTGTATCAAGTATTTAGATCCAGCAGTAACATACAGTTTGGTATAAACCCTCAGTAAGGAAAAGGGAGTCTCTGACAGTTTGTTAACAGCAAGGTACTGGCAATAGTCATACTTTGACACAGAAATTGCGAGTGCAGTTTATAGAGCTCTAAGAAATGCTATAGCTTATTTAGCTCCCAAGATAGCTTCCGTGATTTCACTTCTATTGATAAAGTTTGAGACCTATGAAGATGTCTTTAAGAAAGTATTGATTTTAAAAAACCATAACTTTGTCTTTTACTTTGTATGTTAACATTTTGGAACTGGTGTTACACACTAGAGAATCGGTTACTCAGTGTGAATCTTCATGACAGTGACATCACAAATCAATCAAATCCTTCTTCCTATGCCAAATCCATAGAAGCTATCAGTTTGAAACAGATAATATACAAAGGCATAATCCAAATATTTGACAAACACACATCTCAAAGTTAAAAGCACATTTAAAAAGACTTGCAAGCCTTTTTTTTTTTTTTTTACTTTATTGTGCCAACGGGGTACAGATTGCTAAACCATGACTTCTCATCATTTCCTCTGTTGCTGACTCTCAAAAGAGGGCTAATCCACATTTTATATAAAGTATGAGGAAAAATATAACTTTATAAAAATGTTTATCCATCTATGCACACACACACCTTTCTCTTCCCTGCAAAACACATTCAGCAGGTGGCTTCATCTAAGCTTAAAGGATGGGCTTAAATAAGAACTAGAGCAGTAAGAGTTAAACAGGTGTAAAAGACTGGTTGCTTTTGCCTGCCTGAAGGGCTTGATCCTGCTGAGGACAAGCAACAAGTGCCCCATGGATTCATAAAGGCAGGAGATTTATTCCCCCAAGCTTTTGTGCCACATGCCCAGCAATCCTGAGGGGTCAAATCTCTGAGCAACTAAACTTAGGCAAAAATACCTTATTATTTTCTTTCTTCTTGAAGCTCAGGAAGAAGAGGAGCTTGGATGACAGTCTAGGAGAGAGATCTGCTTACAGCAGAGAACTGAACAGTTTATCAGGATTACATTAGATGATCAACAGGGGTCTCATGTAGCTGATTTGCAGCTTAATATTTACCTTGTACCGCTGATTTATGGGCACACAGGTATTAACTGGACTGTGAGCATACCATGCAATTCTTTCATCTTTCAATGTGCTTCTTGTACCTTTGCCAAAAGTCATATTTTTCCAGCATCCTGGACAGTTGCGTAGCCAAATGATAAATGCTTTCTCAATGAAGAGAACATCATTTGATTGGATTTCTCCTTACGCTCAAGCCTCCCTAATAATAAATATATTGATTAAAATTCTGCCTGCTTGGAAACAAAGACAAATTAAATAACTGCTTCACTGTAAGTATACATGTGTGGGAATCTCTACTTCTATACAAAGCCTCAATGAATTTAGTGTGACTTGGTTAAAAAAAAAAAATTACAACATCCATAGACTGATGCCACAGGAAACCATAAATCACGTAAATAAGCCTGGAAGAGGCAGAGTGCAGTGGTAATACACTGCAGTTGGTTAAAAGGCGTATCAGCTGTCAAATATTTTGCATATATTCTGCTGAAACATGCTGTTTCACAATAAGAAGTTTTTTATATTTAGTTCAGTGAGCTGTCTTGCTCTGCACTTAAACAGTTCATTTCAGTTAAGTCAAATTTTCAGCTGCGTTTTATTGTTATGCACAAAAAGATACAAAAAGCTACTTCAGAGCATCTTTACTTTTAAAATAAAACATATTTGAATGAGTTGCTTCCTATAAGCAATGTTGATTGTTCCAGTACTGGCAACAGGCTGTGGGTAACCTGGAAACCAACCTAACCTAACAGATTTACACCAGGGATTCCTCTGAGACCATACATGATCCAGTCACATCTGTTAGTGCAGCCTTTTCTGCTAATGGAAGCAGTCAAATATGGTGAAATAATGCCAGCTTCATGCCACCCCAAAGCTTTCATCCATGCCAAGGGACCTGATGGTTGCCAACTACAGACATCAACCATTATGATGGTCAAATAGGCCCAATGGGGCAACGTACACCTATCCACCACAAAACCTGCTCTGTAACTTACAATTATTTTAGGAAAAGCACTTCCTAGAACCCACTATAAGTTAAAAGATTTGGGAAAATCTGTCTTTCGAGTGCCACAAAGTTGCACCAGCCAACTTGTCTTCAGTGGAAGGCCTGAATTTCTGACTGATGGTTCCGTAATATCAGGTCTTAAATGTCACTGTTCCCACGGAAAAGTACTGACGTGCTTTGGCATTGGTGTAGCTCTGTGTGGGTATGTACCAGGCTGGTTTAGCTTTCATTACCTGAAATGTCATTTTGAAGGGTTCCCCATTTAATATATAAATGCCAGATGCCAAAAAGATGTTCAGTGACCTTCTAAACTAATAACGCTATCATTTTGCCTTAAGATATGCTGATTTTCTCCTGGGCACAGGGCCAACAAACCAGCCTACCGAAGTAGTAGCACCATCAGAGGTGGGAGCAACCTTAGTCGAGAGGTGACAGTGGACATACGGTGACAATTACTCTCAGGCACAGTCCTGGCAGTTCAGGCATGTTTGTATTTCCAAGTGAGGTACCCAAGTCCAACCGAAGGAAAACTATCAGAAGAACTTCATTGCCTTGGAGCTCCAGCTACATTTCCAAAGGTTACTTAATCACCAACTCTCGTGGAAAGCTTTTGAGATTTTCTCACTGAAAGTTAATGGGACTTTGGCTCCTAGGTGTAAGAGATATGCTTGACATAAGACTTAAAAACATAACATAAGCATATGTAAAATATTTACCTATATGTACCACACTTATCCTGAACTTAGGGGCTAATGGCAAAGTTTCAAAACCTCCGGTAATAAATCCAAGTTTCAGTCAGTTTTATTGGGTCACTGAATCACTTTATTTTTATAGATGTTACTCCCTATCACTTACATCCTGGAAGATGCTGACAGTATTATAAAAGCATCTCTAACTGATAAGAGGATGAATAAAGCAGTATCAGGAGGTATTTTACTAAGCATATGGGTAGTGTTGACACTAGATGCTACCTGATTCTCTACTTTAGAGAGTCCTCTCTGACCGAGATTTCTTCTAGAGTTCACGTTAGTCTCAATATAGGGATAATAGAAGTGTAAAAAAAAATATCTGGCAACGCAAGAAAACAGACAGTATTTTCAAGTAAGTCATCCCATGGCAAGATAACCTAACATATTCCTTTTAAACAGACGTGAAAAAAGGCACTGCAGGAACACTTTTGATTATCCTCCATCAGCTTGCAAGCCCATCTTACATAGCCCAATTCAGACAAACTTCTACAGTGGCCAGAGTCTTGCAGTTCACCTGATCAGGAAAAGGGGAGTCTCTCTTGCAGAGTGCCATTCAGCACAATCCTCCCCAGCAACAGTGAACGCTCTGAGAGACAAGTGAAAATCCAACTCTCTGCAAAAAGATTAATTGAAGTGTGAGCTGATACAAAATGTCAGCTGCAAAATTCCTCTCAGGTGTGGGCAATCGCCCCTTCTGCTCTTCTAGCTGTGCCGTGTCTTCAGCTGCAGGAAAGGGAGATGGGTGTACATCTCACCAATACTAATAAAAAGGCAACGGACAATTTTCAGAGTTATCAAAACATACACACGACACACTCAGACTTTCAGCATAGGAAAATAAACCATTTTTCAAACAAAGAACTGAAACCACAACATCCTCCGCCCCATAACAATCCAGACAAAAGTTTTATCTGTATTTTTCAGATAGTGTCACAAGCTGTATCCGCCTCAACCAATGCAGAATAAAGGGACAGAAAACTATCCCAAAACTTCAGCAGTTTCCTCTAGGTCCCATGGGAGGTTTTAAGAATTCTTCAGGAAATTATAAAAATAGCGTGACATACTTATAGCTAAAAGAGAATCATTTACTCATGACTCCATTCTATTGTCCATTTAGGACCTTTTGTTATGCTGTAGGGATATAAGTATCAAGAGGAAGAAAATACTTGCAGAGAACATCCTCCTGACTGTTAGCCCAGTAGCACAAAAGGCCTTGCATGCTTTGCCTGGAACCGTGGAGAACGTCCTACAATATAGCAGTAATGTCTACAGCAAACTGGTCACTGTTAAGTCCAGATTCAAGGGGCTCTCTCTCAAAACCACGTTCTTAACCAATGTTCACCACCATCACCAAAAAAGAGAAAAGGTGCTAGGATGTACAAATTTGCTTTTTTTTTTTTTTTTTTTTTAATTAGCTGTTTATTAGCTTAAAATAGAATCATAGAATGGTTTGGGTTGGAAGGGACCTTAAAGATCATCAAATTCCAACCTCCCTGCCCTGGGCAGGGACACCTCCCACCAGACCAGGTTGCTCAAAGCCCCATCCAGCCTGGGCTTGAACCCCTCCAGGGATGGGGCAGCCACAGCTTCTCTGGGCAACCTGTGCCAGTGCCTCACCACCGTCACAGCAAAGAATTTCTTTCTAGTATCTAATCTAAATCTGCCCTCTTCCAATTTAAAACTGTTGCCCCTTGTCCTTTCACAACAGTTCCTGACACAGAGTCTGTCTCCTCCTCTCCTATAGGCTCCCTTCAGATATTGATATCTATAGGCTGTTATAAGGTCTCCCCAGAGTCTTCTCTTCTCTCCAGGCTGAACAACCCCAGCTCTCTCAGCCTGTCCTTAGAGGGGAGGTGCTCCACCCCTCTGATCATAATTGTGGCCCTCCACTGGACCCGTTCCAACAGGTCCATGTCCTTCCTGTGTTGAGGACTCCAAAGCTGGACACAGTGCTCCAGATGGGGTCTCACAAGTGCAGAGTAGAAGGGCAGAATCACCTCCCGTGACCTGCTGGCCACAATTCTCTTGATGCAGCCCAGGATATGGTTAGCTTTCCGGGCTGCCAGTGCACATTGACAGCTCATGTTAAGCTTCTCATCCACCAACACCCCAAGTCCTGCTCCTCAGGGCTGCTTTCTAGCCATTCTCC
>JAOXNG010000021.1:19739242-19751017 GCA_028566535.1 Scolopax minor
GGCAGCGGGGTGAGGGGGAAGTCAACATTTGCAAGGATTTAAATATTACAAATATGCCACTCAAATCACACTATCTGCAGCATATCATGATAAGAGATTTTACTGGCCCTGAGAAACCTGCAAGCCCTGGGAAAGCTGCTGCATATTTTCTTGACTAAGCCAATTTCTCCATCAAGGAACTATTTACATATAAACAGGCTTTGCTATAGAGCATGACATTAAAGATAGAGGGGGAAACAAGTATCTGAGAGACTGTTACCAAACACAAATATATTTGAAGCTTGCAAGGTATTTCCTTCAGCACACAAAACAATTTTTATTCAGCCATCTTCTCTATGTTTCCAGAAAGATAATCTCTCTGAGCTATCAATTAGACCTTTTAGTTCCTGAGAATTAATGTATTAAAAAACTGCATAAAGATTTTTAAACCTATTTTTATAAGGCTGCCAATGCAGACATTCAGAACCCACAAATCTCTCAAATTAAGATTGTTCATACAGTTTTTCATTGCATTCACTCTTCCTTGGATTTTAATTTTTTTTACAATTCAATGACTAGTGCTTTTCTTTCTGCTGAGCCCTAACTCTTTCAGTTCATAAAAGCATGATTCAAGTCATTAGCATGAACTAGATTATTTTAAGCATCTTCTGAAGCATCTTTAACCATCTTGCCTCGAGTTCATGTCTCTCCAAACCATCCATGGGACCATGCAGCACTCACCAGAAGGGCTTTGTGAACGTGGGGATCCAGCAGCTGTAGAAACTGGACCAGAATTAAGATGGACTCATGACTGTATTTCAGAGGAGGGAGCCAGAATGCAATATACAAAGTTTATGCTAGCTTTAAGCTGGCTATAGGACAGCAGATAGACTCTAATCCAGTATAAAATTAGCGAGGTGCAGAGAGGTAACACCTCATATGACAAGGTGTATTTTCAAAACTGAGCCACTGTCCTGATTTTATGCCAGAACAGCACCATTCAGCACGTGGCCGTGGCAGCCTTACAGCAGCACTGAGAGCCCCCACACAGATTTACTGTGTCATCAAACCATAGTTGAAATAGGACCAACTTGATTTATTTTATTTTTTTTTTACTAGAGATGTTTTACTGCTGGGGAGAAATCTGTGTGTTTCTTCTGCTGAGCTCCCCTCACACCCAGCCTTTTCGAGCTAGATCGGCAGAACACGTTTTGGAAGGAACATGGGCCTGTCCCTCAGTTTGGCCGACCTAGAAGGCATCCCTGCGGCGCATCACAGCAACCCCTCTGCTCCCTGCAGCCCAAAATGAAATGAAATCTGCCCTTGTGCACCCACAGAGGCCACGCAGGGGAAACACGCTTCTGGCCCAGCTCTGGGTTTTGTTTCCAGACCCACAGCCAGGCTGTTGCTGCTCGGGCTCTCAGCTCAGCTCACTCAGCCTACCTCATACACCTGCCTCCTCACAACAGCCAGCTTGCCCTGTTTTCTGCTGTTGAAATAAATTATTTCTTTACAATTTTGACATGATTGCATCTAAGCTATTTTTCAAAAAGGATTTCCAGAGAAAAAAACAAATTTATCAGGCAGATAAATATCTGAGAAACAAAAACCAAGTCACCCTGCTGAGCCTTCTCCTAAACCCAGTAGTTTTTCTCTAATAGTTTAATGAGAATTTCAGCTCCATACACACATGTGCTTCACCCACGTTATTTCCTCAGGAATTTGTTTCTCTGGTGAAGTCCCCCTTCCAGATTCCCAGTTCCCACTGCTTGCCAAGCAGCAGCTTGTGCGGCATGGGCTGGAGTTCTGGTGCTTCTGGTGATTTCAAACACCAGTGAGCCCATTGGTCTGGTAACTGGTATCTGTGAAACTCTACAATTTCCTTGTTTCTTCAATAATAAATCTTGATGTCCATCAGCTGCTCAGAAATGGCAGCCACACTATCTGCCTTCTGCATTGCACAGTGTGACACCAGCAGCTCTCACCACGACAAACACTTTTGGTCAGACCATGCCTGGCTCCATACCATGAGAGAAAGCATCCAGCTATTAACAAAAAGAAAAAAAAAGAAAAAAAAAAAAAAAGAAAATATCTTCTCACCTGTTGGCAGAATACAGAAGCAAGACACTTTAGGATTCACTTCCATTTTGTTACGCTCCTGAGTGCAAAATTCAGTTGCTTTTGGTTTTGCTACCCTGATGGTTATTAAATATTCCATTTCTATTTGCATCCTTGAAGCACTGACATCTTGCTGTCTATCAATCTTTGGCTGGAAACAAATTAAAAAAAAAATCCAGAACTCATCCTACTGGGATCTAATTACCACAGCTGGATTACATTTTATCAAACAAATGCTTGCAGATTTTCTCCTTCACTTTTTCTTTCTGGAAAAGCCCTCTAGTCCCCTTTTGGAAGTTTCCCATGTCAGCTGTACTGTGTCTCATGTGCTCCACTTGTGGAGGAGTTTTCTGAGCTTATCTATTTTCAAAGCATCAAGATGAGCAACTTTTTCAGAGGGCCCTCATTCCCAGCACCCTGCCCTCACAGATCAGCCCAAGGCTGGGGCGGGGCTTCACAGAGTCACTTTCATGATGTAATAAACCAGCAACATGAATCAGGTACATCATTAACATAATCTCGTTAGCTTACAAAAAAAAACCCACACATTAAAAGCCTGTTTGGCTAACAAAGAGGAAACAAACAGCCACAGGCAACTCCTTGCCTCGGCAACCCCCCGTGCCTGCAGAGAGCCCGGCCAAGGCTGGTCGGCTGACTGGGGACTGGCTCTCACCCCCAGCAGATGGGGGCTCCTGTCCTACAGAAACAGGCCAAAGGCTAAAAGGCAAGTCAGCATGATGGCTTTTGCCAGCGAGATGACTATGAGATGCTCTCCACAGAACATTGATGCCCCTCTGGTAAACCAAGAAGTCCCATCTGCCCATTTCCACTTTTGGTCACACCCTCAAAATTTCATTTCCAGCTCTCCTCAGCCAGCACATCCAAGTCCGTACCATCACCACGGTCACCACCTGCATTTGCAAATAGCACTGCTCTGATTTTAACATTATTAAGTAAAGGAAAAATAAGGTTTTGGGAGAACATAATCCCTTCAGGATGAAACTCGCCAGCAACACCTCTTTTCCCTCTCTGGTTACGAAGCCCTGCACTATAAAGCTTCCCCCCTTTATAGGGGGGCATCAAGCAATTCTCCCAGGCATTGCTGGGTCCTGAACTGCAACACTGAGTTATCACCAGTGCTATCACCACCAAACTCCAGTTACTCCTCCTTGCAGGAGCTGTGGTCAGTTGAAAGACCAGTAAGAGAGCTGCCTTATACAGAGGTGCTCTTCAGCGTTAGGTGTGGGAACAACACATAACGGTGTCACCGAGCGTTTCCCTCGCAGGGCAGGTGCTGATAGAGCAGAGCAAAAGCTGCTGGGCTGCTGGCTGGATCACAGGGAAAAACAGAAGATCTCAATCAAACCCAAATGAGAAAGAAATTGTCAAAAAGATTCTTTATCTCCTGGTGTTCTCCCCTTTCTTTTGAGCTCAGCCAGGCTGGGCTGTCTAGGCTGGAGGGTACTGCACTTCTCTCATCTGATCTGCTGCTCAGGGGTTCAAATACAACAACAGGCGTAAAAATCACTGATCCTAGATCAGCAGCTGAAGTTTACAGGCTTCATATCCATCAACATCCTCCAGCTCCAAGCATTAAAAGCAAGACACCTCAGAAAAATTAACAAGGAATAGGGTAAAACGGTGATAACTCCACATTGTTGACATTCCTCCCCCTGTTCTGAGTTACAGACAGGGGTGGCTTCACCAGAGCCATCTTTGTAATGTGACCGTTGTATGACGTCACTTCCCGTATAACAACAGATATATCCATGGTTAAAATTATGACAGTGCTTAGAAATTCCTATGAATTATAATTGTGCAATGCACTTACTAAAACCAAATATACACAAAAAAACCTAAATATACTAAAACACAAATATACACACAGTTACCATCGCAAAAGCCTTTGTGCTGAGGAGTGGAGAGGGACGGGGATTCACATCAGCTGCCCTGCAGCTCTCTGCACTCCTGAATTATCATTTTTTAACCTTGAGGGAAAAAATGAATTCTGCTACTGAACAAATTTAGCATAGAGTCAACTTAATGATCACATTAGTCCCTGTCTGTTCTCCCAATACCCATTCACTATTTAATTAACCTATTTTTGTAGGTTACTCCTGGAGCTATTTTTAGGTAGTTCAATCTAAGTTGTCCCTTCTCTAAAGACGGTTACACGAGTTACCTTTCCTCTACCAACTGTGTCAGCCCCATTCAGACTTAGCAAGAAAATGGCTGTGCCAAAGCTTGCTTTGAATTCATTTCCCAGTGTACTGCTGCCCAAAATTCTTTTTTTCTGGTCCATACCTAGGACAACAGAAATCATTCCTGCTACCTTACCAACCTGCTAGAAGATAGATTTTTCTTCATGCAGGCCAATAATGCAATCATCATCCTGGGCTGATTTAATTAGAGAGGGGAAATAAAAGACCCCATACGTCATTTTCCTGGAAGCAAGACCCACAGACCAGAGCTCCTACGACAAAGCCCTGCGTGCCAGCCCACACAGCTTGTGGCTGGGCCAGCCAGAGGGGCGTCTGGTGGTGAACACGCTGACAGAAACCCCTCATTATACAAAATGGGGAAGTGACGTGTATATTCCTTTTGTCTGCAAAGGGTCCAGGATGGACACAGACTAACGAGTCAGAGTTGTTATTGTGGTTTGTTTGCCGCAGCTCAGAGTCAACTGTAAAGCCAGAAAATAGGCAGCTAAAAAGCTACCCAAAAAACCCTACTAGGACAGAAGCCCAGCAAGGGCTTAAAAATGTAAACAATTGCAGTTTAGAGCTTGGGATTTGCCTGAACTGAAAAGGGAA
This sequence comes from Scolopax minor, assembly GCA_028566535.1. Lineage (NCBI taxonomy): Eukaryota > Metazoa > Chordata > Aves > Charadriiformes > Scolopacidae > Scolopax > Scolopax minor. The sequence continues at coordinate 19,744,153 of JAOXNG010000021.1, forward strand.
CCCTCAAAAAAGATATCCTATTTCCCCAACAGATCCATAGAGAGACTGGGCATCCTTCATTTGGGAGGAATGAAGGAATTTATAATTATCAGGGCAACATTTTGAGTGATTGTGATACTGGCTGTCAAGATGCCACATGTCTTCAGCTGGAACAGATTGCTGTAGACTAGTCTTTCCCTTTGCTGGAAGTGTCACGTCTGAGAATTTATCTGGAACTAACAGATCTGTTTTGTTCTGTATTCTTAGTGCATCTTTGACTAATCTGCAGCCTTTCCCTTCTCAATCTCTGCCCATTGAAAACACATCAAACAATTCCTTACACCTCTAATGGGTAAGAGATGATGTCTAAGGCTTTCAGGTTCCTTTTCCAAAACATTCCATCTTTCTTTTAGTGAAAAAGCAAGTTTATTGGAGTTGGGGGAAGGTCTCTGCAGAAGACCTTAACTCCCTCTGTTATTTCAATAAAGTCAGTTGAAGTCCCTTAAAACTAAATGGGAGACACAACACAATATCTGTATTGAAGAAACTAACTCTGTATTCTCTACAAGCTTCCAGCAAGTAGTTGAAGCAAGAAGCAGAAAATAAAGGTTCATCTTTAAAAATCCTCGTCTTTAAGAGGATTAAAAAAGTTCAAGTAAAAGTAAGAGGTGTGTTTGGAAAACACAACAAGAATAACATGGAGAAGGACAAATAGTAACAAAATGACTAAGTAATCCAAAAGATTATTAGTGATCACAAAGCCTCACCTGCAACTAGATCCTTTCAAATTAACTCCACATAAACCTCAAACATTTGTTTTTTCTAGCCTTCATCTAGCAAAAATAAAGTTCTGTTCTTTTCTTCTGAAGTATTCCTATATATATAACAATTACATTGCATTAAAAATATAGTAGTTAATTGCTATTACAGTTGCTGATTGTGTATCATTGGTAGTAACATAACATTAACATAATATATAATTGTTATTTTATATAAGTGTTACATAGGTTAGCAAGAACAGTTATGGTAAATCTTGCTCTGACTTAATTTACTAGTATACCACTTCCCATTATTAATGAAATCATATAAATTGCTAGATAAAACAACAATTATGTATTATATTATTAACAATGATATATGTATTTTAAATATATGTGTGTGTATAAAACCATGCTCCTAATACAGCACATTTTCCACCTTACGTGTAAGTTCAAGAACACTGGAGGATCCATAAGATACATAGCTTTACAACAAAGATCTTATCAAGTAAGGATACAACCACCTATTTGGTTTTCTTTAAATATCAGCAATGTGTTAAAAAAGTTAAATACAAGGTAAATGTGGTATAAAGAATTAAAATATACAGTCTACTCAGGCTGGGAAGTTTACAGGAGAAAAACAAGAGTCTGCATGCCATAAGTACCCATTCTTTTTGTATTGACTTTAACTTCCAGTGTTCTGCTGGGATCTTTTTAGATTGCCACCCTAATTCATCTTAGGAGACAACATAGTCATTAATATCCACAATGAATCCAGGATTTGTTATTTGGTTTGCATACTGAGTAACTGCAAAAAGCATAAGCTGGAGCACAACCTATAAAGCTCTTGCTGGATAATTGCTCCAAGTTTTTTTCTGTGGTTGTGTTTGTTTTTTTTCCAAGAGTAGAGTGGGACATGTGGCTGCAGCGTCTCGGGCATCTGACTGCACCACTAAGGTTCTGCAGCAGCAAACACCCTTACCAATGCAGGAGCTGCCAGCAGATACAATCACAGTCTCTTTTTTGCTACATCTAGGAATAAAATTAACTCTTCAAAAGGATGCCTGCAAGAACGAAGAAAAGTTGGTGCAAAACAAAAGCCAAAAACAATAATGAAAAATGGAAGGAAAATCTGGACTTCAGGGTCTTAACTTTCACATTATCTTACCAACACAGGGCTGTCTCTAGCTATCCCAATCTCCCCACCTCCAAAAAACGTTCTATTGAATTTGATGAAGACAACTAATTAAGGAAAGTTAAATGACACCTAGTTAAGGAGCACAGATCACTTTTACATTTTCCAATTTTTGTCCTTGAACTTTTTTTCTCTTTTAAACATGTACCTCTTCCTGATAACTGCCTAAAAATACTGTAAATATCTTGTAAAATCCCCATTGAGCTGTAAGATTACCTTTCAGCTCTGCAGCAAGTTGATATGCTAACAACCAGCAAGCAGTAAGCTTTCTTGACCTTGACGGGACAAGCTACTGCAATAAAATTAAGACTGCATTTCACCAGAACCATAAAAACAACTCCAAATCTTCATTTTCCCATCCCCAACCCCAGATTTGAGGTGGTGTCCCAATGAAATTTGGAAATTACATGTCAGAAGTTTGCTAAGCCCAGCTTAAAGACAAATTTCTCTTTTGTAGGAAGTGACAGAGAAAAGATACGGTGTCTGCAGCGCCAAAACTGATACGTGCCTTCGCCATCAAGAAAATCAGTTCATAACTATTTGTTGCTCATATTTTCAGAGCTCTTCCAAGGGGACTCATTGAACACAGATCTTTATAAAGAGGGAGAGGAAATCCTGAAAACAAGTATTGGAGGTCCAACTGAGAACTGCAGCGATGACAAAGGAATCTTTCATTACTCTCACTGTAATGCATGTAAGTGTCGATCAAAATCCTCTCTTCAGCCTAATGACTGTGACTATCTGTCTTCCAGCCATCAATCTAGCCTGTGGGGAAGGTTAACAGGATTAGGACTAAATTTGTCATGGTCGTGACAAAGTCATATTCAGTGAGTTTCTAGAGGTACTGGGGAGCTTGGGCCTTGTTAGGTGCTAGCCCCTTGTGGCCAGGAGAAACTTTAAGAGGATCACTGAGGCTATTGTTGGTTGACTGAAAATACCGGTTTCTTTCTATGGGGCAGAAGTCGTAGGACATATAATCCTTTTGGTCCTTACTCAAAATGTAGTATTCTGGTGTCCACACACTTACCAGTGCCTGTTCCTACGCTACTGTCCCCCTTTTTGATTCAGACTATGGAGATAGGCTGCAGAGAGAATGAAAAAGCTTCACCTATCCTCACCTGATACCACGTGGCTCTTTACCTCTGCCCATGCACAAATAATACTGATTTTCCTTCCTCCTGGCAACACCCAGGGGCTAGAAGCTTTTATTTTCTTCATTGCTCACTGAGCAACGTCTGCACACACCTCTGTTTTATGAAGTTAAGCAAAACAGGCTACCACCCTGGAGAGCTGGGCCAGCATCTCCGTTGCTGCAGTGACTTCGTACGCACGCTCCCTGACAAAACAGGACCGGGCTGATCCTCCACAGCATAAAGTAAACTATGGAATTTCACGGGGAAAACCATAGATGCTAAAGTAACCACGCATTTGAATTTCTTCCCTTTTCCATGCCCTCAAGACAAATTACTTTTATAAAGTTTACAGCAGTCCAGATAATCGCTATAATAATGTATTCTGACCATACTGCAACGCAGCCTTAGTACTTAGTTGAGTAATTTTTATTATGGACTCAGTAATTATAGCTTACTCGAAGACCTTGCTGGAAAGATACAGCATCTTGCTTTAAAAAACTTCAATGGCTAGAAGTTAGAGAAACCCAAAACTTAATTTGAAAACAAAACGAAAGCACCTTAGGCAGGGAGCCATCCAAGTTCATTTTCTACCATTTCCCCGTTTCCCTGCCTCCAAGTCTGAGTCTCCTCTCCCATCCTCTCCCTCCCCACCAGCCTGTAGCTTCCAGTTATTCTAGCTGTTCACATTGCAAAAGTCTGATGTAAAATCCCACAATTGGACAGTTGAACCAGCATGAATTTCATTCCACAAGTTTTCTTGCTTTAAGGTTTGTTCTTAAAGAAAAGTTGAGGACAACATCCAATTCTTTCCACGCTGCTGCCTCCAGTGATTCAAGCTTATGTAATGAATGAGGGTTTAGTTTATAAAACCTATCAAAACAATTTGCAATCTCTATGTCAACCAATTTGCCCTATCTTCTGAAAGCATCAGCAGAGAGGTTAGAATGATATTGTGCTATTACAACAACAAGAGTTTTGCCACTAACTTTAAGAGGGACAGATTGTACTTCTTTTTTCTCATTTTTCTCAGCTTCCCCAAGGGGAAAAATCTCAAAGCCATGTAAAATTTCAGACAACTGGCTTTATATAGACAGTTAAAGGAGAGAGACTGAAAGAACACAGATGTTATACAGAAAGCCAAATGCACCAGCAAACTTATCCCTTAAATTTAATAACTGGTGGGTAAAAATAATTCATTCAGATGTAAGGATTTCCAGTACTCTAAGTTGGAAACTTTTACATTTAACAACTTTTTCAAAAAAATACTCTAGATGCAAAAAGATGAAACCCAAAGTATGTCCAGAGGATGCATGCATGACTCACTCACTGAATCATAAGAACCACATCACAGGACAAAACAAAATTATGGTGCCTTTTATTCTATTTAGGTAAGACTTCCCTCCACCTTCCAATGTCCAAAAGAGGCCGAGTGATGATGGAATGAGTACCCCAAATGACACATAAGGCATTGAATTTCTAGTCTGAATAGCTTACTATACACATTGTCTATTTCTTAAGATAATTGCCATGGGATCTCTCCATAAGATCACTGCAAGAAGCCTTTAGAAAGCTTACCAGCTCTGACCAATATATTAGCTACAGTTTCAATTACCCTGTTAAGGTGAAATGTTTTTCAGCGTGCAGCCTCACAGAAACCAGTTAGCAACACTATTAACTTCACACTTAGCAGGTGAGGAATTGAAAAAGATTAACATTCAAGCAAAGAAATGCTTAGTTGACTTATACAGGTAATAATCATGAATGCATAATTATGCCAAATGGAAAAGAAAAAAAAAGAATACTCACAAAAAGTAGTTAAAATGCCAGATCTTTAAAACAATCCAATAGTGAATAGTAAGACACAAGATACCGTATTTTAAGCAGTGCTGGCATACAAATGAAATACACTGAAAGAGAACGGTCCAATACATAGAACAATTGGAAATGTTGGTAAAATGCACTCCATAAATCCATGCAAACAAAAGAAATCATTAAAAACAACTTACTTTGTCAAAATCAGCATAGAATAATATGTCTCCATTTAGACAAATTCTCCTTTGGTATAATGAGTAACTACATCAGCCAGCAATACAAAGAGGAAAAGGAACACGGTAATCTCTGCAACCCAAACCCCACTGTTCTTGTAAAGTAAACGTCCCTTTAGAATATGTCTTATTTGCTCTCCATAAGAGCAAATATAGATGCTTTTTATCAACTACAATATTCTTGTAATAAGTCTTTTGAAATGGCTGCACTTACCATAGCAACTGAGTAATTGTGAATTAACAGAATTTGCCGTGGCGTATTTTTTTTCTTTTGGTAAGAAACAACATGAGCTCTGATTGTGAAAATGACTTAAATTCCTACACTACAGCCCACTGCTGAACAAAGCATTAAGGTTCTTATGTGATTTGCTAAATTGCGATGAAGTTAAGCACATACTTAAATACTTTGCTGAGCCTGAACACAATGTTTTGCTAAGCCCAACTGCACAAGATCGTACACTCTGCCAAGCTGGTACAAGCCGGCGTATAAAACTTTGCTCATGTGCCAAAGGAGGTTTGCTACAGCGTGAGCCTTAGACGTTTCCTTACAAAACTTCACATACCAAAGACTAGGTCTGCAGAAGGCCTTTGGCTCTGCCCAAAGTAAACAGGAACAGATGATGTTTGAAATGCAGTCCCTATCCTGAAGATCACTAGGACCGAATCACGGGGGCACAAGAACCCATTAAAGGGAGACTTTTCATCTGAAAGCCAGAGCACTGTTCTGTTCAGGAGACCGTGATGCAGATTCACAATTCTGCCTGGACACTTCACCTTTCTTGGTTGCCATCATCCTCTTTCTCTTGGAGGTGGGAAACGTCCCTTGATGTCAAGGGATGAACAACAAAACACATCAGTAGGGGTGCTTACAACAAGGCACTGACTGTCTAGGATTTGCTAGAAGACATCTCTGAAAACCATTTTGGACTCATGGCACCACCACGACAAAACTCCTGACATTGAAAAAGAACGCAGGACTGAACCCTTCTCACCACTGAAGCCAGAACTTTCTAGTCCTTGGCCTTCTGGGATCTCCTGGTTTCCAGAAGAAAACAGTTTGTGGCACACACTGGCTGCACGATGCTGTGGCTGCCGCCTCCCACATCATTTCTTACTTATCTGTCTGCATCCATGTTCTCATTACCCCAAAGTCTTAGGTCATCTGCCTGAAAAAAATGCTCAATTCATCCAAAATTCAATCTGTTCTCTCGTTAATTAATACACAACTCTTAAGTTTCACCATCTCAAAAAACCCAAGCTTGGTATGCTGTAGAAACCTGCTGCCCATACGGCAAGGGGACAGACAGACTCCAGAGGAAGAAGGGCTGCCTACTGAACCATCCAACCCACTCTTGATGTGCCTGCAAGTACACAGATTTTTCCTTGGAGGGCTTCCATCAAGGCCTCCTTTGGCTCAGATTGCTTAAATCACTGCTTTGCACTCCTGCTGCAGGCCATACGCTGCGCAGGAAGTTATAGAGCATTTCTAGGAGGCAGGAATCAAGCAGAATTGTATTCCTCTAGAAAAAAAAAAAAAAAAAACAACATCTTTTCCTGTCAGTGAAACAGTTTCAAAATGTCTTCAATGCTCCTCTCCTGCCTGCAGCTCTGTTTTTTCAATTGGACTTTCCAGATAATTTGGATGCCAGCACAAATTATTTGGCAAAGGCTGGACTGCTGGCAGGTGGGCTGCTACTTTGGCAATTTCCAGTTTAAAAAAAAAAAAAAAAAAAAAAAAAACATAGAGAAAAAAAA
>JAOXNG010000021.1:19756681-19770208 GCA_028566535.1 Scolopax minor
GTGCAACTTGAGGCCATTGCCCCTTGGCCTAACTTCTGTGACCTGGGAGAAGAGACCGACCCCCACCTCTCTACAGCCTCCTTTCAGGGAGTTGTAGGAGGGTAAATAAATGCCTTTTAAATTATTTTTTTCATAAAGTCTACACTGTCTTCCCACCCACCCTAAATTAACACTTTCAAAAAATGTGAATTTGGCATAAAAACAACAGGTTGCCCAGCAAGGTTGTGGGGGCTCCATCCTTTAAGATATTGAAACCCAAACTGGCCATGGTCCTGTGCAACCTGCTCCGGGTGCCCATGCTTTCAGTAGGGAGGTTGGACAAAACAAGAGCCAGAGGCCCTGTCCAACCTCAGCTATTCTGTGATTATAGAAAAATATTGATGAATTACAGAGCGGGAGATAACGACACTATAGTCTGTGGAAGATCACATTCATTTTAGTTGGCACCTGGCTCATTAAAAGCTAACTGCAATTCCAAAATGTCGGCAGATTTGATAGGGAAAAACCCCATCGTCACAGAAACATCTTCCCCTCTCAGCACAACGCAACTCTTTATATGAAGGAAGCTGCTCCATGCAGTTAAAATTTCATTTTGCTTTTTATGCATGTAGGAAAACAGTCAACACCGAACAAGGCTTTGTCAAACATCTTTCATATGCCACTGGAAAGGATAAGGTCATATTATTAAATAATAAATCTTATCTGCTTATACAGGTGCCAATATATTACTGGGAAATGATAGCACAATGGGAGTACTTTGAGGCTCTGTTAATGAACCACACTAGTGTGCCAGGTCAGCACAGTTCTGCTGGGCTTCATTGAGGTGATCTTCCCCCTCCTGTCATCCCCCCCTCTGAAAAATAAAACTCAAATAGTCTTATTTTAGAAAAGAAAGACAAGACAGCGCTGAGGAATCAGCCTTTTATGTAATCCCCAACCCCCATATTATTATCAGGGGAGCATACAAACGTGCTAATATGAAAAATCACCTCCATTTTCTACTGCCTCACAGAGAAAAGTAATTTTATTCTGAATACTCAGTCAACGCTTGGACATGTCCAAGTGCACAAACGGGCAGTAGTATATTCATCGATTGGGTAAAAGCACCAGAACTGCTTCGGGACGATAACATGCATCTTATGGTTATAATGTATCAGGGAACAAGGGGATTGCAAGTCTTTTACTCACTATTGCTTATTTCTTAGGTCTATCCCAACAAACATATTATTTTCTCCAACTCTGGGCACTGAATTCTCTTTTATAATCTTCCATTTCGTTAGCGACGGTTATACAAGTATTGTAAAAATAACTAATGTAATTGTCCCTTAGAGAGAGAGACAGCTCAAATAACTCTGCAGATAGTTTTTCAAACTTTCAAGCCACTGACCTCAATAATGATCTATAGCAAATTTGTTTTAAAGTGGAGAAATAATTCCACTTTCATAATGGCTCATAGCATGAGCCTCTAATGAACACAGAAACCGCCCAGTTCTGCTCCAGTGTCTGAGGAAGTTTATCCAGAGGTCAGCGTTGTGATCTTCAAGCTCATGTAGCATGTTAATATATATTAAGACAAACCACATATTTGTCATCGAGACAGGGTGCTGTACGAGCCCATTCATGCTTGTGTTTGTGTGGGGCAGTTCACTTATTGCAGCTTTACCATGCACGTGTAGGTGAGCCTGACAATAGGAACGGAAGAAACTAGTACCAGCTTAGATAATAAAAAGCTCAAACCACCAACCAAGGCAAAAATGAAGCAGAGATTTCCTTCCCACACTCCAAGAGATTAAAACTCAGATTTGCCGAAATCCATTTTGGGATTTCAGCAAATCCAGTTATCTCCGTTATGCACCCTGCTGTCTTCCCACCTCTCTTACTCCAGGGTCTAAGGTTAGGATGAGGAAAGGACAGACATCTTTAGGTCTCCACAGAGTATATGATGGAGTATGCAGAACTGCAAGAATCGCAGCAGAACTGGATGCCCAGCTGCAACGTTTAAGAGAGCATTAATCTCATGGCCATAAGGGAATTCCTGGAAAACACCATATTCCCCATTGACCACAAAAACATTCAGAGGAGGATTATCAGTAATTTCAGAGCACTCTGTCCATTTGTTAAGAAGTCAGGGTAGAATTGCAATGGACTTCAGTGACTTCAACGTACTTGAAAACCTTCAACCAAACTCTTGACTAAAATTATTTTCTAATACTGATCTAAGGTAAATTAACAACCACTAACAACAGAATAAAAGATGCAACACACACACATGCATGAACGTGTCTTTCCCCCATTCTGGGTACGTTATTTTTTTAAGACTCTACCTCTGTAGTGTCTACAACAGTTTGACCAGAACAGAATTTATTTGCCATAAATACTTCTCTCACAAAGAGTACATAGACATCTACTAACCCCACTTCAAAGGAAAGGGCGTTGTTCATTAAAACACCAGTATTTTCACTTTGGACACCACCACCTCAAGCAGTTGAACAAACAGTACGGGACTAGCAGTAGCACAGCACGTGCCAACCTCTAAAGTGTTTCACGTCTACAGGACTGTTTGGACACTGCTTAGATGTTACTTGATGGGAGTTTGACATTTTTCAAAGTCTAGAGGAAAGTCTTTACTAAGAAAGCTCCCTCCAGATTTGGAGAGGAAGAAGGTAGGTTGTGGCTGGAACTGCCACGACTGTGCAGGAACAGCACGTGTGTGTCTTCACCAGCCATTTCCAAAGGAGTTTTCAAACACCGAGTCTATCCTATTGTACATAGCAATGAGATAGCTTAAAATCCATGTGGAAGAAATATAAAAATTTAATTCAGCTGAATTGAGCATAAATATCCCTTTTTGACTGGCCAGTGCCGAGCTCTTTCTCTGCATCATAATATTGCAATCACTCGTGTATTTTGGCCACATAGAAGGAATCTGCTCTGAGGAATCTTTACAAATAGGAATCCAAGTCAATCAAACTCACAAAGCTTCTTCCACATGTTTTATTCCATTTCTGTTTGCTTCCAAATGATGCCAAAATATGCCTTTTGTTTAAACAGGGAGAGGGGGGTGAGCTCCAAAAACCTGTAACAGGCAAAACACTCCAAGTATGCCCTGAAACATTTCCTTACCTTATATGGCATTGTGTTACAGGACTGGGATATTCTTTTTTATGTAATAGTGTTTTAATACTTCAGTAGTTATCTTTCATTTTTCAGTATGGCACATTAGTAAAACACTGGTTTTAAAAAAAAAAAAAAAAAAAAAAAAATCGATCCGTCAGGTACAATCTTATTCGTGTTATATATAACATTCATATATCACACATAATGATGTACGATACACAGACGTGCTTTCAGCCTGAAAAGACTAAAGGAAGAGAGAAAATGTAGCCTTTGCTAATTTGGGATTCACACTAGGCTTCAGGAATGAAAAGGAACAGGATAAAAGTTACAGCAACCTTGGCAGAGAAATTCTCAAAACGGACAAGAAAGACTTGGAACCAATTTTACTGCAACGTTCTGCTTAAAATAGCATCCACGTCCACCCACAGTATTAACACAGCTAAATTTATGGGTACTCCTTACGCAAATTTTAGTTCACCTCTTTTTCAGGTTATTTGGTCAAGATTGGTCTTATTAGATAATGGCTAATAATAAAGGGTCTTCTCATGGCGAAAAAAGCCTTTGTAGTTAACAGAGATTGGTGAGTCAAGTAATGAGATACAATTATGCACCTGATTCATAGTGTTGAGGTCAGAGCTAAGATGTGAAGACACAGAAAAAGATGCTCACCCTTAGAAATAGGTGCAGCAACTTCTCAAAGTTGCCTCTGCAAGCAGAACATCATCGAATGAAACAGTCCGACCAGAATCAAGCAAGAGGCTAAAATAAAGTTATATATCCTTTGTCAAAGGCAAACTTTAGGCATGCAATTGTTAAACATCTCTTAGCTATTGGAATCATTATTTCTTTACAAAATACAAAGAGAACTAAAAAATAAAATGTATAAAACTAATTCCATCTCTGGATTATGGTAAGGAATTTCACAAATAAAAAGGTGGATCAAAGAGACCAAGTGAAATTGAGGATATGAAGAGACCAAGGCAGTGGTGGAGAGAAGCACTTGAATATACACTATATCAGCTACATCTTCATTTCCAAAGGGCCCCATGCAGGAGCTCCCTCTGTCCCCAAGGCTGCTCAGCCTGCTGGGTCAGTGGTTCCCACCGATGGTTACCGAGGCACAGCCACCAACTTGCAGCTGCTCCAGCAAATCACAGTGACCACTAAAACTGTCACGTCTCGGCTCTAAAACATTTGACAATGAAGAACAATGATGTTTTTCCTCCAACACTGAGGCCCTGAAAAAGCCATTTCCTCCAAAAGGTTTGTGAATCACCATCTTGGGTGTCTATGATACGAGTTAAGTGAAAAGTAGAGGGAATTAATGTACTTGCTTTAGTTTATTCTCAACTCCAGTGCTACTAAATTCAAACCATAGCACTTCAGCCTAACAAAATCTTTGTTCCAAAACAAAGGTTTAATGCCTCAAATGAAGGTCATAACTATTTGCCTATCTCTAACCTAGATTCAATATTGTCTCCATGTGATTTGAAAAGATCAGAACAAAGGTTCTAGGGTATATTGTAAAAAAAATGCCAGACATCACTAAGACATCTGCCCTTTACCCAAACCTATCTAATCTTCACTTGTGTACAGTAATATCTTAGGGAATTAATATACTGTGATAACCAAAACAGAATCCTACCTTAATTGTTTCACAATAATCTGAAAATATTTGCCCAGAACTAAAAGCAAATGAAAAAATAAACGAAAACTGGGTTCATTCTATCCCTGAAGAAAAGGTTTTCTTAAATGTCATCAAAACTGCTTCCTGCAGTCAAGATAAAACACCAACTCCTCCCAAATTAGTAAAACAATCAAGCATCACATAATTTTTAGTAATTAGACTCATTAACATTCCTTAGAGACTGATTTGATTCACTATGTGAAACACACTTTCTTCTTACAAAGCTTGGTTTTTAACCCCAAAGGGAAACTCTGAAGAAGTATCAGAGATAGTGAATGCTCCATTTTAGCATCTTAAAACTAACCTCCAGTGAGGGAGTAAAACAGTGCCATTAATATGCAATAATCTTCAACTTAAAAGCAACTCAACATCTAACAAAAAACCTTACGCACGCTTGACGGATGGTGTATTGAACTCAGGAGACTAAAGAAAAAGAAGCTGTCATGGAGAGAGCAATCATATTATATCCAGCTTTGCCAAAAATAGATGTTTTCTCCAGCCATAGACGTAGCCGTACCGCAGCACAGAGCAGATCAGAGCAGATCAATTTGGTGGTTTACTGAAGTGGACCAATTTCAGAGGTGGCCCATTTGACATCTCTGTCCAACTCACATGTGTTTTTTCTTTTCCAGTCACCCAGAGGGTAAAGCTTTCTGCTGTGATTGACTAGAAGCTTAAGATACACAAACCAAATAACATGAAGGAAGGTCTTCAAAAACCTGGTGAGAACCAATAGCTATTTCTTGCATATTGTCTTTGAAAACGTTTCTTCGTTGTGATAGAAAACCACGTGTGATATAAGGTGACGAAAGCAGTTAAATTCCTTTTTCCATCTATTTCAAGAGCACTTCCCTACCCCGTAGACTGAGGAGTTGGGGTCTCTCACCTCAGTCTGTCCATGGAAACTGCTCCAGTTTATAGAGACAGGTCAATATTCATTTGCTCAGAGAGGACTGGGCAGACTGTTACATGGAACCTGGGTCTCCCATATGATGAAAAAATCCCTACTCTTTCACATCGGTCTCTCTCTCCACATCCCTATCAAATATTCATCCAAATAAATATTTAATTATCTGTAATAAATAAAACAGGGACATCAGGAAAAGCTGAGGAAGTAGCTGACAAAAGCACCTGAGCTTCAGAAAAAACCTGTAGCTCCAGGGAAGCAGGCATTTTCCATAGACCACCCTGTCTATGAGGCTCTTGCTTAGCCTAAAGCAGGGCTCCCACACCTTGCTTTGTCTGGGGGAAAAGGTTTGTTTGGTCATAAAAAGATTTTTGTTCATTCCAATCAGACCTAGAAATTCTCTGCAAAGCCAGACCTTCAAGCAGTTCAACTACGTAACAAATTAAGTTCAAACTTAATTAACTACATTTCATTATCCAAGTGTTTTAACTAACCAACCTTCAAAAAAGAAAAAAAAAATAGAAAAAAACATAGTAATATCCCAGCCTTGGAGCTAGAAATTGTTGATAAAGAAGCTTATACATTTTAATAGATTTGTTAGTTTGTCAGAGATCAGCGTCCCAGTTATCTATACATTAAATAGTGTCACCTTTGAAGAAAATGCCCCTGCTATTCTATTTAAGAATAAAATATAAAGTGTTAATATCCTGAACTTGCCCTCCCAAATCATTACCAAGGCTTTTGTCTCCTTTCCAATAGCTCCGTACTAGAACCTCCTCTCTGAAGCACCCAGACACGTCAGCGTTGGGGATGGAAGGACATCCGGTCTGATACAGTTCAGGCAAGTCCTACCACAGTTCTGAGTCCAGTGTGAGGGACAGCAGCTGAGCTGTGACAGCCTGCTTGGACCTCAGGAATAATTTCCCCTTATCACGTTGTGTTCTAAGCCAAATTTTTCCAGGGACTCTGAAGAGATTGATTCAGCCATTTTTGCATGAAAAGTCAAACCACATTTTTCATAAAAATATATTTTTTTAAAAAGTCCTTCTGTTCAATTTCCTCAGTACTGAAACCACTGGGAGTTGAAAAAAACCGACGCTTTTCTGAAAAGTATCCTTCAGTGATAAGTAATTAAGTTTTCCAAATCGACATTCAGTAAGCTTTCTGAAACTATTCATGGAGGGTGAACAAAGCTCTAAAGAACAACAGTGACAAATCAAATCAAGTGCTTTTCTCATGGAAGGAGTGGAATGCTGCCCAGGTAGGGGTAGGATATGCTAACCAAAGGCAGGTTTGGCTGCCTTGTACCTCCAGCCTTATTTTCTCCCCTTCTTATAACGCAGGCAAAAGATCACTGACTGGAAATCACACAGTACCCAACTGAACACAGGAAAAAAATATCACCAGGAACATGGAAGAAAAAAAAAAATAACACCTAAACTGCATTTTGCCTTGATCCCACTCATCTTTCTTAATAGTTTTCCAAGCAATTCAGAAATCTGGTTTTGAGGCAAGGTTTTTTTTTTTGTTGTTTTTATAGTTTTGGTTGTTCGTTTGGGTCTATTTTTTTATCCTTTAAGAGGAAGAACTTCCCCAATGCATATATTTGCTTCCTAGATTAGCAGTTAGATTATGTCACTCATCACTTTATTTTGCTTACTATGTTTGTATTTCAACACATTACACAGGAAGGACCTTCCTCTCTTCCTCTTCTTTATTCCCTCCAAAAGACAGAGGAGAAACGGACATACCTGCCTAGTAAGAATTTCTTTAATATACATGTCCAGATGCATCAACTGTGCTGAAAAGCAGACACATGACAATGATGTGACACGTCCCAATGTGCCACTGTGGAACACTTACTAGTTATGCCTACAGCAAACCACTATTAATTTAAGAACTTATTTATCAATTAATGAATACAAAACGTTAGAGGAAGCTTCCCCAAGAGTGTAAATCATCGTTCACTTCCCAAAAGCACTGCAACCCTTTCAGCACTTCATTTGGCTCAAGCCAGGTTATAAGGTGCAACAAGGAGATGTGCACGTACCTCAGCCTCAGGTTCCTGCTACTCTCACCCCACCAACGTCTGACCATCAGCACAAAAAACATGATTTAAATCACACAGCGTTTACAAAAAAGGCATTTTTCAGCTCTTACTGTTTCTCTTCCTGCAGATTGCTTAGGGCATTTGCCTTTGTGAACATCCAAAATGAAACTGGGCAATAACAAGAACTTTCCTCCTGGCTCACAGTTTCAGGCAAACCTAACAACAGTCACCAGCTGCTTAGAGAATCTCAAACAGGCCTAAAATAAAAAAAGCTGGAGAAAGAACGGATAAAAGACATAAAACACAAGGAAACTTTTTGGTTGGCCCACTCCCAGGATGAATCACCTCCGTGATTCCTATGAACTTCCCCAGCTTCTTCAGAAGTGCTCCCATGTTACAGCAACCAGTCATTCTGTCCTACTCTGTCATCTTAAGCTGTGCTGTGTTGGTATAACTAATGAAGAGAATGATCTATTCCTTCTAACGGGTATCATCAATAACATCATGCCGATGCAACTCTTATGTTTCTCATATTGTTAAGTGGCCACAAATCATAATTACAAGTGTAATTCTTCCAAACTATCTATTCATACAGAACACTCTGCAAATTCAAAAAAAAAAAAAAAAAAACCAAAACCACAATTATTCAAACCTATGTATTAACATTTTACATGGTTCTTTTATAGTTTTGAAAGGTTCTGAATCAGAAAATCCATAAAATGTTTGGCCATGGGATATGCCTTACAGCATTTTAAATAACCTCATTTTCCTCCATTCTGAAGTAGTTAGAATATTGAAACACTGAATAACTCAGACAAATCTTCTCCACACAAAACCTTCTCTGATAATTTAACTGGAGTATCTTACATCTAAAATAATACAGTATTTTCTGAGCAACATCAATACTCTGTAATGCCTTCATGCAAAAGAAGGAAGTTGGTGGACATCATCTTGCTGTACCTTGACCTAACTTGATAAATATCTTGATAAATAACTTGATAAATATCTTCCCTTTGTTTCCAGTCCTACCCTGCAGATTTTTGTGCACGTGTGAGTTCACACTGCCCTCAGAGCATAGGGGAGTATCAGCTTTTCCAAACAATTCTTTGGACACTGCAGAATAGGAAAGAAAGCACATTCAGCCTTAAGGAAGGGTGATAAAAAAGAAGAATAAACTACCTGAGGATATTTGACCACATTAAGCATTCAACTAAAGTTCATGGACTGACATTAATAAAATCAAGTTAACCCAGAGTTAAAGATAACAAACATTTCATAACAGTTCCTATGTATTTTGATATTGCAGAAGTGTTAACTGGGATCACTGCCATAAGGAAAGCCCAGGATACTGGAAACACTGGGGCATGCAGTAGACAGGTGTCAGCACAGATCGTTCGAGAGCTTATGAGCACACCAAGTACCAACAAAAATATTTTGTAGAATTAGAGAGTTCAAAGGCTCCTGAACTGCCTAGAAAAGCCTTCCTGACTGAGAAGACTGGAATCCTTGACCTTCAGCTGCACCCGCATCGCACCGGGTTACGTGCAACGGGGCAGAGCAAATCAGGCTGTGACGATGCCCAGACAGCACACCTGCACTGCTCCGGTGTCCCACCTGGCTCCTTTCAAACTGATTTCAATATTCCATGGCCTCACGGGTCGGAAGAAAGACACGGAACTATGAAGACTGAAGTACGAGTGTGATTAATACACAGAAAAAGCAAATTATGACTCTATTTCCATTTTTTTCATATTGTCACAAGCACTCTGTCAATAACGCGAGACTGAACTGTGGAACTCGTGGCCACAGGACAGTTTGGAAATAAATTTACGTGACGTAACTGCCTTCCTGCCAATGGTATCAATAAAGATAGAATTTTCTTAATATTAAATAAGAAAAACGTACATCAGATTTGAAGTTTAGATTTAAGAAGTTTAGCTCTAAGAATGAATCAGCGACGGGGTCTCTTTTGGAGGCTAAGGAATTAGGAATCTCTCAATTTGCAACACTTGTCTCAAAATGACATGGAATAATAAACCCCAGGACATTTCTGAAATTAAATGGGATATAGTGCTGACTGTTTCTCTTTCCCATATGAAAGAGACAGAGAAACACATCCATATGGACCTTCCCGTTATTAGTAGAGATGATTATTTTCCTCTGATGCTTATTCATGAAATAGCACTATGTAGCATTTTTATTATGTCTTTCTTACTCTGCTTGACAACCACTTTCATTCTCCATATTTTTTCAGTGAGAGACCTCAAAGGACTAGCATGACATTTTCAATCACCATTTTTCTCCTTCCAAAAACTAAATTAGAACTTGAAACACTTGATTTTAAAAAATAATGAGGCTTGCATAAACCTACCCCCCTCCCAAATCTTTCAACACAGAATTGCAAATCTATCCATCACCAGAATCCCGACGCAGTTAAAGCTCCCATGCTTTCAGCTGGACCAAAACGTTAACTGTTAACACCCAAGTCCAGCCTGTAACACAAAACCAGCAAGACAGCTCTAACTATCCTGGTTCCAATGGGTAAAGCAGCAGTAAAGTGTGATTAATAAGGCAGTTAAACTGCTGCATCCTTCTGTGGTCCTTCAAAAATCATTCAGAAATAAAGAACAGCTTTTCCCTGCCTGTGAGATCAGATTTTGAGATTTTTAATGAATCTTCCAAAATCCAATATTCCTGCCAACTGCTTTGTCACAACCTGTTTCTACTTCAAAACCTTCTGTCTGTCACTTTCTGACAGTGAGCAAAGATTTACATGCATCTTAGAAAGCTGCCCAGTCACTGGTTTTACAAGATTTCTAAGATACAGACAGATTTGAAACAGTGTGTCCTTGACTATAAGCATTACACCAGCCTCCTCATTCTCTCACATCATTCCAGGACAAATTAAAAGTGGTAAGATTATGAAATTTGCATTTAATTATCAAGAAGTGTAAGTGCAAATGATTAAAAATCCTTATTAAAAGTTCCCACTAACAGCAATAAACCCAGGAAAATTATTAAAACTATTATTTAAAACTGTCATTTAAATTGTGTTTCCTGGCAAAAGATAAATTGTCAAAAAAAATAAAAGTGGAATAATTATTGAGAAAATAAGCTGTCCCACGGTAGTCACTTAAATGACTAAAGTACTCATTAAGTTTTTTCTTCCAAGTGAATCCTCTGTAAAACTTTGCATTTCTTTAAACAACTTACATATAAAATCTCATACAAGTCCTTGACAGTATTTTGAAGCATCGCTAAGTCTGTGAAGAGGGAGGACAGGGCTCTGGTTTTCATGTGAAGTTAATTGTTTAAGAACAAGACATCAGTTAGACAGTCCCATGTTCTTTCTTGTTTGTTCTTATATCCTGTCACTATTCATAGGCTTTCCTAACCACTCTGTACAACACTCCTTCAGGAGAAAGTTTATTTGGAAGGCCCATAATAAAATAATTAAAAATACAAATACTCCTCACAGTCCTCATCAGACGAAAGGAATTTCCCAAAGAAGATAAAGTGCTGCTTCTCCCCAGGTACTCATTGCTCAAAACAGCCATGTCTGGGCAGAAGATTTACACAAAACATTTAGACCATCTAATGGGTCATAGTTAAAATTAATTCAAAACTAATTAAAAAATAAAATAAAAAACACCAACAAGCACTGAAAGTCAACACTCCTCCCCTCTCAATTGCCCCCCAAAAAACACAAATCCAAATTAATGACGCCACCTAAGGTGTGGAGTTCCGTTCTTTTCCCCAAGAATACATCACCAAGAATGTGTGGCATTTCTTCTCAGGAGACAAAAAATCTTTTGACAGTAATGTTCTTAAGACACCAATGAAAGATAAAGAAGTAAATGTTTAGCAGAACCCCTTTATTATCTTCACACCAGCACTCATTCATTGACTCGCAGTCCCCGCTGGAAGCCAGGCATCCCGATGGCTCCCAGCAGCATCTATCCAAGAAAAGCTGACAGCAGATTAGTTTAGTTTCCTGCAACCAAAATTCACAGCCCATTTGCTATAAGGAGCTCACCAAAGACGCCTTCAACCAGTGCCATGGAAGAAGGATGTGCCAAGAAACATTATCTTTTTTTTTTTGGTAATCCAATGAGAAGGCATCACTTATGAAAAAAGCACAGCCAACTAAAACAGCACAAACACTAATAAGAGTGGAAAAGGCACGTTTATCTTTCAGAGCCAACAGCGGTGGAGCTGGGAGTGCAACTTTGGGAAGAAGTGTCAAATTGTAAAACGTGGCAGATTTGGACTATGACCTGTCAAAAGCTGCGTCTGGTATCAGAAGCCTTAACCCGAACAAAACCACCCACGGCATCTGCAAGGGTGTAGTGTTTCTGATCCTAAACACGTTTCCTATAAAAGTGAAATGAGACCGAGCCAGCAGCAAATTCAGATGGGCAGGTCGAGTGATGAGGACTTTGAAAAGCCAGCGAGGTGTAAGAAAGCTCTGATGAACTACTTCAAAAACTGAAGCCAAGAAATGAAAGCAAAGGAACCTCCACCAAAGCTCAAAAGCTTTTCTAACAGCGCCAGATGCGGCCAGCCCTCACCGAAACATTCTGAAGAGTTAGAAGCCTTCAGACTGAAGCCTCAGGACAGTCCCACCACCACTTGCTGATTGCTCTAAAGCCCAGCACAGACGGCCAGCAGCCACCCAGAAAGCATCTCTACGCCCACCAACAACCCTGTCCTCTGGCAGGGACCTGCATCTCAGGGAGCAGGAAAACAAATCCCACTGCAAACAGCTGCACAAAGATGCCACAATAACTGACTGCTGTAGGTGACGGATCGGCAGATGCTATACTATGTTGACAAATGTCAATTAACACGCGCTGAAAAAACATTCCTGACTTTACTTACACAACGATAAGCTGCAATTTAGCTGTTAGACCTCAGAAACAAGAGCTTGGAGTTATATGTAATTCTACAAAAGCGTCAGCTGGGTGCTTGGCAGAGATTACCAAAAAAAAAGCAAATGGAGATCAGAACTATTCCTATCGCCACACGCTGCTCCTTTGCTCGTGCTTCTCAGCCAGTATTTGCCATGGGCTGCCCCGAGAGGAGACATCTCTGCTCCCACCCAGCAACACCCTCCTGGGCTCCAGCCACAAGAGCAGTGCAACTTGAGAAAGGAAAAGGCTATGAATTAAAACATCATTAAATTTACAAGAATTTCAACTCAACAGCAGCAACACTACCTAGGCTATAAGTGCCTCCCTGACTGTTACGTATTTTAGTTATGGGATGAACCGGGATGGCCCAAGAAAAAAACTGATACATATTTGGAAAGGTTTATTGTTGTATATTGCCATCGCAGGTCTAAAGGAAGCAAAATAGAGCACGTTTCAAGGTGCCTCAATCCCCTCCATAACACTGTGCTTATTGTGACCAAAATAAAGAATACATATATATATAAAGAGAACAGCTGCAGATCTCTTTAAAAGGACTTCTAGATTAATAGGGGCTGAAATCATATCCCACTGAAGGCAACAGCAAAATCCCATTATTGCAACAGGCTTCTGCCCCAACGTTGACATTTGTTTAGTTGATAGTAATGACATGCAGGGAGCAGGCAACTTCAATCTACCTCAGAAAATGCATCCATCCCATACTATGTAATAATGCAATACTTAAAAACATCACAAGGAGAACACATATTTTTGTGCCCGTCTGATCCAAAATTGCAAAAGCTCACACTTACAAGCCAAGTTCCAGAGAACATCACTGTTTCTGAGCACCAACACT
>JAOXNG010000021.1:19796263-19810046 GCA_028566535.1 Scolopax minor
GACATTCTCCCCTCAACCCAGCTGCACAGAGCCAGAGGAACACGTGGAGCTGGAGACTGGATGGTTGTGCTGGAGGCAGAAAGCCTAGAGGCGTTTGTCTACTTGTTCACAACACAATGATGGGGCAGAAGTGCCACCCTGCTGCTCCGGCCACCCTACAGCAGCCAGCCCCAAACACAAACCTCCGGCAGGGCTGAAGAGAACAAGCACGGACCCACAAGCCCTGCCTGACCACCTTCTACCCAAGGCCAAAACGAGCATCCACCCTAAAGCGTCACACAAGCCTTTCTGAAGCAAACTGCCCTTCCAGGCTGGACCTCAACAACAGTAGAAGACCGCTGCAGGATGTGCAGGGATGAGTTTCACCACAGGAGAAGACAAACCAATTGCAGAGGGCAATGCAGACTGGAGCACCGGCCATGGGGACAAGCACGAAGACACACGGTGCACGCAGAGGCACAACGGCATGAAGCGGAAGCGATCTCACCCCCTAGAAGTCTTTAAACTTGGGGGAGATGCAGAGAAACTCCAAAAAGATTTAATTTGCCTGGAAAAGCCTGCTAGAGATTCTTGCTACCAACCAGCTCCTGTTCCTTCTTAGGGGTCCTGCAGCCACCCCCTGAGTATTTCTTCATGAAGTCAGACAGGAGCAAGGGATAACGAACATTTCCCCGAAGTGTCCCCTAATGTGGTTTTTTCGCTCTTCAAAAGCAGGTAAGCAGAGCAAAACCAGGAGCAGTCAGCTCTCAGAGAATGCCACACTCGCCATTTGTAGTATTTTCATTTTCATGTCAAAGGAAGCTGCCAGCACTGCTCTGAAGCTTCTGATTTACTGTGGTCAGTCTTCCAGCCAAGACCATTGATAAGAAACTTCATTAAAAAGAAAGCTGCAATCCACGTGTACGTAAATCACTTTCTCTGTGTACACAGAGCAGAGATGTTTGCTTACACTTTTAATAGTACACAGAGGCAGAGAGCCCTAGAGGAAGGTATATTCTCATCGGGGATCAGGCCACAGCAATGGATCAAACTGCTTTTAATGCTAATGAAGCTGCTTAGTTTTAAAGCAATATTTATAAGGGAAGGAGATTTTTTTTTTCCTTCCCCTACAGAAAGGCTTCCAAAGAGAAAATGGGGTGGTTGAAAGAAAGCAGCAGCACAGATCTATTCTGTACAACCCTGTTTGGGAGCTCTTTTAAGGCTCCAAACCAATATTTTATTGTTACACTGGCTTTTCTGAGATTTGCATTGCAACACGTGGTTGATCCAAGAAGAGCTTACAGGAACATAGAATCATATCACAGAAGGGTTTGGGTTGGAAGGCACCTTAAAGGTCATCTAGCCCCAACCCTCCGCCACCGGCAGGGACACCTCCCACTAGAGCAGGTTGCTCAAAGCCCCATCCAGCCTGGCCTTGGATCTACTGCCCTCTTTTTGGTTCATTCCAGGCATTTGGTTGGAGATTCTGGTGGCCAAAGCGAGGCCCACAACAACCACAGGCCGATTTGCACGTTGCGCACTCTCTGTGCCATCTCTGCTCGGTTTTTGTCAGCGTTTTCACCTTTTCCCCCTCAATCACTGCAACAGAGGCAGACAACTCTGCAGAGTCTCGTGCAAACCACAAACTACTCTGGAGGTGTAACAGGCACTTGTGCATTTAAGAACAACCCTGTCACTACTTCACCAACAATGAAAATAAATGTAATTTGCACACTCAATCAACACTTCAAAAGCACAGTGACTCTCCTTTCAAACTCCCATATAGGCCAGTCAAAAACGAAATTACTTCTGCCCAAGCATACAAATTCTACCTGTAAAAAGGCCAACGAGGCCTTGTTTTCTCTGGTTTTCTTTATTAAAGAAGTCAGTCCGTGCACCTATAACATGCTGTTTGTCACACAAGTTTATCTACGCTCCTACGGAGAAAGGGCAGAGTGAGCAAAGACACACAACACAACTTCCAGTTGCAAAAGGATGAAGAGAAGTGACTCTGCCTCACAAACCAACCCAGGACTGATGTAATTTACCCTTCATGCAATTTACTTTTCCCTTGTTCTTCGTAAAAGCGTCTCTAGATGGCAAAAAATATTAGCATAATGAATTTCTTCCAAACAACGGGAAAAGTACAAATAAGTTTTTCTCATTTCTTCCCTTGCAGAGGGGATCGTGGCACATTCACACCGTTAATGAACCAGCCGACCAGGGCTAGAATCGATTACACATTTCTCTCCTTCATCCCATTCACGCATTCATAGCCATAATCGGCCCATCTACCCACCTGCATAATGAAGCTGTAGCCTGTCAATCACAGCAGGAACCATATGAATTTTAAGAAGGAAGCTACCACAGTGTGTGTGCCACGGAATTAAAAAAAAAAAGTCTGACAAAATGTCAGAGCATTTAGGGCTCCATTTGTAAATCTTATCAGTTGATTTACACAATAAGCCTCCACCATATTGGTGCTGAAAAGGGATAGCTGAGGTTCAATTGATGGGAAATGGAAATACCTCCAGAGACTCGTACATTCTGAATATCTCTGTTCTTAAGGAATGCATGTACCTAATAAGCTTTGCTATACAAATTTGCTCGGCTTCCTCATTTTCTATTTCCAGTTACATGCACTTGCACATAAAATGTGCATTTTCAGTGTGTAACAAACAACTGTTAATTTAAGTTCAACTTAAATGAATCCCCAAGGACCACAGCCTAATTTAAGTTATTTACCAATACACGTCTCCAAAACTAGATTAGCTGAGTTGAATATTTTAAATGCAAGCAACATCTTTAATAGATCACACTATGCTAAACTTGACTATGTATGACACAGCTCCTCAGTTTGGAAGTATTTGCTTTATATAGATTGTGCATTTATCAGCGGTTAAAGAGACAGCATCAGTTTCCTAGGCTTGAAACAATAAGCACTCCTCAATCCAAAGTTTGTACCTTTTACAGCTGCCTTCAGTGATTAAATAGCTGCTTTGGATGAACCAAAAAACCTTCCATTAGCCGCAAAAGCTCTACTATCTAGAAGTCAGTCGTGTAAAATATTTAAGCCATTTTTCACTTAAACGGCATGGTCTACCCAAGAAATGGTAAAGAATATGTTTATTGTAAATGATTAACCAGCATCCCTCTTTGTGGGTTAGGTGTGTATTTTAAGCACGAGACAGCAGAGACAGTCAGAAAACAATATTCCCAGAGGGAGAGAGCGAAGGGTTTGCTGAGCCCGAGGGATCCTTCGGGGAGCCGCAGAAGCCTGCGCTCAATAGCCGGCATTGAGCAGAAGGCGATTGCTGGGCATCTGTGGGAAGCTGCAAAACACAGAGAGCTTGTTCGCAGCGCTTCCACCGCAGCCGCCCAGAGAATAAGTCAGGCAAAGTGAAAACCTAAGCCTTTTTTGGCACCCGTGCTCGTCGCAAACGCCGGGGCCCGAGCGGGGCCACGTAACCCCCGAGCCGTCCCCCTCCCGTCCGTGAGCGCTCTGTCGCCAGGGCCTGGCCATCGGCCCCGGGAACAAAAGGGGGCTCTGTTCAGGCAGGAGAAGCAAGCGGTGCAATTGAGAGACACGATACTGCATCCCAAAGCAATAGGTTTTACAAAGCAATTTAGTACCGCGATGACAGACGTCAAAGCAGCAACTAGACAGTCGGCCCCCCAACTTCGATGGAAATAATTGCCTACGTGTAAAGCTAAAAGGCTCCATTTGCAATAGTCGTAACGCAACGAGACACAAATGAACGTGAACCAAACGCCACGTGACTTCACATGAAATGATGACATCCCTGACTTGCCAGTTCTGCTTTGTTTTTCTCTTTAAATTGGACTGAGAGCAGTTGCAGCAGAAATGCTCAAATATTATCCTTGTTCCCCTCTACAAGCCATTGACCCAAACAAGACCTTAATATACCCAGGAAAACTCAACAGGTGAAATTATGTTACCCCCCTCCTCCCCCAAGCAGATTTTGTCCTCATCACACAAGAGCAAACCTCCTTTTGCAGTAGCAGCAGAGGAGCTTGGCCAAACCCCCTCCTCGTTGAGTGGTTCAGGAAACACATACCAAGTGACCCCCTTGACCCAAGAAATGCTCTCTGCCTTTCCCTGACTATTATTCTTCACAAGTGGACAAGGCTATAGACAAAGATGCTTAATCTGTCTTTTGGTTTATGTTTGCTGCACGGAGGAAAACATGAGCCACAAAGATCCTCTCGCTATTGAGCGGCAAAAGATGTTTGGGAGTGAGTTTGGTTTTAATTTGTCTAATAATTCAGTCAGTCAGCTTTCCAGCACTCAAAAAACCCCTTGTTTGCCCTTAAATTGAGAATGCTTATTCTTAAGACACTAAGTAACAGAGAATTTCAGTCTGCCATTCCACAAAAATTTCATTTTAAAATACACAGCATGGTGAAAGCTATAACACCGGCCACGGAAATTCAAAGTCTTTTTAACCATACTCGATTCAAAAGAGAAGCTTGCAAATACTACCCTTAAAAACATGCAATACAAATCAAGTTATAAAATACGCAAAAAATATTTCAAATATGCTGGGTTTTAACTTAGCCTCTGGTCTTGTTTTGGAATTGGATTAATTACAGGGTCACTGAAATGGGACTCAAATTTCTTAAAGCACCATCCCCCCACCACTCTTGGGCTGCTTTCAGTGTCCACCCCAGCTCCAGTAAAGCCAATTTAGTTACCTCTCCTGGTGTATTGCACAGTCAAAGTGCACATATGGCCATTAGAGGGGTCAGAAAATTAATCTGCCCCCCCAAAAAACCCCACTCAGCCTCACTACAAAACCCAGTACCAGATTAATTTTATCCAGAAAGTATTAACTCAGAACCGAAATTCTTCCACTCTCCTCTGAGTGCCAAACGGGGCTGCACAGCGCTCTAATAATTTAACAACAACCTATAGGAAAAGCCTTTCATTTCCTATTTCAAGGATTTTTCATGTGCAAATTCTGTTCTGTTAACATTACTAACATTTCTTACTAAGCCACCTTTTATTATTTGGTCGAGATCTTTGCAGGGATGCTGGAGCAAAGGAAGGCATCTCCAGGAAACTACAGTAAAAGGACTAAGAAAAATACCCCCAAAATGTAACGTTTGCCACAGCCATGGGAAATCCTGCACAGGGCACTGAACACAAGGAGGTCCCCAGATCGTTGCAGGATGAGTGTCAAGAAATAGGGCTCACTGTTTTAAGGAAAGTTTTATTATATTCACATATTCACTGTGGCACAACTATTCCTTGATGGTGGCATATTACAAAAAGTTACTATTTTTTCCTACACAATTTCTTGAGAATAAACCAACTCCTTCCACCTCCAAAAATTGGAGCATATCTTCACGTGACACTTATCTATATTACCTTCACAGTAGAAAACACATGCTTTGCTAAGGATTTTGGGTGCCTTTAAGAAAAAAAAAAAAGGTGATGAAATTACAGGCTCTCCACGTATCTCCTAAAGAAACCAGTGGTAGCTAAATCAGTCTGATTAACTTTAAAGTTTGAACACTTAAAACTTAGGAAACCATGCCAGGAAAGTTAATATTTTCCCTTGCCACAAACACACTGCTCTTGGAATACAGAGAAGAGAGCTTCGTGCAGGCTGTTGGTACCATTTCTCATCTCTCAAAGCAGAGTGATGCAGAGAAAGGAAAAAGTTAGAAATCATAGAAACCACTAAATGTTTTTTAAAATACACGTTCCCAGTTTAAAAAGACAGAGCTGACGTGAACTGTGCTACAGCACTGCATTTTATGCGGGGGCTACTGTATTTTCCTCACAAGCAATAAATACAGTGGTTGTAGTTCTGAACTTGCAAACTATTTTCAAGCCTGGGAGCAGTCCCACTGAAATCACTGAGACCATCACCTAAAGGCAGCAAAGGTCCATAATCTTGCTTTTACTACTTTATTATAATAAGAATAATAGATAGTCCCTTCAATTTACTTCAGCTTCAGTATTCATCTTTTATATGTTTAGTATGTTGCTTTTCACAGACCTTTGTCTACAGTCAGTTCCTTTAGAGGCAGTTCCCCTGCCGCATCTATGAGCCCATCACAGAACAATGAAAAGAGAAAAAAAAAAAAATATAGATATACTATTACCACCAGACTCACCCAACAAACAGAGTCAATGGAAACAGGGACATACGTAGCAGGCAAAACTAAGCTCAACTCATTTTTCAAAGCTGACTAGCTTTCAGGTTGGCAGTGCCACTTTAATTGCTTCATAAAAGTGTGATAAGTGAAATAACCAGACAGCTCTTTGAACCATAACATGAGACTTCATGCTGAGAAGAGGAATCTTGCTTTCTATTATCAATTTTATTTTAATTTCAGGTGGCTGAAACCACGCTAAAGTGCCCTCGTGATATCAACATATTCCAGATACCAACTTGTGGGAATGCAGTGCATGCCAAGCATACCTGATAAATTCCTTTGACCCTTTCCTCCCAGTCCCTTCCCCGGAGATGCTCTCCAGTTTGAAAGATAGTTTCATCGGCTGGCAACGAAACAAACATTAGCACTTGGAATTCTCTGCTCTGCAACCCATCTTAAAAGCAAACCCAGCAGATAATGGGGGCATGAACAAGCCTGAACCCAAGGGAGGAGGGAAAATGGAAAGGCACATATCTCCACAAACTATGCTGTACCATAGGTGCAGACTACAGAAAAAAAAATAGTAACAGCTTTAGAGAACTGAACCTTGCTACCTGCATGCTTTATGAGTAAACAGCTATTACTTCTCCAAATATTACAAACAAAATGAGCAAATGGGAAAATTTACATTATTAATAAAAGCAGCAACTATTTTAGCAGAATGAAGTAAATGTTAAGGCTCGAATGGAGACTGAGAGCAGATCCATTTCCCCAGTGAGCGAGGGTAGGGTCACCCGACAGCGCTCTGCTCCACGCAGGCTCGGCTGACCAGAGCCTCTGCCCAGTGCAGCCAGGACACAGCCCAGGAGTTGCCAGTGGCACCTTCCTCAGTCTTGGGACTCCTAAACGTGAGCCCACGCTGCACTTTGGTCCATACGTCAGAGACGGGGCAGTGGGATGCACCTCAAGGTAGGTGAAGGGAAGAAGAAACCATTGTTCTGGCCAATACAGCCGTGTCCCCAGTTTTATTTCTGAAGCCTGATCTTTTACATATATCACAGATCTTTTACTGATCTTTTACATATATCACAGAAACAGCGCTTTGAAATCTTCTGATCTCTACTCCCTTCTAGCGGGAGAGATGCATGGGACAGAGGAGAGCAATAGCAAGATACAAACAAAGCGCTGACAAGAACACACCACCCATCCTTATTCCATTTGCTGTCCAAGATCGCTGCTGGGTCACACCATCGAACTTGGTGGTACTGCACATGGAGGCATATACACCCCCCCCTCCCAGGCTGTGACCAGCTCAACCAGGCCACCAGCCTGCTGTGGGACAGAAGGTGACCGCTCACGTCACAGCTTAGCTCAGCTCAACCAACGCCACTGGGGTGGAGAGGAGCCAACGATCTCCAGAAAACGTGCAAAGAAGCCCTGGCAGATACAAAAGCCGTGCAGGGAAGTGAAATGCATCCAACAAGGATATTTAGTGAAAATTGCGGTATGGTATTTTGTACAGTATGTAATGCTCGTGTGGATTCAAGTGAAAAACAAGCTTTGACAAACATCTTGAGAGTGTTTTGCATCAGTGGAAGTTGTAAACAGTTGAATTTGCAGCAGGAGCAAACGTACCAAAACAAAAAGCAGGGAGAAACAATTTTCCTTTTTTTTTTTTAATAACAACAACAACACAAAAAAATCCAAAAATATATTGCAAAAGACACTGTTAGCAACTTGCAAAGGCTTATTGCACTGCTAATGTTCTCCATGACAGCATCGCGAGGAAGAGCTCTTGGAAAAACAATGGTGTCTTGTCTTGTTCAGCTCAATCAAGAAAACGTACTTAAACAACCTTCTTGAAAGTCAGGTACGGACCTAAGATAGCTGCTGAAGGACAGTCTTTAGCTTTGCTGTAAGATACACAGATGCAAATACTTCCTAGCAACTCCACCAGCCCCTCACAAGCATTTCACCCTAAGCACAAGTGGAGAGTTTCAAACCCCAGTCTCTTAAACAGGCCATTGTGGCTTAGGAACTGGAAAGAGTGGGGCTAGAAGTGGTAGCAATCATTTGTAAACATGGTAATGCCTTTGGAAAAAACCTAATAGGGCAATGGCAAAGCTTGCAAGGGTGACAAGTGTTAGAACAACATGTCATTTCCAAACGCGAGGCTGTGCCTCGCTGAGGGGGAACTGCTCCATTTCTGGGAAACCCTATGGAGAAAAATATTTGTAAATTTTATTGCACTTGTTATTGAAGCAAAATGGTTATCTTGCTGCCTGCGGTGCCCACAAGCTCAATGCATCATTTCTTCAGGAAAGAGGAAATGTCTGCAGACTCGCATTATCCACTTCAACGCCAGCCCGAGGATTAGGTGGAATTTTTAGAAGTCTGTGTGCAAAGTTGTACCTCAGAGTGCCGTGTCCCCTTGCGTGGGCTGTCGGAAAGACATACTGATATTTTCACAGCAAAAGCAATTGCTTCAAGAATAATACCAGCTCTTATTGTTTACAAAAAAGCCAGAAATCAGAGCACACGAAGCAGCAAACAATTTGGCTGACCTTGCCAGCTGAACAAGGCACAGCCAAGCAAGGAAAACACGTCAGGCAAACATAACCTAGACGTGATGTTCTTGCACACGTTCTGGTGAAACCCCTGCAGATTCTTTTTTCAAGGCAAGCCAAACCCTTGACACTCATCACGGTAACCATCCCGACCTTACGCACGTGAATGTTCTCCGTGTGGTTGCCACGTCTGAGAGAAATGTGTTGGGAAAAGCCAAATCCAAGGGCTTCACCCCTTCCAGGGTAAAACCTGTGCCTGGGCTGGGGTGCGACTCGGGAGATGACTCTGCAGCAAGAGCTACCAGTGCTTCGAGAGTTCTGGGGATGCTACTGGTGCTGCAGCAGCAGATGGAGAAGGCAAAGGATGAGGAGGTCTAGGATGACGACCTTGCTACGCTCATGAAGTTTTAGAAAAAGGCATACGAAAACTCAGGAGGAAACATTTTAAAATTTAAATATCTGTAATGCTTTGGCTTACAAAAACTTCACCTGGGATTTTTCTGCACTTTCACAGTAAAATCGAGTAAAAAATACTAATCCAGAAGCTTTGTAACATTTAGTTACAAGATCGAGGTTTCCCCTCTAATTATCTTCAAGATAACGTTTTCTAAACGGACACCCTTGCTTTAAGGGTCAAAAAAGCAAATAGAAAAAAAAAAGGACACTCAACAAAACATGATTTCCCACAGAACGAAGTTCTAATATACCCGAGTGCTCCTTTTCTCCTGCTTCTCAAGCAATAAAGTTTTTGCTGAGAACTTCATCTCAGAGTCCTCATCATCTAAATAATGTTCAGCAATAACAAAGAACCCTGTCATAAAGCTTTTGATAGATGTTTTGCAGCCAACACATAACAGTCAAGATTTATGGGAACGATTTGGAAAAGTAAAAAATAGGACTATCATTTAGCAGAGAAATTATAAATGCAAATTCAGAGGAAGACAGTATCCTTTTCTTCACGAAGACAAATTTTTAAACTAGTTTCTGGAAAGGAGGACCTTATAATAAACTTTTAATTCAATAGTAGCATATTAGGTAAGGAAGGAAAATGATAATAGGCCAGGTACCACGTCAGCCCTGATATACTACTACACTTCTTTATGAGCACATTACAATTCGGAGAGCTAATAATAAAAAGAAGTGATGCTGAGATGATGAATTGATGCTATGCAATTAGACCTATTAGAATTCACAAGAGTCGACAGGCAATAATCAAACCACTTTCATGCTGCCCATTGCAATTATCTTTGCACTTAAGAATCAACAAAGCACATAATGACTTGCTCTCGATTAAGGAATTCGTGAGAAATGGAATTTTAATTAGTGTGTAGAAATTTTGGGCCATTTATTACTTTACAGGACAACAGATTGTGAAAACTAGTTGAGTAGTTGTAAGTGTTCAACAGTGGTGCAGGTCCAAGAAGAACACACTCATGCTTCCAAAAAGAAGTTCCTTGTAAAGTCCCTTGAATTGAGATGGTCAAAGTTCACTTCTGATAAATTCTGAAGAAAACCCTCAAACAAAACTGCTGAAGCTTGAGTCTAAAATGGAAATCATTGCTGATGTTTTCAGTTACCAGCTGATGAACAAGTCAGGTAGAATTACATTTATTTGTGGTATGAACCACAGATATCAGAAGATCTTATGCTACATTCTCATCACAAAACAACGAAAATGCATCAACAGTTAAACAGAGCCTGAACAGTAACTTGAATGCTGATTCAAGTTTTCTTTTAAAAGCCCTTGAATAGGAAGATTACTTAGTATCAAACAAAATTTGCTCATCTTAGCTGCTGCTCTTAGTACAAAACAATTTACTAATGATTAGAACAAAATCAGCAGTTAAATTCTGGAAGGGGAACTCTTTATTAATATAAAATAGAGATTGATGGTGAAGTTGAACAGTTATGCTGAATTCAAGTGTTCATAGAACACTTTTAGAACATAGATTGTTCATAGAACAATTTTAGAAAAATACATTTTCCTAAAAACGCAACAAAAATCCTGTGAATCACATCAGTGTAGAGAAAAATATAACGTTATCTGCACAAGGAAGTGAACGTCGAGTCAGTATAATATTAAATAACATATCAATTGGTTAAAAATAATAGTATTTAATTTTAAAATACTATTAGAGTTCCAAAATAGTTCAAGAACAGTAAATACTGAGAAATTTGGATTATTTATAATCAAATAATAAATACCTTGGATTATTATCTGGAAAAGCATGCCCTGTGCTTTGAGCCTTCTGAATTTCCTAATTTGCTATGGATAGGCCATTTGGATGTTTAGTGCTTAAAAGCTGTCAGAATGATGCTGTGAGGTTTTTTTCCATTGTCAGGCACCTATTTCAACATTTCTGGCTCTTGGTTCTGTGGGGAAACCCCGTCCTTCTAATACCTCCATGAAAATAACATTCACAAAAACCTGAATGGCTTTTTGCAAGCGATGATACTTCAGAAAAAAAAAAAAAAAGGGAAAAAATAAATCACATAGGGATTCATTCTTAACTTGGCTGCCGTGCTGTGTGTGGCGAGGGCTCTGGGAAGGAGCAGGGATGGCAGCAGGCGTTGCTGCCCCAAGGCCATCCCTCCCACAAAGAGAACATTTACACGCTGCTGTGGGGCCACCGTCCTCGCCACACACAGCATTTCCCAGGAAAAGGCTCTGAGGGATACGTGGTTCTGTCCCCCACATCTCCAGCACTGCTGGAATCGCCCCCTCGGGATGGGGGAGAGCTGGTCCCAGGTCAGAGCAGCTCAAGGTGCCACTCTCACATGCCATCAGCCCGGGGCTGGCGGCCGGCTGGCTCAGACACCGGGATGCAGAAAGCTGGCACGGAACCCTCCCTTGCCTCACGTCCCACCTTCTGCTCTCGCGTCAGGCTCAGCGTGTGAGAAGCAGCACATCTCAGCCAGGGGGGAATAAACACGCTGCTGGGAACTGCCCCCCCTCCATACCCAGCTCTCATCCCGCGGCTGCAAGAGGAGGAGGCTGGGAGGAGGCACAACCTGTTTGCTTTGCTGCCGTTGTTAAAACACAAGTGGTTTCTGTGACAATAATGGAATTTGACTGGCCTAGGTGTTGCAGCAAAGATGCTTTTGGAAGAGATTCGAGAGCGGTGAATCCCCTCCGAGTCCCAGGGGTGAGTAGTTCAGACACAGCAGTTTTTGTTCAGAAGGCAAGCAGCGGTATCACTGCTTGAAAAACATAACACAATTAATTCAAAATATGCTTACAAGGTAAAGAACACGGTTACTCCAAAAAGGGCTCCGAGATTAACATCGAAATCTGTTAAACAATGTCATAAAAAGCACCACGCTGTTGAGGATTGTTACAAGTGAACCTGAACTAAGTGATTCTCTGTGCCGCAGAATTTACAAGATCATGGCTCAGTACCTCATTAAAATTAGGGTTCCGTTAATTAAAGCTTTCTTTCAAGTGATAGATGACTGCTGTGGATATAAGCTATGCATACTGTTGAAACTTCACATTAGGAACAGATAACGCTCATAAAGTGAATGGCTTTGGATGGAAATAAATTCGGAGGAGTGCTCCTATGGAAGCACCCTTTCCTTATACTGCAATACAGGAAGGAGGGGGCAGGCAGGGGGTTCTGTAAAATACTCAAAAGGCTTGCTAGCGCCCAAATTCCTCCCAATGTCTCTAAACTATCCTTTCGACAGGTTTTCAGTCTCACTAAAAGCCTCAGAGAGGTTTACAAGGAGATTCGATAGCCTCAGGAGTGAACTACTTGGCACGCTTGCCCAAATCTTTTCCTTTGAGAATTTAGAAACTACGTGTTTCTTTAAAAGGCACAACGATAAAGAAAGACATTGGACAGATGTGTGCTTGATGCATTTATGAAGATTAAGTGCCATTTATTTTTGCCTGGAAACTTCTCAGCTAAAAATTCCTCAATTTCTAGGAAAACATCTACGCTACACTGTACCGGATGTCAGAGAGAAGAGGGACTTCTCCTTCAGAGAATGAAACAGCACCCAACAAAAAGAGCACCGAAAAGCATAGGATTTTTAGAGATTCATCAGAAATGACATGGAAAGTCCACTGACTGCAAGAAAGTCAATGAAGCCCCTCTAAGGTCATGTAAAGTGGGATCTATCAGCTGTGCTTTAGGATGAGAAAACAGAATAGTGTTTAAATTGTGCTACCTAATTTAACCAGTAAGGAATAAAATTGCTAAATATAACTTTCCATTAAAGGAGGCTTCCCACCCACACACTTTGGTAACGTCTTAAAGAGAGCATTTGAGAAGAGCATCCAGTGTTATCTGGATATTCAAGTCTAGTTTTTATACACCTGACCCTTCCAAATGCTTTATTTGATTTTGTAATATTATCTATGGTTTCAGTGAATTCAAATTCCTTCCTTATTTCCATGACTAAAAGGTAAGTTCAAAACCCAAAGATCTGGATCACTTTTGAATTAAGCACGTGTAGAGTTTAGGTTGTGTTGTAACAAAACAGGGAGGTCAGAACATGGGGATTTTTTTCCCCTCCCCCTAAAAGTCAAAACCAACCTGTATTGCTCACTAATAGCTCTGAACCAAGAGAACCCTCTCTACAGGGACATCAGATGCACGAGCACCTTCTGCAAATACCACGAGCTCTATGTTTGGATAAAGCTTCCAGAACCAGCTACAGCTGAGGAGACTCAACACCACGGGTCCTACCCCCAGTTTTGATGCAGTAAATGTAAAAAGTGGAAAATAGTCAACACCTACACGCAGCACAGGCTCAGCTTTAAGTAGCAGCATTATCTTATCTCTGTCGGGTGTTTCTGGAACTGCAAAGGGAATAAGCTACTGGACAAATAGACAAGTGCAGAATGTCCTTCACACTCATTTGCTTGTGACCTCTAAATGTGTCAGCACTGGCCTGGCCTATGGAGTAACTACCACATCTATTGCAATAATTAGCATAGCAAAGAAGTAGCAAACAAACTGATGAAGCTGTGTTGCTATATGAGTTTTCTGCCTGTATGGGAGGGAGCTATTCCCAGATGAGACTTAGAAGTTTCTGTATCTTCACCTGGTATCATCTTGTTCCTCGCCTGCTTTCCCCACAAGGGAAGCACCCTCTCTATG
>JAOXNG010000021.1:19828330-19852334 GCA_028566535.1 Scolopax minor
AGTGAATTAAAAAAAAATAAGCTGTATACCTGAGGTGAATAAAGACTTCTGATTCATGAGAGACTTAGGCTGACCTTGCCAGTGCCATTAATCATGAGTAGAGCTCAAGCAGATTGTGTAGCACTGCAGAGATTTTAGAAAGTTAATGTAAGGATATATGCACTTTGGGGGCCATAAATCAGTGTCTTAGAAAATGTCTATGCTTTAGGTAATCGGAAGTCAGATGAAATAGTTTTACTAAAGACCTTCCATGACATAATGCCTTGCGCATATCTGTTCTTGTGACCTGCAAAGCTATATTTATGCATGGGTATGTACACAAAGTGTGGACAAACATACTGTTTTATACTTTTATTCTGCCTCTGTTAATATTTTGGCAAGAACAAAATTAATAAGGTTTCCATCCGCAAAAGGCTTTCTAAAATGCTTGATGTGGGTCTGACAGTGAAGAACAATGATATACTGAACTGCAATAGATGGCCAGTTGAAAAATAACTCTCAACAATATGTATGCCTATAGTACCTACAGCATAACAATCTAATTGCAAACACAAGTGATGTGGAGTTCTTTACATATACTTCTTTAGTGATACTTACAAAGGGAAAAAATGTCTTGATACTAAAATTACAATAAAACTCTTACAAAACCCTCTCCCTTCCATGTTCTAGTAAGAGTCTCATTTTAAAAGAAGAGGGGGAGCCAAGGGAAATTTTCTTCACATAAAGAAGTAGCTGCTTTAATTTTTTATTATTTTGGAAAAGTGACTATTATTTTAAATATTCAGTGATGATTGCTAAGATCTTTTCCTTTTTAATTTGGGCTTTATATCTTCAGAGTGAGCAACAGAATTCTAAATTGAAATTTTCAGTGAAATTTTGGAAGAAGAAATGTGACATCTTGACATGTTATTTTCTTCTTTCAAAACAACAAACATAACCCACAAACAAATGTACACCTACCCACCCCCACCCCATCCCCTTTACTTTTAGTCATTTGATACACTCCAGGAAATGATCTCTGTTTTTGTTCCAAAAGAAGTCAGCATGTTGCTATTGCTTCTTGTCTTAAAGTTCTTGTCCAATTTACCATTCAGTTTTGCGACACCATCACAGCAGACTCGTTACCACTTAAATGTTAAAAGTTTCAATAGGCACTTTAGTGGAATTACGAAAAAGCTACCACACTTCCACCATGATGCCAGAAAGCTATCTTCTTTCTAAGTCAGGTCAGTGATCTGTACCTTGTAGGCCTGAGCTTGTCTCAGTGTAATTCCAGAGTAGCAAAATAACAACAACAAAAAACTGTGTATATTACAGGATCTATCTTTCCATCGTAGATCAAACCAAAACTGCCAGTATGATAAATGTAATAACTTGCTGGAAACAGATGCTGTCTTTTATAATCAAAGGAATCCTGTCCTATTATAAAGCTTAGGTTTATCTTTTGAATTTGTTGTTGGATTACTTTTCATTTTATTTCTCTGTTATAGTTTTGTACTTAAGTGACTTTGTCAGGATTATAACTTTCTTCTTCTCCAAACATGTCTGCCAAGATCTTAAAGCGAGGTCCCCAGTCACTCAGATAGTCATAATCCTGGTCTGCCTCTGTAGTAAGGGAGTCTATAGAGCTGAGAGACTCTGCAACAGACCCATTTCCCTCATAAGCATAGGTTGCCAAGGAGTCATAAGGGGGTGCAGTTGGATCTACATCATTTTCCTGCAGCCTTTGATTAATGAAATCTCTTATGTCTGTATTATCTTCCACTGGTGGTCTCTGACGTGGAAAACGCAAGCTGTCTGGTTTTATGTCCCTGCGCATTTTGTTATCTTCAATCACTTTGGGATTCCTCAGGGCACCTATGTCGAAAGCCTGGGTATCCTCTTCTCCACCTCCTTCATCATCATAATGGATAACATTATCTCTGATGTCTTCTTTAGAGGTCATCAGGGTGTCCTTTTTCTTCTGCCTCCGTAGTGCTACATACAGTACCACAATGACTGCAACGAGAGAAAACTGAAGTTAAGCCATGCACAGAAATAATTTAGTAGACTGATGATGTATCATTACATCTTCCTTTGAAAGCTGCAAGCCATCAAAGGCACCTTTTTTTTCCTTAGAAGACATGCTCCTACTGTTCTTTTAAAAATAGCTGTGCCAATGAAAAGCCATTTGATGTTTGATGTATGTGTCTAACTTAGTACTTGCTGTACTGCTGAAGGAAGTAACAAATAATTTTCCTACTGGCCTGCATTGTGAACAAAGAGAATTGGACAAGACTTCAGTTTTGAGTTCAGAGAGAGACAAAGACAAGAGATTATTTTTTAAAATGTCTTCCATAGCAAACTATTTCTGCATTGCAGAGAAAACACACACACACTATTAAAAAAAAAGAAAAAAAAAAAAAGAGAATCTTTGAAATGGAAATAATGCTACTTCTGCTTTTTATACAGCACACTTTGACCTCTTCAGGGATCTCTTTTGAAAAATCCTGTGTGATATGGTTCTGGAGAGTAAAGTGGTCCAGGAGAGCTGGTTGATTTTAAGTATCACTTCTTCCAAGGTTAACAATGGTCCTGACCAGCAGAAAATTGAGCAAAGGCAGCAGAAGGCCTGCATGGATGAATAAGGAGCTCCTGGCTAAACTCAGTGATTAAAAAAGAGGCATACAAGAGGTGAACACAGAGACAGGGGAGTCAGGAGGAATATAAGGTGACTGTCTGAACATGCAGAGATGCAGTTAGGAAAGCCAAAGCCTGTCTGGCATTCAATGGCAGCAAGAAGAGCTTGTGCAAGTACAACAACAGCAGAAGAAAAAACAGAGAAAACATGGGCCCACTGCTGAATGGGGAAGGGGACCTGTTGACAAAGAACACAGAAAAGGCCAACCTCCTCAATGGCTTCTTTGCCTCTGTCTTTATTGGTAAGTTTCAGGAAAGTCTGGAAAAAGAAAGACTTATCCTTGGTGGAAGAGGGTCAGGTTAGGGAATATTTAAACAAACTGGATGCACACAGAGACCAGGGACCTGTCAGGATGCACATATGAATGGTGAAGGAGATAACTGATGTCATTGTGAGGCTATTTGTGATAATTCTGAAACATCATAGGAATGGGAAAAGTTTCTGAGGACTGGAGCAAGTGTCCCTCCTATCTTCAAGAAGGCAAGAAGAATGAGTTAGTGAACTACAGGAGCAAATAATTCTGGAAGCCATTTTCAAACCTATCAAGAACAGGAAAGAGACCAGCAGTAGTCAGCATGGATTTATGGAAGTGAAATTGTGTTTAACTCCCCTGATAGCCTTCTATAATGAGGTGACTGGTTGGATGAAAGGGAGAAAAGTGCATATTTTTATCCTAACTTTAACAAAGCTTTTGATGCTGTCTCCCATAACAACATCCTCAGAAAAACTAATAAAATATGAACTAGACAAGTAGATGGTGAGGTGGATTACAAAGTTGGACAAACTGACAGGCTTTAAGGGCTATGATCAACAGCTCCAAAGACCAGATAGAGGCCAGTAACTAATTATGTACCCCAGGAGTTGATACTAGGACCAGTTTTGTTTAACATCTTCATAAATGACCTGGATCATGGGATTGATTGCAGGTGCTACAAAACAGGGATTGAGGTTCAAAGGGACCTCACTAGGCTGGGGAAATTGGCCAGTAGGAACCCCATGAAGTTCAACAAAGAGAAATGCCAAGTCCAGCATGTGGAGAGGAATAACCACATACTGTAACTTCTGTTGGCTGTCTGGCCAGAAAGCAGCTTGATAGAGAAGAACCTAGGGTGCTGATGGACAAGTTCACTATGAGCCAGCAATGTGCCCTTGTGGCATAAAATACCAACAGCATTTGGGGCAGCATTAGGAAAAGTCCTGTCAGCAGGACCAGAGAGCTGATCATTCCCCTCTGTTCAGCCCTGGTCAGACACACTTGGAGTTGCGGGTGCAGTTCTTGGCTCCACAGTACAAGACATCCAGCAAATTCCTGAAATGAGTCCAGCGTGAAGCCACAAAGATGATTAGGGGATTGGGAGATCTGCTATATAAGGAGAGGCTGAGAGAGTTGGGACTGTTCAGCCTGGAGAAGAAAAGTCTCAAAAGGATCTTATTAAAGTGCAGAAATACCTGATGGATATATGTAAAGAAGATGGAGCCAGACTTTTCTTAGTAGTGACCAGTGACAGGACAAGAGGCAATGGACACAAATTTAAATGCAGGAAATTCCATTAAAACATGAGAAAAAAAGCTTCTTTAGTGTCAGAATGGTCAAGCATTGGATCATGTTGCCCCGAGAGGTTTTGGTGTATCCTTCCTTGGAGATATTTAAAACCCAACTAGATACTGAACAACCTGCTCTAACTGACCCTGCTGTTAGCATGGAGGTTGGACTAGATGATCTTCAGAGGCGCATTTCAGCTGTGATATTGCGATTCTAAATAATATAAAATGTTGCAAAATTGTATTATTCTAGATTGGCAAGTATTTTTTTTTTTTTTTGTAAGTTTGTCTTTGGTGATATATTCAATTGAATGCAAAACCCACTTGTAAACTGGACCTTTGTTATTTTTAATTCCCTAACTGTATTTTGTAGGAATGACAGTGTTCTAAGTTCTGTTGTTGAAGTAACAAAATAATGAATACAGGAGTTGTTGTGATTATAAATTCGTGGTCAGGTTTGTGTGGCCTAAAATAACTCCTATTTCTGGTAATATGATATCTTTTGTGTAGAAACAAGTTTGACGAGAATTACTTCAACTACAATTTTAATGACTCTGTGTCAGGCCCGGTTCACAGCAAGAAATGAAAATCCAAAAGCAGTTTTAAAATGGATCAATGGAATAATACGGAGAAAGTCTGGATATAAGGTAAATGCCATTCTCTTAGGTTACACACAGCACTGGAGATCTAATTATTTATACATTAGTTTTTCTGCATAATATTGCCAGGCTGATTGGGATGAAGGGATTTATTTAAGGACCAAGATCTCTTTCCAAACATAATCTCAGTAATTCAGTCTGGTGTTCTATGCAAAGTGAAAATTAAAATATCTTCATTAGTTTTGTATATGCCAAGAGGGTCAACCAGCAGCAGATCTAGTAAGGAGTTCTATGACATAATATTTTTCATTGAATATTACAGGTTTTTGAAATAAAAATTGTATTTATTTCAACAAACCATCAGGGAAACATAAACAAAGTTCTGTTGGAGGCTTCCATGATCACCTAGCAAATCTGGGGGAAATTCAAGCTTCAGGTGTTCCTGCTTCCCCAGATACTCTTCCATTGTAAATGATCCCTGTACCACATGTACAATTTTTACACAGGACAGAAATTCTGACTGTCACCTGCTGCTAGCTCAGAAGCTATTTATGTAACCCTGAGCCTGCAGTAATTTACTTATCTGATAAATTACTGCATTATCCAAATGTAAAGAGGTATTCACATACTATATTCTGTGTCTACAGCTATTATTGCCTATGCATTAGACCTGGCCCTGAGGAAAACCTTTTCATTCACACAATACTACGAGGAGGACCTTCTTACTAGGTAGTGAAGGATGAATTCCTGGATGCATAGGAGCCCAATCTGAGAAGATTTTGGGGGTCTCAGAACCTACAGCTTTGCACCAGATGGAATATGCAACTTCCCAATCACAGCAAACTCCAGCCTTGAAAAGTTTTAATCCATGAATGAAAACAAAACCATCAGACCAATGCCCCAGTCATTCTTTCCTAAATTATTTTTACCTCCTTGTGGGAAATAAGCTCAATGTTTGTAGTTTTCTGACAAGTGCCTTAATAAACACTCAAAGTCAAGAAGAGAGGACACCAATATTGCCTAGTTTAAACTGAGAGCTTCCCTTCTGCCCCTGCCCTTTAAACTACAGATAACTGAAGGCACAGAAAACACACGAAATGTCAGATTAGGGCCTGTATTGTTCTCATAATTGATAATGACTTTCAATGAACTGAATTCAGTCCTAATCTGAATGAAACAATCTTTTCACTTCCAGTGAAAGGAGAAAGAGAGTTGCAGCTCTCTCCCCAAGAGAACATGCATACAAGTGTGCATGCATGAAAGGAATAAATGAGACCAGAAGACAGAGAGGAGACAGAGACAGAAAATGTGAATAAGGAGGAGGTAAGCCATAGGCCTGTGAAATACTCTCCAGATTTCCTGCCAGTAAACATCAATTGAATATGAAGCTACTGAAGTATAATTACCTCCTTGTCAATCCTGACATTAACATTTTCCTGCTTCTTCAATGACAATCACTTCTTTCAACACTCCTTAATAACAATTCATTTACTTACCCTTTCACGGATGCATAGGATTGTCAATAACTTCACATCCTTAAAACAAAACTGGAAAGTTATGGATCAGATACGGCTACCGAAACCAAAAAGGATTTCTGAACAGCCAGAATTTTTCAGAGGATTCTTTACACTTCATTCAAACACAAAACATGTGAACAGTATTTTTTTAAAAAAAATTAGTCTATTCATTCTTTTCTCTTGGATTAATGAGAACTGGAAAATTTAGTCCTTGAAAGGCAAAGGTCATTATGGATAAACAAGTCCATAAGACCCCTCCCCTGCATTTAATTTCAAGCAGCTTAGGAAGTACTTTTCACATATATATGCACCTAAAGAATACAAGACAACCCAGTTCTAGTCTTCAGCACTGACTGGTTGCATGTCTTGGGCAAGTCACTTAGTATACACCTGCTTATTTTCCCTAATAAATGAAACACTGTAAAAGTATTCACCTTCTTCAAAATACCAGCAAGTGTAGGGAAAGAAAAACTCAATAGCTGCTTCACACAGCATCAAGTCCTGCTGATCAGCTCACAGTGGCAATAGGATATACAACTTGCTCATACTTTCTACAGCCCTTCTGAGCTATGACAAACAGGATTAAAACAACTACTTTGAGTAAGAAAGATTAACATCACATTCTTAGGTAAAGCACAGTTCTGTGTCCTGCTTCCACATCCTGCCCTCCCCTTTTTTTGGGTTGAAATCTAGGTCTAGTCTCTCACAAGGTACCTTCTAAGTACAAACCCAATGAATAGACTGCATGGGACCGAGTTGGCTTTTTCCTAGTTTTTCTTTCTTCAAATGCAAAGCTATCCTTAAAGACTGTAGGTAAGCAGAAGCTCCTGCATTCACATGTCACAAAAGCATGTGATCACAGAAGATGGTTGCTTGCCAAGGAGCTGGCCCAGTTGGATATGAAGGCACAGGAAGGGGCGTACCAAGTAACCAAATGAAACAAAAATGAAGCAAGATACAGAGGAGAGAACGTATCAAAACTCTTTTTGTGATCATGAACTCAGAAAGCATGTCTGTAAGCAAAGACAGTATATGAAAATATGAATTGCACCTTAAAAAGACAACGCTGTGATTGAAACAATGTCTGGTCTTCAGTCCATGAATTAGTCATACACAGCCCCATGCTCCATCAGCCAGATAAGGACCTAGGATGAATCATGACCTCATTATAATTACTGCACTCTCAATTCTATCAAGTCTCAGGTGGCATATTTAGACCCTTAATGAACAACTGTCAGTATAGCTAGAAAAATACTACAACACCTAAGCCAGCTCTCAACTCCTCTCTCAATGGACTATATCTCTGCCAGTGGCTTATCAGGAAAAAACCAACCCAATCTTTGTTCTTGCTGCCTAACAGGCCCCTGCAGGGTCACATCAGAGACGCCCCATGTTAAAAGTTTAAGAAGTTTCCACTGAAT
Source organism: Scolopax minor (assembly GCA_028566535.1). Lineage (NCBI taxonomy): Eukaryota > Metazoa > Chordata > Aves > Charadriiformes > Scolopacidae > Scolopax > Scolopax minor. The sequence continues at coordinate 19,836,090 of JAOXNG010000021.1, forward strand.
TGCAGGGACAAATCACTGGGAGTAGGCCTGTCCCTATAACCCAGGAAAAAAAACCCAAAACCAAGAAAAAAAACAAACAAACAAACAAAACCCCTTAAAACTCCCTTCAGAAAAATGTTTCCTGTTCTTGATGCACAGCTCCAGTGCACAGACACAGCAGTTCTTCCCTCTGATTCATCTGGCTACTGAACTTATTTGCTACAGAGATAGGTCTGATTGTCAGGAACACCAAGCAGTCATCAGTGCTCAGCATCTTTAAAAACACAACTCATACTACATTGTTGGGAAAAAAAGCTTTCAATAAATCTCAAATTCTTGGCACCCCTCACTTATAACACCTAAAATAATAATGCCAATTAATAAATTCCTTATGAGAGAAGCTGAGTGATGTTGTGCAGCAGTAGGTAACTTCAACTTTAGTCTTACAATGAACTACCACAGGGAAGAACTCTCTTTTCTGCGTCGATGTCAGAGAGAAACCCAAAAGAAATAAAAAAAATGTTACACTTTTTCTATTAAAGATCTGCAGCCAGTTCTTTCACCTTGGACTCGTGCTCTTGTTGAAGTCAACAGCAAAACTCCCATTGACTTCAGCAAGAACAAGGTCATGGTCCTTCTGTGCTGCTGACTGGGTGATAGCACAGTCATAGGTCCTGAATTTAAAGAAGAAAGAAATCAATAAAAGCAGCCTACAGCTGTCTGCTTACATCTCCCCAGCTACCAACAGACTCACATTGGGGGCTTTCAGTAGTTTTTCTTTCTGGACAGAAGGTTCATATGAGAGTAGGTCATATGTTCAGCTTTATCTGGACTCTAGAAGGGGTTGCAGCCAAAGCACCACTGAGATAAATGCGATTTGCCAGGGTCTGGGTGCCCCAGTGATGAGGCTGTTCCTTGTGTATTATATGCAACCCACTGTGAACACACAGACAAACATAATGCTCTCTTTATGGAGCAGTTAATGTCAACAGTGGTGCCCCTGCACCACAGGATATTCTACATCAGGGAAATCCAGCCCAAACGCTTCCTACGTGGCACAGAAGCAGCACAAAAAGTCAGACCAGACGACTACAGTGATTTTGTTATCTGCTTCCATTCATGCAAAACTAAACACAAAGCTTGCCCTCAGTACGTCCAAATACAAAACTACCTTATCTTTTAAAATGAAAACCTAAATGAAGGCCATCTGCATGAGCATCGACAGAAAAAAAAAGCAGGTCCTCTCTTAATAAATATACATGCATTCCATTTACACGTATACAAACATACATATACTTGGGGATCTTAATCTTCTGCCTTTACAGAGAGGTGCATTTAACTTACAGCAATTTGTTTCATTCGAACACTTAAAAATCCCTCATTACATTTAGCATTTCCTTTCCTTGGCATCAGAAGTAAACATTATAAAACCAATAAAACCTACACCATAAGAATAGTGCCGACTGCAATCTAGAAATACAAATGAGTCTTGCCAGCATCAACTATCCCTTGCCTAAAAAAAAAAAAAAGCCCCACACAATTGAGGGCTTAAATGTGCTTTTCCTAAACTTTAGCATAAACTGTGCAGTGTGCAATTTGGTAACCTTTGCACGGAGATTTTAATTAAAGCCACCAGCCTTATAAACTGCATTGTTTCTACTTCTTTCTCCCTCCCCGCCCCCGCGCAACTCGTCAGCTTTATCTCTCCTTGGCTTTAAGTGAAGAGGAAGATTTGTCTGAAGTCACAGCCAAAGCCAAAAACCAAAGCCAGTTCCACTTCCTAGGATGGCTGCGAGCACGGTTTACAGGGAGGAAATACACCCCCGCGCGTTATGGGCGACCTCGGGAGCATCGGTTCCTTGACTACGCTTCTGGCAGCCGAGAGCTGGATCATCAAAAATCCTCCTGACCACGGAAACTCAGGCGGTGCTGGCAGAGAGACAGCGACCCAATACACTCAGCAAAGGGGAAAGGGGGTTAAAAACAAAACAAAAAAGCTCATGCATCCAGTGAAAAGCAGCCAATAGTCTCTCATTCAGCTTTACAAACTGGCAAAAGCAATACAACATGAACCTGCTGGATTTTTTTCCTTTCTAAGAAAACTTTCCCCATAAGAACTGCAGGTATGAACACAATTACACAAACTGTGGCAGATAGCAGTGGGTACTTTCACAGAAACATAGTGGCTCATCTGGAGCATTTTTGCCCCCCAAAAAGCACCTTTTTTTCTAACCATAACAATGACATTCTTGTAGCATTAGAAATATGACAATGCTATATAAATGTTGACAAAACGTTATCCCCTAGATAATTCATGAGCCAAAACTTAAGTGGTTTGGAAAACACTGACTGCAAAAGCTCTCCACGTTAAAGGCATCATGCAGAATTTTAAATAAGCAGCTACAGAGGCAATTTGGAAAAAATCTATCATATTGGGTTGCACTAAGAATACAATCCTTTAACTAATTAGAAACACCACATTTGATTCTTTTGCAAAGCTATTAATTAAATGTTAATTATCCAAGTAGCAGACTGTTGGTGTTTTTGTCAAAAAACCGCAATATATTGCCCAAAACTTTAAAAACCATCAAAAGACTCGAACTTTCAATCAAACACCGTCTACAGAGGAGTGATGAAGCAAATTACACAACGGTAATTTAACGATCAATCCTCATCATTTCAGGATGACACTACTATTTGGAAAAAAGCAAAAGGAAAATGGATTAGAGCGCTAAAATAAAGCCGCTTTGTTCATCTGAATAAAACATTTGTAACTCTGGTCTGAGAGGTTACTTTCATTTGCAGCCAGTTTGATTTGCCACTCATCTTCCTTTGGGAATCACCCCGTTTCAAGTGCATTAAGAGATGATTTATTTGCATAAGCCAACAGAGGGTTATTCTTTCCTCAAAAAACAGAGAATGACATTGCTGTACATATGAAAGAAAATGTTAACAACTCCTGAAAGTTCTCAGAGGTGATTAAAGGAATCATACCACATACCACAAAATGATTATCACCAACGTGGCACATACTACATTTTAAGCAGAGTTGAGCTTTTGCACTGTTTCCCCAGCTACTAATAAACTTTTTTTTTTTGGAAGTTGCGTAAGAAATATTTGATCTTCACAAGCATGTTTCAGACTAAAAGAAGGAATTACTATCCACCATTTAAACCTGTTTTATACATAAGTAGGAAATAAGTAGCAAACCTACACATTTATTTTGTCATCCATCCGAAGAGAGCGTGAAGCTGGAGGTGGTCTTTGGTATTATTATGCCATTCCTTATGGCTGGGGGCAGAGTCGCATCACGGCAAAGGTAGTTTGCACAAATCTACTGTTGCCGTGCCTCCTGTCTGTGGATGTCACTATTGCACTTTGTAATTACAAATATTAAGGGTGACATTCTGTCTCCCGTGGCAGAGGATACTTGGGCAGCAGCCTCCAGAGCAATCTGGTTTGTGGGAGCAGACCTGGGCCCCCCCAGGCAGCGTCAGGGCTAACCCACCGCGGGAATTCGCCCCGCGCCAAACAGGCTTTGAAAGTCACTTCAACAAAAACATCACCCCAGAGCTTTCTGCCCTTCTTCCTCTCACCCTCCTGAAATCTTACAAGTGTGTTTGTGAGCTTCACTTCCATACATTTCACCCTTTCAGCTCACGACCACGTTGCAAACTGCACAGCTGGAGCACGGTTTGAACATTAGCTTTACCATGGATGCCATCCATTTCCCTACTCCTACCCCACAGCCCTCCAAAAAACCTCACCTTCCCAAACCAACCCTCGCCAACCCCAGAGGAAGGCAGCTTTTCAAGCACATCCAGAAGGACTGCGTAGGGAACCAGCTCCAAACCCAAAGGTCTTGACAAAGCAATGTATGACAGAGCCCTCACACGCTCAGAACAAAACCCAAATGCCCTCCAGCTGACACCCTTCTGCTCAATAACATAAATAATAATTTTCTGAGGGAAAAGGAGGGATTACAAGAAGGTTGCAGCACTACTGATTTGTCAGAAGCTGAGATGCATTGGGAAGTCTACGAATAGCAGAATACAACACTGGGCAACACAGCATTGTTAATGTTCAAGCAATAACCAAACAGTTAATTTCCAAAAGTGCTGGTAATTCTTTCTCATTTTTCCATACCACTCAGGCTACCGTTCCTTTCCTGCTAAGCCCAAGGAATTGGGCTCCTCCTTTCAAGTAAGGATTTTTTTATGATATAAACCTCAAGGTAATACACCCTTTGAGGTGTACACCCCAGAGAGGTATCATGACTGTTTTTCTTTGGGTTTCTATGAAAAAGATTGTCAGTCACACACTAATTTCTCTTGGGTCGTTTTCCACACTGGAGAACATAAGTTTTATTTTATATTGTTTCTCCTCCCTAAGCAGGCCACATTTAAAAATCAAAAAAACTGGGAAACAGCAGGGAACAAGCAAGAGCTTAGCCTAAAAAATTTTTAAAGCCCAATTTCTTTTACAACTAAGAATGAAAAAATAGGAAAGAACAAGGGGCACTAGGATGAGAATATTAAGAGTCAGAGTTGCCACCTCCTAACTCACCCAGGGCACAAGCCAAAACAATTATGAAGAGACATATGTTGACGACAATAAAACAATTACTTACATTCTGTGCCTATTTTAGATATTAAGAGCTACCAGCATGTTGCTTAGAAATTTAAAAGCCCCCAAATTTTAGTATCAAAATGTGCGAATAAAGCACTACATATGGAGGAAAATGGAACCCAAACATTTCTCTGTTTGCATACTGAATACCTATAATATAATGTAATAAAAAAAATTATGGTTTAGAGCAAGTTCATGACTGCAACCAATAAGGAAAATTTGGCATTGAGGATGACCATTTATATGCTAAAGTCTGATTGTACACTAAAATATGTAGATGCATAACAGCTTATCTTTTTAAAGATAATATAGTGCACACATAAATGCAAGTGCCGGATCTAATTTAACAAGATTTGTGGTTGTGAACACATGGACACCAAAAATCCAGAATGAATGTTAAGTTACAGTCCAATGCAGTTCCAGCTGGCTAAGATATAGACGTTTCTTCCCCAAGCTGCAGTTGCTAGTAAAATCAGTATAGAAAGTTTGATCTTACCTACAGCAAATGCTTGGCTTACATTTTACTCTTTCCCAAAGTAATGCAAGGCACTAATCTCAGGCCTATCAGCCCAGCAGCATCCTTTCAGCTTTCCGCCCTCAGTGATAGAGGCAACCTGCCCAGCAAAACACAACCGGTGGAGCAGGAAGACAGTGAGTCTGGAGATCAAGTCTGTGACCAAATTTAATCTCACTTTTATTCTTTAGTACAGCGTATAGGTATGGAACACAGAGAGGTGGGAAAATACCACAAGAGGAGCTCGTGTTAAAGAAGAATGCACTCTCAGAGCAGAAAAGGCACATTCCGGCAGCAATGAAAGAAGCACCAATTTCTCATGTGTGTTACAGGTGAAACACACTAATTTGCCTGAGTGTAATGAATAATAATTAATTGAAGCAAAATCTACAAAAGACATACTGCCCAGCAAAATGACTAACTCGTAACTTACCAGTTTAAGGTTTCTCACTCTGTTGGTATCACTACAGCTGTAAATGGCAGCACACTGAACGTTAATTTAATCACAGCAACACCAGCCACGTGCCAATGGCTGATCTTCAGTAGTGACTTCTGGCTGTTTCAATATGTTTGCAATTGTTTTTTTAGGAACACCTTATTTTGGAAGCTTTGTGGTACTACTGTAAGACATCCATATTGCTAAAAACCACCAATAACTCAAGGATTTGGTACTTTTGGATAAACCAAATTAATTGCGTTTTACAATTACAAAAGAGACCCTTGTGAAATATTGCCTAACCCAAATTTAAGAAACAAAAGTTAAATATTTATAAACAAGACACATTGAAAGCACAGGAAACCCTTACAGAAGATATACTCCAGTATGATTGACTATTCATGTATAGAGTATGACATATGATGGAAATGAATAAAAAGTAAACAACATACTCCATTACTCCCAACATCTGCAAAGCCTATTTTAAACTTCCCCAATTACACAGATGTAACAGCATGGAGCTCTTAAGCCTCGAGTGCATATTGATGAGATCGCATTTCTGTTTCTGTGATCCTGAAGTGAACAATTAAAGAACATATATTTCTCCACCACAACTGAACAAATCCAGAAGGTTAGTATTTCTACTTGCAGGGCCGTCTGACGTGCATCTGAGAGACAAATTAGCAGCTTGCCAGCACCTCACAAGAAATACCTCATCTTATTTTTTTAATAAAATGAAGCAGATTGTGGCTAATTTGGGAATATAACAGAGGTGTTATTAAAAATGCTGAGGTTTTTCTTCTTTATAATACACATCACCTCACATTAAGAGAGGTAAGAAAAATCTACATAAACAACAAAGTAGAGCAGAAACCAACCAAACGACACCAATTTCAAAGGGGGCTTATTCAGCTCGTGGAAAAAAAAACTCTGAAGTGTTACCATCTCATTTTGACCCCAGGTTTTCCTCTCATCAGAGTCTGTGTTCTGGACTATCCTGTCCACCAACTTCCAAGACCAAATCTCACATTCCTGCCCAAACACCACAAGACAGCAGAGGTGAACAGGAATGGATCATCTCTCTAAATTCCAAAATGATCACACTTGCACAGGTGAAAAAGTAAACTCTGTAGCTAAAACTAAAGCAGGCCTTTATCAAAAATCACCAACAAACAGAATACAAACATGACTCCTACACATGCATTTTTCTGATGGAGGTCATTAAAAGCTGAGGACTCAAAAAAAAAAAAAAATGCTGGTAAGACAAGGACACTACACAGAGAAATAACTTTGGTTTATTACTTAATCATGCTTTTAATTTTGTTTAAACTTTTGGTCTTAACAATGTTCAAATAAGAGCAAAGCACGGCTTTCACCACAAGAACACTCTCTCCTCCTCTTCTGCAATTCCCCTGATGTGAAGACTAAAAGAAAATGAGCTACTGAAAGAGAGGGTGACATGAAAGCAAATCAATAAGAAAAAGAAAGAGAAAACACTGTCAACTTATGTGTTCCTTTATAACAGAGTCCATAGTCAAGCACTACACACTCCTGCTGGGAATAGAAGCGACGTAAGCCGTATCTGGAAGGAGAACGGAAAATCCTTAACAGAAACACGGTTTCGGAAAGCCTAGGATTCCAGACCATGCCCTAAGATCACTGGAGTTAAACACGCCTGAAGGCCTCCATGAAGCAAAATCCTACAGTAAAGGCAAAAATTCCCTGTCTGTCAGTATTTGGAGGCTTTGAGGTTGTTTGGTTGTTTTAAGAAAGCAGCAGAGTGGTTGATGTATTGGCATCAATAGCCACAGAGCCAAGTTAAGCGACTACATTAATACTATTACAAATGAACAATATTATACATTACAGAGCAGTGCAACGGCTTTTTAATAGCTTTATAATTGAAATCCAATGACAACTTTGATTGGCAAGAGAACTGAATCAATTTTTTTTTTTAATCTAAGAAGTCACTTTTCCATCATAACCATCGATTCAGCTCAACATTGCTCCAAAGGCAGATCATACCAACATTAACAGATGATGATGGCACTTTTGCTTATTAAGTACCTACCCTCTGTAAGCCTTTTCACTTACAAGGAAACAACAAAACCTCCACAAAACTCATCCTCTTATTCTGTAAGAATCACTCTAAAATGAAATGTCTAAATATGATAAGAAAATTCAATACTTTAATCTAAAATACTTGAAACTACAGTTATTTGTTAACAAGCACTGATATTCTTCATTACAAAGGCTATCTTAGCACTGCAGAGGACTTAAGTGTCCACAGAAAGCTACAGGACTCAGCAATCAAAATCCAGGGCAATAAAAAACATCAAACACCCTTTAAAACCAGTAAAAGTGGGCTTCTCTCTTTGTGCAATAGTCTTTGCTCAGTACTTCTCTACATTTGGGTCTAAAATGTAATGCTGTTATGATGGCATTGTTAGCATCAGAGTTCTAAAAGTCTGTCAGAAACACCGTTTTCAATTTCATCATGGATTATTATTTGGAAAACAGGAAGATATAATGAGCCCAACAGGAGGTTCAAAATCTAACAGATCTCGTTATCTGCCTTTTCACATGACCACAAAATTTACATTTTTTTCCTCTTTTTGAATGTTTTTTTTAATTTTCCATACCCCATTTTCTATGGATATATTTTTCCCTTTGGTAAACAAGGAAGCTGCTGCTTAACTTAGAGAGTGACCTTCAAGGCCAACAAGAAAACCTACAGCTACTAGAGACACAAAAGCAAACACAATCCAAATACACAAGTACACAGGAGATCTTTTTTTCTAAGAGACATCTCAATAATTGTAAATACCAATCAGAGCTGCAACAAGGCATAACAGAAACCACCATGTAAGTTGACAAACTATTCCAGAAAGTCCCATACTGTATTATTATTCCTGCTCTAGATCCCTCGCATACACGGGGAGGACCGCAAATGAGACAGTCCTGTGGGACACCCACATCACCACAGCATGGTTCAAGTTGGAAGGGACCTTAAAGATCATTGAGTTCCATCTCCCTGCCCCGGGCAGGGACACCTCCCACCAGACCAGGTTGCTCAAAGCCCCGTTCAACCTGGTCTTGAATACTTCCAGAGATGAGGCATCCACAGCTTCTCTGGGCAACCTGTTCCAATGTCTCACCACCCTCACAGTAACGAGCTTCTTCCTAATGAATGTCTTTTCAAGGACCTCAGTCATCAGGTTCATGTTCGACACGTTAAGCAGTTTTGAGCAGAGCTGCTCAACTAGAGAGCAGGTCACCACGTCACAAACGGGTGAAGGTCGGGAGCCAAGGACCAGTGTGAAAAGGCAGCAACTATGAAGTATTGTCAGGTGAAAAACATGATCATGAGATGTAACAGATTTTTTATTTTTTGTTCTCACAACAATTCATGAAAATTTTTCTAAGTATTTTCTGGGTGACTTGGCATTAACTACATTAGTTTAATGCATGTGAGAAGCCAGCGTGATCCTTCTCCTTCACAAACCCACCACATGTACGTGTTCCTGAATAACAACGTACTGTGACATATCTGAGAACAGGTTTGTTTGTATTTTCAAGCCTATAATAAGCTGATGAACAGCAAGTTCACTAGTAACAAAAGGGAAGTAAAAACGCAAGAAGAGTAACTCAATATATAAAACTAATAGCGTTTGGAAAATGTTGTTAGCTTTATAACATTATTGTCAAGGAAAACTACAGTAACAGAAGATACAAGTGGACTTGCTATTTTAAAATGAATTAAAAATGCTGGATGGAGTGCAGGGAGAAAAGATGTTTTATTTGTCTTCTTTTTATTTATTTTACATATTTGATTATATGAGTGGGAGCCTATAATTGAAATAGTTTCACAGGCAGATTAGAGAATAACATTTTGTTCTATAAATCAAGCATCTCATATTAATATGGAAATTGTTTTTATACTTCAATACAATCTCTCCTGCAAAAGAAACACTGTCTTGCAAGAAATTCAGGGGCAACACAGTCAGTGCTGCTTTTGCAAAAAGTAACTTCCCAGTAACCTTCAATTAGTTACACCTGTAAATATTGCTTCAAAAATGCCAAACCTTAAACTTTTAACACAGGATGTCCACTGGAAATATCTGCCAGAAACAGCAAACAGTTAGTTTGAAAGGCACAGTAGAGGCCAGGAATTAGAAAACGTAAAAATTTAAATGTGGATTGTAAAGTGTCCTGTGTCGTGATGACATAACGTGCCACGGTGAATTTTTTTTTTTAAATATGAAGATAATTTATTATTATAGATTCCTAGAAAAACACACTTAAGATAGGCGCCTAACTATGCTTTCAAAAAATCTAATCACAGGATTTCTTCCAAAAACGAAGCCCACCTGGGCACACTCATTTCCAGTTCCAGAGTTACTGGAATTAAACCAAAACAAGGGCATCAGAACTATCACTCTTGATGTGCCACTAACATGACAGGTCCGTGTGAGCTACGGGAGCTCCACAGGCCAGGGAGGAACCCTCAGCAGGGCTCACCCACGGGACAGGGACCACAAGTGGGCTCAGCCAGCCCAGCCATCGCCACCTTCATACCCCAGCACTGTCTGGGCTCCTCTCTTTACCTTCCCTGCTGGGCTGTGGCACAACTACAACACTACGAGTTCATTTACAACGTGTCTGCCAGGAAACCAAACCTAAAATGCAAGCAACAGCAACTTTATTAGCACTTGCTGATCCCAGGGGTGATAAATACGTTTGTTTACTTCTGCGTGAGCAAAGCTGGTGGCAAAAGGGAAACCGATCAGACTGGAAAGTGGCTGAAACGCGCATTACAAATCAAATGATAATATAATCCCAGGAAATTGCCAGGATATAGAGATCCAAAGTGCTGTAGTACCCAGGACCACGCTGGCACCTTGCCAACAGCCTGAGGGTCAAAGCCATTCTGCGTGCATAATTACATAAATTTACATCTATTTTGCATAACAAGTAAACATAGGCGCTTTATAGAGGGATTGGCCTGAGCTAGCTCATCCACTCCGGCAAGAGCACAAGGGTAGTGACTCCCTGCTTTATTTTTAACTTCCCAAAGAGTAACTTTTGGGTTTACCACGCAATCACACGAGAAGAGTCAGGTCCTCACCAAGGGAAAGTCAATCCTTGGCCAACAAGGAGTGTGCAAGAGGATCAGGGCAGTGAGGGGCAATACTCCACCTGGTGCTCCTCACAGGAGTGCAGGAGCCTCTCTCACCTGCATGGTACTGAGGAAATTCTAAACTGCTTTTCTCCCTTACTCCAAATTCAGGTTGTGGATGTAGACTTTTCCTTCTTTTTTTTATAGATGGGGTCAAGCATCTTCTTATCAACATTCAGAATGAAAGGAAGAAAAACAACCTGGAAAAACTTTTTAATCTATCCCCTATGCACAGGAATGCAAACCTCACTATGGTCAGAAAACCCCATACACATGCACTAGGAGAGCCAAAAATCATTTTCACAGTAAGAGATGAAAAAAGTAATCACAAACACACTTTCTTGGAATAAAATGTGGATGTCCCCTCACACATAAGCACAATCTATTCCTCTGCAGCTACAATCTGAGTAATCGCTTTCAACTGGGTTTGGGGGATGTTTTACTTTTTGAAACTATCAGAGTCCAAGTATGTCAAACTGCAAACTATGCAAAAATGTGAGTTCTATTATTGTTTGCAAGATGATGTACCATTTCAGAAAGGAACTAAACCTGAGTTATGCATAATATTTTCTTTTTAAAAAAATTACTTTGTGCCACATTTCTAGACTTCCCTCTCATCTCAATTCATCTCTCATTATACTCTTCAGCTACAGATTGAGGTTTGGATGTTTCAAGAAGCTGTCCAACTAACTTAGATGGAACTTTCAAACACATAAAAGTAACCCAATGCTTCCTGAGATTATTGCAGAACTATCTGGAATGAGAGAGCACAAACTTGCACAAAGAGCAAAAACCAGCAGGGGAGCTACACTGAATATGCTTTGGACTATGCACACGCCAAAAAAATCGGGACTTAAACCATTATCTCTTCCAGTTTACGTGTTTGGGGAACATCTCCAGATTCTAGGATATCAGCAACTTCTAAGCATGATTAAAAACTGTATTCCTGGAGAAGGATCAGGCTATCTTTACAGAAGTCAGTGCCAGGTCTGCCCTCTGTGAACCCATTCTGCTTTCTGTCCTGGAAAACCAGACACCAAATGCCAAACAAGCATTACAGCCTTCAGGATGTTAAGCCCAGGCTATCATTTCTGCCTTCCTACTTTTTTCCTCTCTCCCCACCCCCCGGCAAAAGTCTATCTGATTTTGTTTAGAGATTCTTTTGAAAAGCTGATGTTTTCACATCACCTTTCACTTTGCAAAACTGCCAAGTGACTGAGTCAAATCTCTTCAGAAGCCCTACAATAACAAACTATGGACACAGGAAAGAGGTTGAAAAACTTTGTAGAGTAACAGATTCCATATTTAAGCTTCCAAGGAATTCTACTAAACTAATGAGGGTGGTTGTTTTTTGTTTTTTTCTTAATTTTTAAAGACAGTTTCAGAAGTCCTCTGTAATAGAGTAATTGAAATACTTTGCCTCTCTGTACTGACTGCTGCTGGGAAATGAAACCAGCCCACCTCTGTACAAAACCACTCTATACCATACTGCTGTACCTTGCCCTCATCCCTCTACTCATTTTCTACTCATCTGTCCAGCTATACAGCTCATCAGCACCAACTGCCAATTTGCACTGTCATAAACTCAAGCTGTATTACTTCAGCAAAGTTTATAAATTCCTTATGCTTCCTTATAAACTCTGCAAAGAATTAAAATGAGATTTGTCACATTTCATCACATTTACCACGTTCACACAGTTCTGCTCGAGACAGCAGTTTATCTTTTCACTTCCAGTCTTGTATTTTAAAGAAGAGAAGATGTCTTAATGCAACCGCATAGTCTCACAAACACAGCAGCAGTCACTCCAAAGACTTTATTTTCCTTTATGTCGATGTAGGTAAATAACATATAATCCAGGTACTTGGTTTCCTTCTGAATACAATGCAAGAAAAGGAAGGGCAGGTGAGATAAATCCTCCAAAGGTGATGGCTTGTGATATTCTTCTGCTACTTGTGTGTACATGGCAAGAGACACAAAGTGCAAGCTCACTGGAATTTAATCTTATTACGATCCATTTCCACCCACACTTCATAAGCCTGGATGTTAAACAGACACTTATTTGAGCCATGTCAGTCCATTTGCACCTCCAGAAGCAGTAAACAGAGAGCCCAGGCTCACCAAGAAGCCCGACTGGCTCTGCTGTTGTCACCAGCAGTAAAGGTGATGCTGGTTGAACTACCCCAACCTAACACAGACACCTTATTCTTCCACCCCCTGAGTTGCTGAAGTGCCCGAGATCCACCTGAAGTATTTTTATCAGTGTCTGGGGGAGTCATCACAGAATTACAGATCATATGCAAGAGTAAAATAGGGTGCAGCCTGACTGGAATAACAGCCCAGACTGTTTGGGGAAGAGTTTGTTCTTCTAATGTTGATATTATATTATTTGTTTTTGGCAGCTCAACACCACCGACAAGTTTCATCTTATTCAAATTGTCTTGAAAAACCTTAATATCTCTCTTTATTTGGCATATTTTTCAGAAGAAAAAGAAAACAGATACATTATTTGTAAAGCAACATATGTCTGACGACTTTGATCTGTGCTGATGCAATACCCTTCGAGGATAAAAGCAGAGCTGTTTAAGAGGAGGAGTCATCCCAGGAATATACACTTTCTAGCAGCTTTTTGAAAATACATTTCTACTCAATTAGCACTTACAGTGATATCTAATTTTAGATATTAAAGTGCTGAACTTTTTGCTGTCATGCTTTCATGCTACAATTCTCTCCAATTAAAGCAAAATTTATTCAAAATGTTTCTCTAATATGTTTTATGCATATTCTCTGCTTAAAGCTGCTGGCTTGACAACACAAACACACAACACAGAGGTCAAAATACAGGTTAAATTCCTACAGAAAAGTGAAATCACAGAATGGTGTGGGTTAAACACATACTATAGAGCTCTAACACGGTAGGACACACATTATTGCTCTCAATTTGGTCATCTTGAGCCAGGACCTAGTTATGGGATTCAGCCCTAGGTATGGAGATGCCTGTTTCAGGAATACTGACTAAATTTAACCTGATACTAACTTTGAATTCTTCATTGTGCAATTATATTTATACTGGTTAAAAAGAGAGATTCAGGGTTAAGGGTTTGGGGTTTTTTTCCTAAATCCTGTATAGCCACATAATAAACACCACATATTCCTGTGGAGGATACAATCCAGCCACACATGTGCTCGGCGTTCAAGTTTACACAGATGCTGACCCCTCAGCTGGGTTATGCCTTGTCTTTCATTTTGATCATCTCAGACTGCTTATATGAAAACCAAAAAAGCATTTTTAAAAATAAATCCTGACGCATTTCTCCACTATCTGTGGCTGTGTAGTTTATGTACGGTGCAAATGAAGTTCATTGTGAATACATACAAGATCAAGAAGCACTTATGAAAAACAGAAGCTGATCAGCACTTGAAAAAACCTGGGGCCCCAGGGGGCTTGTGTGCTGGTCGGAAGACTGGTGAATTGAAATGCTTCAGAGCAAGTACTTCTCTCCCAACTGCAATTAAGTTTTCCCCCTAAAGCTCAAACTTAAGTCATAAAACCTCTCTAATAGTCTAAACTGAAATCACAGATACAGTATAGAAATATGTCCTGTAAACTTAAGAGTTTACAAAAGAACAGATTTATATCACATTCTTTTTTTCATGCAGTGTGTACATATGCAATTTTACGAGTGCATCGTGCTACCCTTGTAGTAACTGGGGAGACAGAGAACTTTTTTTGTTGTTAACCCTCAAAGGGTCTCATCTTTCCTGTGTCTTTTTACCTCCAAACTTTGTTACCTCTAATATTGAAGACAGAAACCTCAGTAGTGTTACAGGAATCAAGCTACATCGTATGATCAATTTGAGAGAAAATGAATACATAATTTTTTTTTTTTAACTTTTATGCTGACGGCAAAAACACTCCTCTGACAGCTCCTTACACTTTGCCACCTTTTTCTAACAGGCAGCCATAGTTTCCCATGTGGCATCTCTTAGATGACAGACATCTGTCCTGATCAACCTCAACTGCTGTTCTCATAATTATCCTCTATTTGTTCAGTCAACTTCACAGGAAAACTGCTCCACCCTTTGCATATAGAGTGAGACTATGGACTCAGAAGTACATCTCTGAGAAAGCACGTGTGATTCAGGCCTCAATATAACCGACTTGCCTGGAATTGGTAGATGCCATCTCAGTTTTTCCTACATTTCACTCCAGGAAAGTCAATTATATTTCTAAAGGGCACTCTTCCCATTCCCATAGTCAAATTCTTTACATTCTGTAAACTCCACGTTCATGGGTGCGTAACGAGTAGCGGAAATTTGCATCCTTCCTACAGCTGCCTTTTAGCTATTTTCAAAATTCCTTTGGAGTTGACATTGTTTTACTGTACCCAGTCAAACACTAAAATGGGCTTTGATTGCATTTGCCTTTCAATACACACTGTGATCAAGTAGTGTGTTCACGTTGGTAGTTTGGAAGCTTTGGGCTTCTGGTCATTACATACTCCAGACTGCTTCTGCAGTGCAACCTTCAGTATCCAGTCCCTGCTTTCACAGACAACCCAGAGCACTTTAGTTTATTTGACTAACCACTAACACTTCATCTTCCATAAGAAAATGTGTCTTATGTATACTCAAGAAGTCACAATACCGGCAGCATATTTGCCATTATGGTTTCTTCTTCTGCATTCTTTGCATTAGCATTTCTTTCACATGGATGTTCACAGCCAGCCACCCCATTTGAATCAGTTGTGCAGCTTGTCTTTTTGTGCTCTGTTACTCCTTCCATCGGCTTTTCCACTGAACTTTCATTTCAAGATCAATAGACTCAGTTTACTGCAACGCAAGACTTTCCAGCTATCACCACTGTCATTTTAGTCACCATTAATGGCTTCCAAATTCAGTTTCATTTGAGGAAACTCAAATAGCTTAGCAGGTAAGATATGAATACAGTGTTATTTTCTTTTTAATGATATATTATATATATCATGAATACAAGTCTTAAAAAGGGGCAGTTAGTAGCTGTGCCCAATGGTAGGAAAATGGATTAATCTCTAGCATTACAGTATGCATCACAGCTCCAACACAGTTGCCTTGAGTTTATTTGACCAAATCTAATCAGGACTGATGCTACTACCTGAAAAGCAGTAAAATTCAAATATAAAATTTGAAACTGTCCTTCTTCTACACTTTATATGAGCTCTTTCTGCATCACTAAAATGATACAGCAGAATTTTCCAAGAAGCCAATCTGATTATAGCCTAAACTTCTCAAGAAACCCAAACCTAATCATGTAAAGCAATAGCGCTGGGAAAAAAATCAACTTATTAGAAAAATTATCTGTAACAGTGGCATAACAAAAAAATTCAGCCTTCACTAGGGACCAGAAAAAGACTTTTTTCTTTTCTTCCCCCCGCCCTGGTGTGGAACATGATTACATAACATGCTTGGTAAATCATTGACAGTTAAAAATCTAATTGAAAATACTACCCCACGTGCAGCAAAAGAGCAGC
>JAOXNG010000021.1:19874612-19891303 GCA_028566535.1 Scolopax minor
CCGATCTGGCGACCGCATCCTCCAGCGCCTCACTCGGAGTGGTAAAGACACAAACCTGCACTCCTATGCCCCAAAAAAACACAGATTCAATGGCTGCTGCTGGAAACAGCACTCAACACCTCCAAAGCCGTTTTTCCGACCATTAGTTTGTCGGGTTCTCAATTAGATTTTTGTGTTTAATTGTAATTTTCAAAAAAACATTGTTTGAAACAGTAAAGAATTGGGTTTTAATATTCTGGGAACTTGCAGTTTTCTTTCCAAATACCATTTCTGCCTAGATCCAGCTCAGGTACCTACTCCTGACTGATAGTTTAAAAAAAAAAGTTGAGTAACTACAGAGAAATGTCACTGAGACATTCCATATACACAACAAATAAAAAGGAAAGAATTACAGAGCAATAAGCCAGGCTTTCTACGAGTGGAGAGCGAGTGAGGAGTCCCAAGATGAAAACATGGCCTTATGCATGAAACATTTTGGTGGTTTGGTGTTTTCCTCTTTTGTTTTGATAATGAGTTGTGGCTACATTGATCCATCTTACCCTCTGTTCTCCACTGCAAGTTCATGTAGGAGCTGCTTGATGTCACTGCATCCCACAGCGAGGAAACGGACAGGCCACCTCCACGGTACTCTCAGGAGTGGCACCAGGCTCACCCACAGGTATTTCTTCTGAGGGTCAAATAACTTATTTTCCATAAGACAGCTAATTAGGAGCAATGCCAGTAAGATGACCAAGAAGGGTTCTTGTCCAACACTGGCATTATAGAAAGCATTAATAGGTTTTTGTATTAATAGGTGTATGTGAGCTGCCCCCAAAATAATAATGCTTTAAACAATTCCACTTGTCTTTGCAAGCACAGACCCAAAACAGATGGAAAATCTCTCATCCAAGTCAATGCACATTGGATCAGGGGACCTTAAGAGCTCACAGATCTGCTACAGGGCACATGCCTATAATATACACCAAATAACTGCCTGACCTTGTATCTATACATTTCAACTAGCAGTTGCTCTAAAATGTATTTGTGTTGGCAGTGGTAATTTTCTTTAGCATCCATGTGTGCATAAGCTATTAAAAGTGCATAGAAGTTATAAAAAAATATTGTTCTGTGCACTTAACAAGCAAATAATGTGCCTGAACGGGGAATAAATGTGACTAAGTGTAAAACTGGAACAAACCAGCTACTTAGTAGACCTGATTTGTAATTTTCCAACCTCTACGACTAAATATATTTCAGTATAATTTCAACTCTGTTTTATTTCAATTTCAAACCAGCTTTAGCAAGTTAATAGCATAATTGTACGCACAAAAGCTATCCAGGATGGCATGACACCATGAGAAAAAAAATCTGCCAATTTCATATTGCTGTAAACATCATTAAATTACACTTTTCTATAATGTTTTATAATGTAATATGCAAGTTTCACTCATGATACTGGAAGATTCATCACTGGAAGATTCAAACAATGTACAAATTAGTAAAAGCATGTAAAAGCATTTACATGTTAAGGATAACAAACTGTTAATGTCATCATACAGCATTAAAAATTAAGCAAATGTCCATTTTACAAGACTTCCTCGCCAAAAAATAAGTTCGTATTTGCCTGTTTTGGAAGATATTCTTCAATGGAAATGTCATTTGCAATGTTTTAACTCATGACAAAGAACACTTCCTATGTAATGCTTTTCTTTAAATACGATCACCGATTTGGTAGAACATAGATGCAAATTGAGAAACCCAAGAAAACTGCAGGAAAAAACCCCAAACATTATGCATCTATTGCAAATTAAATATATACTAGGTATCTTACATTCTTCCCCCTATTTTTGTCACTAAACATCAAGTTTAGTGACAGAACCAGAACACGCTATATCCTATATTACATAGTAATAAACCAATCCAATGCAATCATTCCTGTTGTGTGAAGGATGACCGTGATAATTAACATTTGTGCATATTTTGCAATGGGACAAGAGCAAGAGCCTCCTCCATTTGAATCACGGAGGCGGTGATGAAAAAATCTTAGCTCAATGATAGATGTGAAGGGATCGTACACAAGACATAAAATACTCAATACTACAGATGAGACTCTGCTCCAATGGCCAAGAAAGTCTGCAAGAGCATGAGACCTTGTTTAGCAGATGATACAAAAATTCAAGCACATTCTCTGCCTCCCTTTTAGCTATTTGTTTTCTTCCTTGGCTTAATACTATCTCCATATAAAAGGGCCTAAAAATACAGAACTAAGTCAATACACGTGCAATCTTTCAGCAGCTGGTTGCAAGGAGACCCAAGCATTCTTGTTGGTTTTACTATGTAAAAATAACTACCTGGACACAGCTCATCTTTTTTATATATGTATTCACAGATGCACTTTAAGTGCTGAAACACACTCCTAAAAATAACAACCACAAACCAACAACCCACACAGTAGCAAACTAAAAAGATGAAAAAACATGAAAGAATGCCTTGGTGAAAAAAGGAAGACCAACGTATCGAGGCATAGACAATGAGGATGGAGATGAAAGGATGAGAGTGAGATCACTGAGATGAAAGGAAAGTGGAAAACAAGTCAGTGAAGGAGGAAACAGAATCCTCTTAAGTAACAGAACAAACATACATAGGATGGGGTGGAGTCAGTGGAGTCAGGATGGGGCAGTACTTTCTACCACACAACTGACATGGTTGATATCCTCCACATTCCAGACACCTGGACTAATTAAGAAAAAAACTGCAGGAAAGGCAAGAAAGACCTCAGAAGAGAATCTGGAGAGCTTGCTCAAAGAGTGAAACGTAAGAGACAATTCATGAAGCCCATTGGATAACACATGACAAAAAGTTACATAGCAATTTATTAGAGTCTATTTCAAATATTAACTGTATTTTTCAGAGTCTTAAATGAAGATTGAGTATTTTAATCCTGAAACAGGATCTTATAAATAGTAAAACATATTCTACCTTTCCTCAATTATTACCTTCTTAAAAAAATCTTCTCAGGAAAGCTGCAAAACAATTGACTTAAAGTCATTTGCAGGGAAGTCAGGACCCATGTGCAGACCATACCCCATCACCGCACTGCCACTCAGTACACTGCAATTATTATGGACACTGCAGTTATTATGCCTACCCAGAAAAGTGCAACTAGGAGGAAAAAGAAGGAAGAAGCAGTGAAGAGAGGGAATGAAGCTAATTTGTTGTCTATAAGCCTATAGACCCAGCAGCCTTCTTAGTGTCTGTTTAAAAGCGCATTTGGAAACAATAGAGCTGGTATCACCTGTTTTTCATTTTCTTTCCTTATGCAAGCAACTAAAACAAAAGTCTTCCTTGTAACCAAAGAATATAAAAGATGTTACAAAAAATTTATTATCTCCATTTGAATTTCCTACAATAAAAAGCAATAAGAAATGAGAAACAAAACACTCAAGACTTGAAAAAATAATAATCAACAACTTGAAGCTCCTCACTTCAAGGTTAATGTGAATGAAATTTACTCAAGTTGAACATTACACCAATTACAAAAGCAAAAAAAAACCTGTAAGCTCCGATTTCTAACAGTAGAGGTAGACGCAATGTTTCCAGAATGCTCATTATATATAGATTTAAGTTTCTCCAGGGACTGATTAAGGCTAGAGAAGTTCTATCAATACCATTAAGCTCACTAAGATACAGTTCTCCCCTCTCAATGCATTTATACCTTTGAAAATGAGGACACAGCTACAAATGCTTTAAAGTACCATCTAATGTCACCGTTACTCTTTCTTCTTAAACTACAAGGTAAATTGTTTCAAGTATCGACTGCAACAGACACAAGGTGATCTAACCTACATGAAAAAGCAGCAACACGTAAAAGCAAGCCCTTCAGAAGTTGGTCCATTGTTTTAAATATTGGGTCAGAAATTGAGAGGAAGGTATCAAACTGAACAGTCTCTTAAAACAGCATAATCCAGTTGAAGACCTTCATTTTGCTGGTGACAAAAAGTTGAGAAAAGCTAGCCCAACTTGCTAACACTCAACTTGCATTCAGCAGTGACATTCATGACAGGTCAGAGCATCATCCCAACAACCATCCCAGACAGACACTGGATTGAAAAACTGGGTAAAACCTGCTTGCCAGGAACTATTACATTTATTCAAGTATTACTTTTTAAAAAACAAACAAACAAACAAACAGTAGAGAAAGTAGCTTATGTACCTGTGAACAAAGTTTTATTTATTACAAAAATAAATAAATTCTAGTCTTTTCCCACTGATGATGATACCTCTCCAAAAGGACCTATATATGCACAGATGCCAAAGTCACTAGTTCAAGTTACTTTTTGCATTTACCAGATAATTCCATTAGGATTGCCAAATCTGGACCTACTTCTTTGCACCCCAATGAGAAGAAGATACTGCTAGCAATTTAGGAATAACAGGAAAAGTTCATTGCCCTCATCCCCTTTGAGAGATGATCTCTCCAGAGCATTTGCCTCACTCGTCTCCAGGTGCTAGCACAGGCAATAGCAACAAATTACACACTTATTTGTTAATCAACCACAAACCATTATCCACCTACATGAAATTCATAAACACCCCAAATTGATGCATTCCTAGGTAAGGATTTTTAATTTACACAACTGGATATATTCATAGCTCAGAGTTGATGTCTACACGTCTCCCAAAAGCTGCACGTGCAGACTTCCAGAAGCCAAGATCCACAGGAAACTAGACAGTGCTGGAAAATCTCCTTAATTTCTCATCAGATGAGACCTCGGTGCTTTGAGCTGAACCGTTTCAGCAGTTTGAAACTACCTTGCACATTGCTCCACTGGAGCTCTCTAATGCAACATTCCCATTTGGTGGAAAAGGCACTACACTGAGCCTTGAAGAACAAGATCATCCAGGTGCCAGGTGACTTGAGAGGCATGATCAATGCATAACCCTACAAGTCATCTCCTACTCAAAAAATACACACGATTTTTCTGCTCATGTCCATGTCATAAGCAGAAATAGAGTCAAAGTAAACTTCACTCCTCACAAAACATGAACCTTTATGAGTATCAAGCCATCCATAAGCTGGGAAGAAACACTAGGAGTCCAAACATCTCACTGCAATCAGTGAAAAATAATGATATCGGGCAACAAGAAAATTATTTTTTGCAAGTCTGAAAAATACACTCAATGTTTGAGCTCACTCTGACCAGAAGAAAGCACGACAGTAGTTTTCAATAGTGATACTTACCCTTACTGGGTGCAGTTAATTTTTTTTTTTTTTTTTGGTTACTTAGAGCATCGTTTCCTGCTATTCTCCCAAAGAAAAATGTTGTTTTAATCTTTATAGCACAAATGTGAGAAAAATACGTAGGTGCAATAAGGCTAACTGTACAAAAAAGCAACACTGTCCTGGGACTAATTCTAAGCCAAAAATGTATGAGTGTGTAGGGAAAAAGCAGAAGGGAAAATTCATTAAAGAAAATTAAAATATCTTAAGCCCAGAAAATGGTGCAGTTAAGTCTTCCAGTTTCAGTAAATTGTGTCTATTCTTAGAGAAAACAGAAGCTCGCTCAGATGAGCTGTTTCCCATTATCCTTGAGAAAAATAAAATAGGATCACCTTTTAGCTCCCGATATTACTACTATCTTCTTGGGAATATTTAGTTTCTTTAGTGAAATCAGATGTCGTCTTGGATCTCAAATCACTTTAAAGACATACAGATGGTTGAAATGCTTGCTTTGCTTTTCATCTTCTTGTCAACTAAGAAATGTCAGCCCTGTGATGGCCAGATCACTATTGACAGTATCAAGCACTTAATTCCCCTGCATTTAGCCAGGCTTTCCTGGCTACCAGGGGGTTTAGGTGGTTTTTAAAATAAATTTAGTATTTTTTTTAGAGCCACAGGGTTTAGATATTCATTTGCTAAATGATTTGTTCACAAATAATGGGTGGGTGGGCAGCGGGGAGAAAGAGCAGTAATTTAATGTCAAACAGGTTTGAACAGCATCATGACTACTATACGAAAAAAAAGTGCTTAAAAATCTTGTATTATGAGTTCCCTTATTTTCCTTCAGACTGTCCAGTTGCCATTCTGTAAGGAAGTGCAGTAGTTGGAAAACAGCACAGTTTAAATAAAAGAGACAATAATTTTAAGTTGATACAGCAAGTGTACTCATTTTCTTAGAATTAAGCACTTTCTTGATTAGAAGATAGCCTTCTAGCACATCAGGAAGAGCCATTCTCATTAAGAATAAAAAAACCAGGTCTATTAACTACTTACGTAAACAACCAACACAGAATTCCTAAAAAGCTTGGAAAATAAATATAAATGAATAGGTATATATGTATTCAGAGCAGTACTTGATGGTGCAGACTTTACAAACACATCAGCTACTAAGTTTTTGCCCCTACATCCCCCCAACTTTCCCCACCAGAAGAGAAAAGATTATTCTTCTGCAAGAGATTGTTATTAACTAGTAAGAAAACTACTGCAAAATGCTGATGTAGTCAAAGGAAATGGCATATTAATTATTTTCTTATTAATAAACAAATGCATTCCTCCTTTTGGCCTCTCACCAAAAATACTAATTAATGTGGATAGTACATTTTCTTTGCATTATGAAAACTGGAGAGGCAGCTAAGCCTTGCAGAGGTTTTAAGAGCTGCTCAGGTTGGATGAACAGATCAATTATCTGCTTCTAGATGTTTTCTGTTCTTCATGTCTGTATCTGCTGACTAATGCAAAGCAACCCACTAGTCATCCAACAGCTAGTCCAAGCAACAGGTTAAACGAACACACACCTGGCAGTTACCTTACTATATCAGTGGCTACACTCAGCATTTTTTAACAGTGAAAAAGTTGCTTTTACTTTTCTAACTTGCCAGAATCATTCAGCTCTCATGACTTAAACATCATCAAGGCAACCGGTCTTTCAGAGCAATAAAACTACAAAAGCACAGGCAATGATGCATGCCTAAAAATCCATGGCCTACAGTTTCATCTTGCATTCTGCATTTATTTTAAAATCCGAGTGCCTAAACCAAGCATACTCATGCCCCTATTGCACTTCAGGACTGAAATTCTTTTGCATTTCCATGGCCTTGAGGAAAGAGGCAAGGAAAAATATTCGTATGGATTCACCCCCCAAAATGAACCCCTTTCACCATAGAATAATTACAGTTACATTGAACAATTGGATGCAGCTGCCAGACTTTTTTTTCAAGTATTCTAAATCTAATACATTTTACTGTAGAATTCAGCATTTTATTACCATATATAAGTGAAACCCACACTAAACAACCAATAATCAGACTTTCTGTTTTCACATTCTAATAGAAGTCTATTCCATCAGCCACACAGACATTTTGTCAAATTGGGGAGCTTCAATTTCAGGATATGATAATAACCTGAAAATATTCTCTATGCTTGTTAAATATTTCCATCCTTTTAAATCTTTAGAAAGATGCAGAATGTAATTAGTCTGACAGTTTAAGAGTTGTACATTACTGTATGTGAATTACAGCTATCATGAACTGATTAAAAATAGAGAAAATATTTTTTAAAAAAATATACTCAAAAGACCCCGTTTAGAGAGACATTAGTATTCAGCTATTTGTCTTAATCCGCTATGAGTAGACTGGAACCACAGGTCTTGGAAACTGAGATTTAAGATATGATCCTACAAATTCTTCTTTTGTAAATACCCCCGAAGTTACCGGTGATGCCAGCTGACAGCATTACTCCTGCCTAGGTAAGAAAGAGCAACAACAACAAACTGCATTAAGTTAAAGCTGTACTCATGCTTCTACTCTCCTGCTGTTTTGTAGAAAACAGCTCTGTTTCACAACACACACATTTCTTGTCCATTATTTTAAGATTAAAAAAAAGACTCAGCTTTAAGGGGTTTTTAGTTCTTCTTTGGTATTTTTAGGAAGACAACCACATGTCAAGCTGAAACATAAATATACTATCACAGGAGGAACATATACTTTCCAAGTTTATTCAGGAAGAGAACTACTTCATCTAGTACCATGCTGGAAGTAGAATTTTAAACTCAAAAAGAAAAAAAAAAAAGTATGTTTTGACTGAAGTATTTCATTTTCTTGTGAGAATGTGTCAGCATATAAAATTATCCGGGAGCATATGTATCAAGCCTGTATCATTAGTTGTCTTCATAAATATCTAGAATTTTAAATATATCACAGGACATGGCAAATGAAATAATTCAAACTTGTTCCTACCATAACTGAATTGTGACTATGGGAATGTTCTAAGGCCCTGTAAATCCAATTTTAAGAAGTTAGAAATGACCACCAGCTTCCAATGGACTTCATATCAAGGCAAAGAATCATTAGTACAGGATATTATCAAGTCAAATGGAAACACTCTGAAGTTATTACTTCTGAGATGTGCTTTGTATCTTGTCACTCCTGGGAGCTCATTGCCTCCCATCCTCAAAGTCCTCTTCTCTTCTTATTACCTCCCACTCACTCACTCACTGCAAAGGGAGGCAGAAGAGATGTCAAATCTGATCCTTTCCCTCCAGCCACATGCAAGCACGAGCCCCACGACTGCTTGCCTTCCAGAGCTTTTCACAACCATGATGGCAATTCCAACACTTCACAAGCAATCTCCGCGAGATCTGTAACTGATCCCAAGAGCTGCTTGATAGCAGACAACCCACAACCAAACAGCATTCCCAGCAGGCACAATTAATCAAGAGGATGAGTGGCAAGCAAGCACATTCAGCTGTGTTCAGAAGTGTATTTCAGAATATCTGATCACACAACAGAAGCAAGCCACAGCTTGGGGCCCGAGTTGGAAGAGCCAGAGCTGCCATCAACATCCTGGAAAAATAACAGAGAAAAGAGAATAAATTCCCCTTAGGAAATTAACTTCTCCTCTGCTATGCAGTGTCACCCACCAAGCTGATTTGGTCCTTGGAAGATAAATAAGAGGGAGGTACTGGTTGGGAGAGGGAAGATGGCAAGACAGCTCATGAAGGCCCATACATTGCCTCCTCCCACACTGAAAAAAGTCTTTATTTAAACTGCAACAGGGAAGGGAGGGGAAAGCTTTATCTCAACTTTCCTCTGCCTCCCCCTGCCTATTTCTTTAGTTTTCTTCCTCTTCATTTAAACTTACTCCTTCCTTCTATCTCCAATTACTGGGCTTCTCCTGTTAACCCAAACAAAAGCAATGAAACAAGCAACCACCTGCCTCCATCATTAGGTCAAAAGCCCTTTGGGGGAGAGCTCAGCCTTTACTTCTTCACTTCCATTGATCACCATTACACAAGCCAATGAGCAAACATACACACATACACATGTATTTATAGATTAAATACTACTTAGCTTTCAAAAAACTTCAGAATATTTAGCTGTATTTTTAGCTGATGCTGTTTTTAAAGACAATAATTCTGTTTGGAATTGGACTGGTGATGCACAGAACTCTGAAAGCATCACATGATGAAAAATGTTTTGCCCCTTTTTTTTTTTCCAAGCCAGGTGGCTTCTTAAACAGAAAACCAGCTTACATTAAGCTTCAAGATAACATTTTTTCCATAGAAATCCTGGGGATTCCCAGTTTTGAAATAAATAATTTAACTTGTTGTAAGGAGCAGGACATCAAACAACAGCAGCATCCCGAGGGGAATACGTCTGGTCTTCTAAAAATACAACCTTCAAAATCAGCAATTGAGAAATTTAGATTCATATAAATATTTTCCTAGGAACAGCACAGTAAAGTATTACTAAGCTCCAGTGTGTTCACAAAGCAATAACACTACTAACGTGAGACACAAACTTTTCTGAAGGAAATAAGCAGCATAATGGAAAAGGACATACTTGATCATATACTGAAAGTCACAACATAAAGCCATTTGGAATAATTAAAGATGTAATAACCTCTGGCAGCCGTGCTGCTCTGTAGAAGGAAAGAGAGAACACTGTCTGGATTTTGCACACCACCACCATGGTGTCTGACTTTAATAAGCATTCACTTAAAAAAAAAAAAAAAAAAAAGAACAATCCAGGTGTATTTTCAGTGCTTCCTTCTCCCTCTCCCCATGGGAGGTCGAGAAACTAAGTCTGGAAGAAGCCCCTCTTCTTTCACAAGAGGAATGGAACAAAAAACTATTTTTTCCTTTTCTTCCCCAAATTTGGGCTAGCTGGACTTTTGCCAGCTGTTATCTCAAGAAAATAGCAGGGTTTTTTTTCACAGGAGCTCCCATCTCCACTGCAGGAACACAAAAATTCCCAAGTATTTTGGTTTAGATCCTAACAGGTTCCGAAAGCTGTATTTTTTTTAGCTCTCTCCTCTATTTATCCTTCGTCTCTTCCCATATGCCTGAAAAGGACCTTTGTGATCCCAACTGACTGAGCCACTTCTGCTGACAACTTCCTTTATCCTGAGATACTCCCTACAAATACAAAATGGCGATGGTGGAAGTTAAAAGAGGTGAAAAGAAAAGGATCTGAAAAAAGCAAATGACCCAACGACTCAATATGCCACCTTTCTCCACCTTCCCACACGAGCCAAGTAATTCTGAATCCATCAGAGCCTGAGAGGCGATGGACCCTGTTCTCTTAGAAGTGGTCAAAGTAACAACATTGAAAAGCTTAACATCTTTTTTAAAATTAAAAAAATACATATCTTTGAGTTTCAAATACCAGTAATATCTCAGACTTAAAGAATGCACTCTACTTGCATGATAATGACCATAATTAGTGTGAGCAATCATTTACTGTCAGAAACCAATATCTCCAACCAAGTATATTAAATTCAATATATTTTCATTAGTTATAATAGACAGAGACTTGGCTTTTAACTGCCATTCACAATATATTCATTGTTATTACTAGCAACATACAAGATAATGGAAATGTGGGTGGAGAAAAATGGAAGATTTAAAAAACACCATGAAAGGAAGGTCTCAGTTTTCTCTGTAGAAAGCTGCCCAAAAGCTGTGTAAATCACCTTTCACAGTCTGACAGGCCCTCTGCATTTTTAATCGGGCCTCCTATTAGCTATTACAGAACGTACAAGGAACTAGAATACACTGTAAGCCAGAAGGCTTATGCTTTAATAAAAAAAAATGTTATATTCAAGAGCTTATATAAGTAAACTTACTTCAAAGAATTCTCATGTACTATGATTTCAAAGCAAGGTGAAAAATGTAAAAAGCCAAATTCTTCTGCAACATGAACCCAATAAGTTGAAAAAACATAAATAAAAGTATACCTTAACCCAAGGTGGGAGTTTTTTCTCACTGCTAATAAAGACCTGCTAAAGAAGCCCCACGCTGCTTCCTCAAAGGGCATACAATGTTTCATCTGCATTATTCCCCCTGCAAGAAGCCATTCCTGTATGGAACCATTCCCTTTAAAGAATTGCAGAATTAGCCATTTATATTTTCCAACTACCATTCAGAGTATTTATCTTCTCGTGTGATATGATATTACATAGTAATGCAATTACTGGAAATTAATTATATGAAATGGCTTCCACGAGAATTATTCCATGCATCACACATTTAGTTATGAATATTTTTATAGTGCCACTAAACATGGGAGATACTCAGTGTATGCTGATGTATTTCAGATAATAATCCCCTGCCACAACCCATTTCTTTCTAAAAATCTCTCTATAAAGACAACTCTATCCTTAGAGTGTTTCAGCTCACTTCCATTACACCACATAATGATTGCCAAATAATAGAAATGATTGCAGGCAGAAAGAAAAATACAGTGTTAAGGGCATAACAACACACTTAACTCTGCTGGAGTGGTTCATGTTGTTGTTTTGGGGTTTCTTTTTTAATCAACACTTGTTACATTGCATGATTTGTTGAGAACTTTAAGTATGAAAAAACAGATGAAGCTGCATAACTGCACTGAACTAGATTATATACAATTTACTTTCACCACTACATCAGAAAATAATAAACAGCACCCGCCAAAAATAAATCACTATTTGTTACTTTTAGTAAATATTCTTCACCTTCTCTTTTGCTCACTAAACTCAAGATATCTTACAGTATCCAAACCAATTCAAGCTTGTTTCCCCAGCAAAAGTAACAGCAGAAAAACACACCTGAAGAGCACATTCAGGAAATATTTCTTAGCACGTACAAAAGGCTTCTCACATTACTTTCTCAAAAAGTAGCTTTCCTTAGCAACATGGAAACTGGTAGTAAAGAATACTAGTATCCAGTTAGAGGGGCCTCTAAAAAAATCACAGAATCACATAAACTCTTTCATAAACTTTTCAAGTTCCATCTTCACTCCCTCCCAGCACCCCAAGTCAATACAAGAACCTAATTTTTTGAGTCTTTTCCAGGTTCACACAGACAAGGCCAGCTCATACTCAGCGTTTCTCTTCCACCTCCCTATCTGATGTATGCCCATCCTGTACTGAAGGAGAGCTCTCATTTCTCCAAGCCAGCAACGCTTTACTCTCCCTCCAACAGTCCAATAACTCTTTACTTACCCAGAAAGATCTCTTTTGAGGGCAGAAGAGCAGAGTCATACACCATGTTCAAAAAAACTCACCTTCTCAAGACTCTCCTGCTGCTCTCCGAGGCACTGCAGCCTGCTCTGCTCTTTCCTTCACAGCTGTCTGTTATCAGCTGCTGATCAGCTCATCACCTGTAAAGTCAGAACACCTGGGTCCTTTCTCCCCACCACCCTCTCCAACTAATCTACTCCCCATAAAATGGCAGCAGCTGTTATTATTCCTCCATTTCACAAAAGACCTGTCTCCTTCTCTATCTCTTCTTACTCGCACAACTGCAGAACTCTGTAACAGATTTTGCCGAGACACCCCCATAATTAGCTACTCTCATATGATACTCCCAGGCTCCTGCAGACACCTTCTAAAACTTCCAGGGAGCTCAGCTGCATGGATATCCCACAAAGGGGTTATAAGCCCAAAGTAACAAAATAAAATCTGGTTTTCCCCTGATTTTTTTTCTATTAGTGGAAAAGCCCTATGATAACTACAAATTCCCCCTCAGCATTCTCTGATTTCACAAGATACACTACACCGTTCTTTTCATCATTGCACATTAGGAGAACTTATTGTTGATTTTTAAGATCTATTTTTAAAGAAACACTGAAAACAAGCCCATTTAATTACCTTACAAAGTGGGACTCCCACCATCAAAATCTTAAAATTCTTCACAACTGGTCTTCCCGCATAAGAATGGCAGAGATAGCGCTAACTGAACACTCACAAATGAAGAAATCAAACTTCTTTACATGCTAGTAGTTAAATCACCTTCCTCTAAATTAGTCAAAGTGAAAAATGCACAAACTCAAAAAGGAAGGACTTTTATCATAATGAATGTAACAAGATAAACTATCAAGTACCTCTAGTCTCCAACCGATGTTCCACTCAGATGCATTTCTGTGGCAAACCCAAACCAGCCCCCCAAAATAACAATGTTAGGGCCACAAACAAAGCAAGAAGAGACCTAGGCCACCACTCAGGAGGGTGCTGTTTCGGACCCCAGAAAGCAGCCCAGAGAGTACAAAGGCTTTGTCTCCAGTGCAGATACCACATTTACAAGAGCAATGGGGAAAAACAGTCTACAGTTCTTCTCTGAAAAGCAGTTCTTCATACTGTCTCCTTCTCTTAGATCACTCAGTTCCTCTGGGCATGGGGGGGTCCACAGCCAGCAAAATATCCCTCCTCAAAAACCATCTGAATATGAAGTTAAGCAGAGACACTTACATGCTATTGATGACTGGAAGCCATTGCTCAATTTAGCAACGCAATTAAATACATGATTATTCAGAAGTGAACTTATATTCGAACCATCTGAACCATCCTTATGCTTATCGTTAAGCAGATTCTAAAAAAGTTGTCTGAAAGAAGTCATATGGATCTGATTTTTTAAAGTTATTTACGAGCAAATGTGTAGGGCTAACTGTCAAAACAAAGGAAAAAAATATGTCACACGTAAATAAATCTAAACAGTCCCTGATTTGCAAAATCTTTGCAGATTTTGCATTTCTAAACATAAAATTCAAATCACGAGCCAGGATGATGATGTTTCACATGAACATCAAGATCATCTTTTGTCATTCACAAAGTTGTCATCTACATAAGATTTTATTTTCCATCGACTAAGGATTTTGCTGTTCCCCAAGTAGTACATTCAATGTGCAATACCACCAGGTGGCAATTTGAAGCACTAATGTTTGGTTCTTCTTCATGTGCAGATTGTCATTCTATAGTCAAGCTACACTGAAAATTCCTTGCACCAGCAACAACTCAGCTATTTACTGCTAGAAGTAAGATAAGTTAGATAATATATTCTATACAAGAACCTTTGTTACTTCATTACCATTTGTGAAAGTTTCTTAGTAATATAGCAAAATGGGTACCAAAAATGTTCAAAATCTTTTATATACGGAGAGTTTGAGAGATAAGGAACCCAGTTTGAATCTAACCTAACAGTAAAAGGATTTTGCTACTAAAAAATCATTCAACTTGGAAGCCTCTTTTTTGAAGATGTGGGGAAGCAGGATGAAGAGACCGCCGTGGAAAATCTGTTTATAACCCTACCCCCAGGTGTCTTCTTCTACCATACAGAAATTATAAAAATTGCAAAGAAGTTGTGGGAGATAGAAGAAAGTATTTCTATTTGAGTGGAGGCTGAAAGCAAAATGGGTGGGGAATATGGGCACCGCAGAAATTTTCACAAATCACTCTGCTGCCTGAGGAAGTTAGGCTGGGTATGGGCAATAAGACTTGTCATAAAGGGAAGGAGCAGAGTAATTTTGCAGATTCTGTAAATTGTAGATTGAATCAGTTTAAGGAGCCTTCTTAAGTCCTGAATATTTATTTGTAAAAAACCTTCTGTCGTTATCTTATCACGCATTTCAGGTCTGTGTTGTCTGTTATCAGGTAATTTTACAGTCCTAATGGCCTGAGTCAGTTGAAAGTAAGAATTTTAGTAACACATTGATACAAAATGATAACAACAACAGGCTCTTTCTTTTACTGTTACACTTTGTCTCCAAGGCAGAGAAAACCTATTTGCATTAGAAACTCCACTACATATGCAATAAAACATACAGGATTTATGCTGCATGTCTCCTGAAATTAAAGACAGCTCTACAGGGAGGTCAGCTTTGAAAGAGCTAAACAAGATAAGTTAAAAAACTTTCTTTACCTCCGTCCAAAAGCCTTTGGGGAGATTTAGTTAAGAGAGTTTCCCCAGAGGACCATCAACTGGCATAAGCTGAGAGAAGATATTTAAGTACAAGGCCTGGCCATCTTAACTAAGAGAAAGAATTAGAAATTAAAAAGCCAAAGTCACTTACATTTAAAAAGCCCCAATAAATGTTAGATGTCAATTAGGGACAACACAAGACAGCGATCATCCTGTAATGGAGGCCTCTTCCAAACCTTCTTTTAAATTAATTTATTGTACTACATACCACTCAGACTGGAAGCAGGGAAAAAATCGAACTGCACTGAAAAAAAAAAAGGCTACTGTATAATTCCCCTCCATCCATGAATCCATCATCCACATGAAGGATGATCCTGAAATACCATTAAAAGGATTCTTAGTGAGCAGGGAGGGACAGGGGAGTCATTGATGAGCCTCTTCTATTATCTCCACAGGCCTACAGCCCGCTGCTGTTGAATCACGTGGTTGTAGTAAATATGACCCACGGGGTGCATATACAAAATTATGGTAAGTACTGTCACCCCCTTTGATGCACGTTGGATTTCTGTGCCCGTTCTGCGGTCAGGCAGGATGTACCTCACCCAGCAGGAAGGGAAGAGGATGGCTCATTAGCTATGGGGTACGGTAATAAGGCAAAAGCCAACGGGGCTGTCTGGCAAACCTACTGCTGCTGCTAATTAATGAGGAGAAATGGTTGCTGGGCCAACTGCAGATGTTGCTGCAAATTATGCCATTGCTGTCTCCGCCAGCAAGCTCTCCAGGTGTTCTTGCCACAACAATAGTCCCCGCTGTTCATTTTGTCTCCTTCCAGGGAAAATAAAATGCTTCCTTTTGGTGGGGAGAAATGCTGATACTGAAGAGTTTTTCAAGCCCAGACTCCACTCCTGTAATTTCTCCCCTCTCGTATTGGTTTCATTTTCCTTTACTGGTTTATCCTCAAATTCTCTTCATTTTCCATTCAAATTGCTTTCCAAACCACAGGATCAGGGTAAAGCGAAGCGCCTCGAGCGATGCCGATTTCCCTGCTCGGTTTCCCAGCCATGATCACTAAGAGAATATCTCGAGGAGGCTGCCAAATCCTTTTCCCATCCCAGCTCTCTCCTCTTCCCCCGTGGGGACATTGGCCCTGCTGACACCGGCAGCGATGGACACCTGGATGGTTCCTCTCTGGCTCTGAAGGGGCTGTTTTTCCCTCGACCATCTATTGTTAAGCTCACTGGGTAAAACCTGATTTTCAACTTTTGCGCAGAGTCAGCAGAATGAAAGAAAAAGAAGAAAAAGAAAAAAAGCTCAACCTCCACACACACGCAGACACACACACACACATTCTCCAGTTTTGCTCCGTCGGCAAAAACCTGTCTGTAGGGTTCTGCTGAGCGCCGGTGCCCTACTTTTATCCCTCACAGAGCTACACTAAAAATACACCATGATTTCGAGCTCAGCCCCTGATGTGAAACCTCCCGGGGCGAGTGGGTGATGCTGGAGCCCCAGCCAGGCCACACCAGCGCTGTGCCC
>JAOXNG010000021.1:19928316-19941477 GCA_028566535.1 Scolopax minor
ATTTCAACAGGAGAGAGAGTCTCGTGAACACCTGCGCCTTGGACTCATGGCTCTTCCTGCTCCAAAGAACGACTTTGGAGCAACGGGTTGCTGAGGGGGCCCTCTCCAGGGTAGCCCTGAGGGGAGGCTGATGGCAGGTGAGGGGCCTGATCCACGCTCCCACAGCAGCTGCCTCACGGTGCCAGCTGGGTGCCAGCCCACTTTTACTTCTCAATGTGTGATTTATTGGTGATTGAAAGCTTCTCAACTGGCAAAACCCCTGAAATTCTCCTGAATAAAAGCCATTGCCACACACAACTGTGGTGCCCACGCACAACTTTTGAAGTCAGCCATTTTGCTTCCTTCCTGAGTAATTAACATTGTGGTGACAGTGAAGGCCAAAGGGCCTGGTTCCATCCACAAACCCCCTCAGGAAGGCCGCCTACAGACCCTGAAATGTCTCCAGTACATTGTAAAGAAATATCTAGGCATTTAAAAGTATTCTGTAAATAATCTTGGATAACATTAACACCATCTTAAATTCTGTGAATGATTTCGTATTTTGTCGCGTGCTGACAAAGGGCTCAGATTCCCATTAGAATTACATAAAAATCTTCTTACACAAATCTCCTGTCAGCTTCAATCCATTAAAAATAATAAAGGTATGCTCAAAATTAGGGACCAAAGCAAATTTTGTTTAGACTTAACAGACTCTATTTACTATGCCGTTAATCAGATAGCACCGGTACACTTTTCACTTTGCCTCGACAGCATGATCTAATATGACATTTGCCTCCATTTGCATCGTGAATCTGTAAAAGGCAACTTGACACAGATTCAGGCCCACCTGCAGGTCAGAATGAAGCATGTGGGTGGCCATCGGCCAAGCTGGTGCTCCCAAAGCATCCTCCATCATGCTGAGTAGCCTGTGTTCCTACCTTTGCAATATCCCCCCAAAAAAACTAAAACCTGCAATAACAAACACCCAACAGTCAGCACAGGAGAACAGCTTAGGTCATCACTTGCCCAATTAACTGGCTTTTCATTCTCTTCCTTTCTTCCTTCCCTCCACCCACCCAAGAAAATGGAGGCTTTGCTGCATCTGAAAAGGTTCTCAGCTCAACTGGAAGAAGAAAGTCAGGGAATAGATACGATGACCAGCAGAACATGAGGTCCATAAAGATATGCGAGTAGCTTCCAAGAGTACGTTTCTTTAAAAACAATAATAATTTTTAAAAAAAATTTACTCTTCTGATAAGGACAAAGTTCAGTGAGTTTAGCATGTACTGGTCCCCAACAGGTTGGGGGCAAAGCACTGTTGGGGCAGTTGACTGCACATCCCCACATGGTACACAGTTGCTTACGGGCAAGTTCAGGGGTTTGTTTTTAGTTCCAGCCTTCTGTTAAGAAACTCACTATTTTCTGAGAAATGCATCTTCCCACGAGCATCTCCAACTGACTGTCACCCAAAGGATATATTACAGTAATGTATTTTTTTATCTCATTTTGTGAGCTAAGAAAAGGAGATGCCGAGAAAAAACAAGCTGACCAGTTAGTTGTCAGGAAATCATGCTTTTTAAGCCATGACAGCAATGCTGGAGTAAACTGGCTTTGAGTTTTGTGTTTTTGAGGAATTTAAGATCCAGTTTTAAATGCATTTGGATCATTAAGAATTAGTTTAAGTTGTATTTCCCTGGGAAATAAACTACTGTAAATTAATCTTATTTTAAATACATACGAACAGCTTAAAATTGCATTGTATGCCATCACTAACATGCATTAGTTTCCAACTCCAAAGCAGATTTAAGTTTCATTACAGAGCTGAAGATATCATTCAGAAATAGATGTTGCAGTGTCATGAAAAGCAACTATCTTACTGAATAAATGAACTTCTTTACAGCAAAAATTAGACAGGTTAAATAACAGATGCCCTATTCAACATTTTTAGATGGTGTAAATAGCCACCTCTATGAATCACAAATCATGAGAAATTGCCATGTTTCTGGAAATGGATATTAATCTCCTTGGAACACATGCCCTTGCACTCATGACGCATGGCAAGCTTGCCTAGTAGAAGCTCATGGGGGAAAAAAAAAAAATCAGAAGAACTGACACACATGACACGTTCATAAGAATAATTGAGCTGGTGAATCACAAGTCCCAGCCTTTTTCCCAGGAGCACTACATCTACAGAAAAACGAAAAGAAAAGAAAAAAAAAACCACAAAAAACCTCTGCAACAAAATATGTCCCTGTTCTGAAGCAATTTAGACTTTTTAGACTATTTTTAAATTTCAAAATTATTCCATTTAGCCATTCTAAACAAATGAGCATAATAGCACACTGACTGTTCTTAAAATGAACCTTTACTTCAAGTTCGATTTAATAAGGAGTTTGTAAAAATACTGTGACACAAATGAACTCAATATGTTCTCTTCCCTGGCCTCCAGTAGACAGAAAATTATATTTTCAAAATCCATTGACATGAGTCAAATTGTCTTGCCTCTAGAATTTTTATGGTTTCAGATATATCTGACATATCATTTTTGCTACCCTCTTGTTAACTCTCGAATCATTAGCGGCGTTTCAGTGTACAGGCGGAGGACGCTAAATTAAAGAGTAGATTTCAGTTTTTAAGCCCCAGGGCAGAAAAGGTTGAGCACATCACAGAGAAAATGTATTTTACTCCCAACTTGGATTGACTGTGCTCTCATTACATTACCTCAGCACCCCTTCAGCTTCTGTGTGAAGCAGAGGTATATTAAGCTCTGAAGGGAGCTCATTCTTCTGTCCTGTAAGCTAAAGGAAGACATTTCTGGAGTGACAAGAAGTGCTTGAGTTGGATGGGGAAGATACTTGAAAATGCCTCATGCCTCACAAGCCTAAGCATAATAGCAATGAATTGGGGGTGTGGCACACCAGAAATTTATAACTGCTGGTGGACAAAGTATTTATTGCCTTTAGAAACACTAAGATGAAAAGGAAAACAACTTGATATTGGGGAGGGGGGGAAGAGGTGAATGCCCACAATGAATTTTTATATAACCTGTAATATACGCAGACAGGCTTCTATTGCTATGGGACTTTTCCCATTGATTGAGCTAAGAGGATAATTTTGTGGTGTGTCAGCAGACCGACCGAAGGACTTAACGGCAGCGAGGAGGCCGGTTGGTTCATGCACACCTTGACAAATGGCTAATTGCAGCTGTGGGCTGTTTCGAAATTCTGAGCATTCATACGTCAACTAAAGAAATCACAAGTGAAATCTGGTAGAAAAGGAGAAAGGAAAAGTACAGCACGGAGATGGGGAGCGAGGGAGGGTTCACTGCACACAGCAGCAGAGTAACTACAAAAGGACTTGCAGGAAGAGCACCAGTGTGCGACTGGAGCTAGTCATGAGAGATGTCTAGAAGAACTTGGCATAGAAAGTAAAAAATACAACAGAAAAATTAAAGCGAACGTGCATCTTTTTCCAGTTCCTAAAACTACAGACTTCAGTTCCAAGAAAATTGGGATTATGAAAAAAAGAGAAGAAAAAACCCAAACTGCAACAAAAAAATCCCACACCAAAAAAACCCCCAGGTACCACACCAATCACCTTCCCACCGCCATCTCTTTTTCCATTTTCCAAAACCAGCAACTCTTAAATGAAAGGAAAAAAAAGAATCCCTTCAGTTCCATGAAGGCAGGGACAGAGGAAGAAGCTTTGAACATGGTGAAAATCAAGGATAAGAAGACTGCACAGGAAGCAGAAGACAGCAGTACCAGCAGAGTAAGAAACATAACTACACCTAAGAAATGTGACTATTGACAGAAACTTCACTGCTACCTTAGTCATGAGGACATCCTCTCGTAGGGCTGAGCTACCCACGGGAGACTGATGAACTGCCTTTGCTTAGACAAGGCCCCCCACATCCACCTTCATCAACGTCCTTCAGATCTGCACACAATCACTCCTCGTTCTGCAACGGCTGAAGATGCGCCGTGTAATTTCTTTGGGAACTTACAAGAGGTGGTTGTGAAAGGAGGCTGCCCAAAATATTTTAAATTCATTTCAAAAAAATCCACTTGATACACCCTGCTTTTCAAAATACTGGCTTTTCATGCAGCATTTTCCAGTCTAACTCCTCCGAAGAAATAAATTCAATTTAAGAGGAAAAAAAATGGTACAATTTTCTATAACTGGAAAAGGCAAATCAATACTTCGTAAGTAGGGTATGCGCTAAGATAATTAATTTTCCACAATATGCTCAAATCTCAGCAGTGAAAACAGTATAAAACCAAATTAATGACTAAATATTTTCCATACTAAGAGAAAGGAAACACTTTCATTCTTGTTAAATAGATTAAATGGGAAATGGTTTCTGTGGCTGTCAAATTGCAGCCAGTCTGAACACCTCGAATTCTGAACCCTATGGATAGTCCCGTAATTGTCTTTTCTTAAGGGTTTGTTAGAAGCTTCATATTGTATCAAAAACCTTTTTGAAGGGAAAGGGAACCTTTAAAGGTCTCATTCATTTGGACCGTGCCTCATTTCCATTATTCCCAAAGCTCATGTAGATTTTATCCCTCTCGTTCTTTGCAAGGTCATATTCTTCTGTCATTTTACTCATTACATCCCAAGCTTCAAGATCAGCAAACACAGCCTTAAATGCACTTCAGCCTCACATAAAAAAAAAAAAAAAAAACCTTTAGAAAAGGCGATTTTGACATTGGCTGCCTGCAGTTTGACTCCCTACTGCTTCGCAGTAAGATCAAGAATAATACTTCACTTTCTAATGCTCACCTCGAGATTGCGTCAGTAATGAAACACTCCAAGCAGGGATCAGTTAGAACAGCAAATGGCTTTAACATTTCCAGGGAGCAAAGGAATTGAAACATACCACACTCCACATTTTCAGAACAAAGAGGGGACTAAAAGACACAGAAATAAAAAAAAAAAGTAACACACACACACAGAAAAAAAAAGTCTTCTTGATGGAATGTCTTGAAAGAGTGTATGTGTGTGGCTGAAGTATCTGCTGTGCTGTATATAAGGCCCTATGGCTCTGTCAACCCCAGCTTAAAATCAACAGTAAGAGCAAAAAAAATTTTACCAGGATATTTTCTATAAGTATTTCAACCTATTTCCCCTTTTTTCATAAAAGCAAATATGTGACCAAAAAGCCTTCCTGAAGGAAAAGCGTTGCACTGCAGTGGTTTGTTCAAGATTAGTTGTAAATTTATTCCCAGATTTCTAACACCATAGACAGATATACATAGGAAGTTCAAAAATATAGAGAGCAAATGCACAAGCAGAAGCAATAAAATAAAATCCAGTCATAAAATCTGCCCCCCACAGAGTGGGATTTCACAGAATCTCAACCGGAGAAAGGTAAGCAATAAAAGCAGATCTGTGGGTGTTTGCACTATACACAAAGGCATATCTCACTGCATGGTATATATAAGTTATTTCACTAGAAATTTCACATCTTCTGACATGTCATTCCTACAGATTGAGAATTTGATCTAATTTTGATCATTTCTGACAAGGTATTTTTATATAATGATATAATGGTGCATGGACAGAATCCAATGTAAGCCTTGCCCCATTAAAGAGCAGCAGAGAAATTCTTACTTGCACCTCTTCTGGGGCTAGATTCTCTGTGACAGACAGAGGACTTCTCCTGTTGTTTGAATCAAAGCAAAACATAATTCAATTCTCAGTTTTTCAGAAATTTTAAGTGCAATTTCATCCCGAAGGGTAACAAATTGAAGGTAGTTCCTCCTATTTTTAGGTGTTGTCCACCTGCCTTTAGTATTTAGTCTGAAGCTAGATTGGGAGATAATAGTTAGCTGGTTAGAAAGTATGAAGCTTGACCTACAAAGTCTTGGAAAAACATCCAGCTACAGACAAATATTTTTATTTGTACACATGACATTTAATCTGAGTCACTGAGACCAATGAAATCCAAAAATTTTACATCTACAGTTATACTCCCTACATTCACTTTTCAGAGCATGAATATGCCCCTAAAATACAAAGGCCTTCCAGGGCAGTGAACTGTTACTGAGCTGAAACAGGGCTGCAAGGATGAGAGTCCTGCAGGGGTGTGTGAAATGGTGGCTTGATGGGAGGAGGCCTAAGGAGACCATGAAAGGCTGCCAGTGACTCCAGCTAATGAGGTCACTCCTTCAGCTCAAGAGCTTGGGTACTGTCAGTCTTGTACTCATAATTATCTGTATCGGTTTAATCTAAAAAGCTTCCATGTATATTTTAAGCCTACTTTAGGAGAAAACTATAGTATTGCGTTGTAGGTTTTTTTATGTAATGGTGGCACTGAGGAAGTGAAACCAACATTTCTGAGAAACTCTGAGTTCAAAGTAATTCACAGTAATCACTGGAAACTGAAAAAATATTTCTTGATTTTGGGATTTGCAAACTTGAGCTAATGCAGGCACCACGATATATTGTCAGCCACTGAAACTCGCCAGTATTCTTAAAAGACATGTAAATATTTTAAATTATAGCATAATGATGCAATATAGATACTTTCTTCTGTATATCTGTTTTGTAGTTACAGTAAATATTTTGCCATATTTTAATTTTAAGACAAGACTGAATATATACTAGCAGGAGGGAAAGTTTTCCATTAAAGAATATAATATATAAACATATATATATATATATAAAATATATAAACAACCTTCAAAGTCCAAAAGGATTTTAGTTCAAGGCTTTCTTATTATACTATTAAATGATTTAATGTCCACTCTGTGTATGAAGCAATGTTATTTATTGCATACCTTCTTCCAGAAGAGCACTTGAATATTTGCAGAGAAGTACAAATACATCATAAATTTTCCTGTAACTAACGTTAAAAATGAAAACAACTGTTTTGTATTAAAGAGTTACATGGTGCCAAACAATGAATTTGGAAGAAAAACATCAAAATTGCTTAAACTGGATTTTTACCAGTACACTTCAATTGCATTTTCTGCCAGGGTTAGTGTCAACCATCTAAGATTATTTAAAAGTGAAAAGCTGCACT
The DNA here is from genome assembly GCA_028566535.1 of Scolopax minor. Lineage (NCBI taxonomy): Eukaryota > Metazoa > Chordata > Aves > Charadriiformes > Scolopacidae > Scolopax > Scolopax minor. The sequence continues at coordinate 19,935,326 of JAOXNG010000021.1, forward strand.
ATTTTCCCCTGCTCTTGCGTTTCTGTTCCCATCACCATACACAGATGCTAAAAGTTTCTCTGTCTCTTGCAGACAGCGCGCCACACTCCCACCCCAATGGTTTGGGGCAGGTTACTGGAAAATCTAATATTTATCTAATACTTCTCTGCTGATGGAGCAGCACAAAAGAGCTCCCACGTGCATCAGACCTGGACCACGGAAGGGGCAGAGCTGCTTGCCCGGGAGGGCATTAGGCATGAGTGGGGTTGCCTTCAGCTGTGGTGAGATCAAAGGCCCAAAGGGAGGACATACCTAATTGAGCTAGAGCAGCTCATTGTTTCAAAACCCCTCACTTTCTCCTCAAGTTAAGTGGCTAGTGCTCAGGTGGCTTAATGACACCTCCTGTACGTGAACGGTGGTTCCGGGTGTGTAGAAGGAACAAGATGACATCCTGAGCAACAAAACTTGTTCAAAAAATTGAGTAGAATTTCTTCAAAAGCACCTCGGGAATTTGATTTCCGGACAAAAGTGAACTCAACATAATAAAACCTATCAACTCATATACTAGGGCACTGCTGCATCACACCAGCTACACTTCAGAATTAGAACACAGCTTTTTACAATTCAGATATGGTATAATTAATGTATAGGAATACAAGAAATAGAAACAGTAGGGAAAGCTCAGAATGGGACAACAGAACAATTACTACCAAAAAGAGTAACAAGAATATCTTAAATGACAGAACTGTGTATTACAATGTCAAAATCTAAAGATCACGTGCAACCTTGTAAGGGTGAGAAGCACCTCCAGGAAGAATCTCCCCCCTTATGAAAGAACCTGTACTAATGCATGATACTGGAAAAGAAGATGGGATGAACACCAGCTCCAGCGAGCAGAGGTGGGATGCCAGCTACTGGGACTTCAGTACAAGATGCCAGTCTTTCCAAAACCAAGTGGAATGCCTGGGTGTTACCGGAGTATTTCCATCACACCAGTCAGTCTTTTTGGGAAGGTCTGGAAAAGACAAACCTGCTGTGCGAGGAGTTGGATTTTGGGGCTGAGCAGGAGCCCAACCGGATCCCCAGTGAAGCAGTTTGCGTTGACTCAACTTGGAAGAGCAAAGCAGTTGGCAAGAGGGACAGTTCAAACAACAGGAGCCTGAACTGAGACTTTTTCCAGTGCACAAATGAAAACCAGGGACTGCAGCAAATGGTTCTCAAGAAAGCAGATTAAGGAAAGCCATAGCCCTTGCCCAACCTTTGTGGTCAGAGACCAATAAACTGTATAATGACATGAGGGGAATTGTGAATGTTGTGTTATTGTTGGGGAATGTATAACTATAGCTTCCTAAAAGGGCTCTGCCTGGACTCAGGGCTTATCCTGCTTAGCTAAAGGGATTATTTTACTACTCAAAACAGTCCCCATTCGCAGAGTTAACTCCTGATTTCTTAAGAGGGTCAGGTAGTTGACTACAGAAGGTTATCTCTGGAGTGGGCAATTACAAGCCAGGATCACTTAACCAGCTTCCTGAGACTCCCACCTGACAGAGGTATCAGCACACTGTTGTGAAACACATGCTGAAGAATAATACTCACTAACAGATGGGAAAACATACCAGTAAGGACTGGGCACCCTTGACATTGTTCAGCTACTGAAACGTTTAAAATGAAGACTGTTGGGCAGTCAGAGTTTTTGCTAATTTTATTACATTTCACTCTGATTTTCAGGAAGACAAATTATAAGCAAAGTTTCTTCAGAACTCTCAGAGTACACCGAGTCAATGGAAGGATTCAATTTAAAAATAATAATTAAAAACCAAACTCATGAAACTCAACCTGAGGATTTGATTGGGCTGTAATTATCCTCTTGAAACTCAATTTTGCCAGCATCCCACCTCAAAGACGAGCGAAACCCAACATGATTCTGTGATTGAAACCTGTCTGCCGTCAATCCACGTAACTGCCTTATACTTCACATGGACCTGCTCAGCTTGTCAAGCAAAGAAAAATCTCATAATCAGTTTTAGCACCCCGGAGCCCTTCCAATTCTCAAAGTAATATTCCAAACAGCTCAAGTAGAGCACAGTAACACACAACTCGCAGCCAACCTATTGTAATGCTATGAAAGAGCAGAACTTCAGATGATAGAGGACATAAATTTATAAAATCCTTTTAAGGCCATCCATACTGCAATATGAAACTCAAATGAGTACATTTCCCATCTGTTTGTTACGTTGGGATTTTTTCCTGGAAAAACTAGAAGGACAGACAGTTATGTAGCCCTGTAAATCTCTATGTTAAAAAAATACATCATGTACTCTTTTAGTCTATGCAGCATGCTACAGAATGACTATAAACAAATGTAAACAGCTTTCAAATCCCACCTTGCCTGTGTGCAGGCACATAACTGAGGACAAAGGTGTCCCTGCAGTAGAGATACACCTGATTTCCGACCAACCAACCCCTAGAACAGCATCTAAAGAAGGAATCCACCCCTTATAATTATGCACGTGCAGGCAATACATTTCCATGTTTTAGGGGAAAGTCTTCTGGGTAATAAATGTTAATTTGTAGCAATCTAATTGATTTATTATTAAATATAAGTATGCCTAATATTTAGTAATAATGCAGAATTACTAATAGAATTTTATTACAGCCTGCAAATCAAATTGGAATTAAATACATACAATGAAAACCTTGTCCACAGGTTTGTGAATACCTTCATCTAGGAAGCTTCAAAATACCTATTTTCTAATGCTTCTGATACTTCTTAAATTAGCCTGTACAGCATTTTTTTTTTAATTGATCTTGAAAAGCATTACTATGACAGAAGTAATAAAGGCACCTGTTCATTGAAATGTATGGGGCAGAGAAAAAATTCAAATTCAAATTGCTGAAAAACTGTTAGTTCTGTGTATAAATACAATCATTTCACAAACAGGGTGCTGGGACAGGTCACTACTGGTGACTTTCATGAATCAATAAATCATATCTTAGAGGAGGAGATGGAGTTCAAAAGAGATGAGAAAGAAAGGGAACTCAGAGGGATGGGAAAAAGGCATCACTATTTTAACACGTTATCTTCCACATCTGGAATCCAGCAGTGGGAGCCTGAGGAAGGGATTAGGAATTCATAATTCTAGATCAATATTTCAGCACAACGACGAGCTACATCATCTGGCTAAAGAATGGCTAATTTAGGTAAGGCTTACACATCTGTCACTAACATTAATTTCTGCACACATCTTGTAAAGCTCCTTCGAACTTTCATCTAAGAGGAAATGTAGCACCAAATTCTTTAGGTATTTTTCTAGAAAATAAGCTAACAGCTCTCAGGCAGAGGGAGCTAAGGGTTTGTGGGTTGGGTTTTTGTGGGGGATTTTTTTGTTTGGCTGGTTGTTTTTATTAAGTGGTGCCAAACTCTGGCCCAGATGATGAATACCCTGCCCTTCGTGTCACACTCTGGTTTCTCTGTAGCTCAGCCCTGCTGGCTCTCTGCGTGCTGAGTCTGCTGCAGAGAGAAATGGATTTGCCAGGTCCGTTTCCTCTCAGCAGTAGGTTGTGAGAACTTGACACATGAAAGGGTTGCTGAGGGGAACCCACTGAAGTGGGTACTCAGTGTCCTTCCCAAGGCCTTTTCATCTGCAGAGCCACTTCTGCTGCGCCTGGGACTCCGGTAACAGATGAAGCTGCACATCAGAGTGTAAACAGGTGAGCTGCAGATTGGGGTGGAAAATAGTGCAAAAGGAGATTCACAGCTCAATGATGTCCAGTTACAAAACTTCCACAATCAAGGAAGCAAATTCAAGGGACAGCAGGAGAGGAAAAAGACAAAAGAGAGACAAGAAAAAGTCAACAAAAAGGAAAGAAAGGCTTAAAAAAAGACAATGCAAAAAGCCATCCAATTTCTTGAGGACATGTGGGTAATAAGATGTAAAAACATTTGCAAAGATTAAGTTGCCCATTTGCCAGGCATCTTAGTCTCCGAGAAATCTGCATTTTGTTCCCATTAAGATACAGTAAACCTGACTCAAAGGTTTAGACAAAGACTGGAAAAGGAAACGAAGGAGACTCAATGGGGAAGTGAAAGCTGAAAATTCCTGTGGTCCTCATTGGGGAGCCACAGCATTTTCCTATTGAGTCCCACTGAAAGCGCAGGTTATCGTTACACAAATAATTCAGCATGTGCCTCATGTTTGACTTAGATGCCGTTTGGTAAATAGCTACTCTTCACCTTTGTTAGCAGTGCCAAACTCTAGATTAAACCCTGAATCAAGGGACTTGCCAAAGAATGAATCACATGCTCTAAAACAATTCCCACCACGAACTTTTCTCTTAGTGAAATCAAAGACGAGGACTCAATTCAAATACCCGGAAGGCAGTGTTTCAACTTACTTTTATAGTTCAAATTAAAAGCATGCTTCTGCCGTTACAACACAAAGCTAAATTTAAGTTTACCACAATAAAACAAGCACAACGCTAATATTACACAGCGTAATGGTATCTCTCCAAACTCTCCAATCTCTCCAAAATTACTGTTTACATGCTAAATTAATTGTCTGAACTTTTAAAAGTTCTTTTGCAGCATTTCACAGCTGAGCTTCAAACAAATCTTACCAAGTCTTTTAGTCATTTAGTGACAACGTAGGTGTATTTTTAAATGTGGTGCAAAAGGCTCCCTAGTCCAGTTTATACTGAGGCTTTACTTAGATTATTGTATCAACCAGTAAGGCAAACCTGTCCTGACTGGAGACAAGACCTCATTAGGTTATGTTGTAAATTCATAAATAGTTCCTAATGAAATATTTGCCATCCAGCAAAGCAAGGTGATTAAGTAAACAGCACTGCAGCATGACACCATGTGGTAAAATGCCGTGGGGAAGGGTTTAATTGCAGAAGCTTGCATTAAATGTTGAGCTCCAAGTGAGCTGATCTGAATCCAAAGTGATAGGAGAGGAAACAGAGCACTCTTAAGTATTTCTGGACTGTACATCTTGTGGACAGAAGCTAATGAAGTCCAAAATATACACAGCAGAGCAGAAAACGTGATGGTTTGCCCACGTGCAAGTGCTTGTATTTTTTTTAACCTCTATAAAATTCACAACCCAAGGTTGCATATAGAATGCATACATGAGGTGTATTTTCACAGTTGTTGGCCAGTCAGGTCTTTTGTTTACATAAGCAAGTGTTGAAAGACTGATCTGATCAAAACCTCCAACCCAAATAAATACGAGGTGAGCCCTGCTCATTGGGCTCCACGTTTTGATGTAGGAAGTTCATGTCCCCTTCAGGTGCACAATGGCTCAATGGAAGTGAAACTTTTTGATTCCTGGCAGAAAGAAGAGAAATTGTTGCCTTTCCATCCAGTTCTCCACCCGTAGCAGGTCAATGTAGGCCAGTGCAAACTAAAGCTTCGATGTGATAGTTTCATAAGGGTCTAAATAACTTAGTCCCATCTTCCAAAGTGATAGAGATGCCAACATATTATGGCAAGCCAAGAGACCTCCGATTCTATAAGCTCTGGTCGCTTCATACTTTGAAAGATTTGAACATTTTTCCTTCCAGAAAAGAAGCAGTTGCTCATTTTCAACTATTTTGATGACTTGAAAACTTGAGAGTTCATTGAGCTCCTCAACAAACTTCCTCTTAGGACCACAAAACATCAGTGCCTGCAATTTTATGAAGCTTTGCAGAGCACGGTTACTGAAGGCGCTGCACACCAGCAGCCACCCTCTGATAGTGTTTTTCCTGGAACGTAAAGCCAGACTTCCAGAGAGACTTGGCCCTTGCTCCATGGAAATACTAGGCAGCAGTAAAGGAAACTGCTCTTTGTTAAACGAAATAACACAGCTTGAGAGGGAAGGTTTAAAAATAAACAAAAGGCTGAAGACCCGAAGAGGCGCCATGGTTTTGCAGGCTGGGTTATCCTCTTAATTGGGCATAATGAGAAGTCAGAAAATCTGCCTCCCCTGCCCAGATAGAAAGCCAACTGCAGCATCCTCAGCCGGGGTGAGGCGAAAGAGTTTCAAACACGGGCTTTAGTAAGCATCTGAAAAGGAACTGTGGAAGAGTCCTCTCAAGACGTGTGGACTGGTCTAGTGGGAGGTGTCACTTCCCATGGCAGGGGGTTGGAACTAGATGATCTTTAAGGTCCCTTCCAACCCAAACCATTC
>JAOXNG010000021.1:19941577-19960491 GCA_028566535.1 Scolopax minor
GGAGCAGCCGTCTGGCCGCACCGGGCCCCCGGCCACTCGGGGGGATCCACGTCTCTCTCGTGGGGAGCAGCCTCTGGGTTGCCTGGGCTCTGTTTATTTTTAAGCGTAGCCTGGGAGAATAAAACATGCTGTAAGCTAAATAATTAGCCTTCCAAGACAAATGGTATGGGTCGGACAGATATTACAGTGTAGCTTCTGATCTGCCAGTGAAGCAGGCTACAGCTGCAAGTCATTACTCTGAAGTGAAAATAGATTAACTGAATATATAAACTGCCTGAGCCTTCTGTAAAACTGAGCTGAGGATTTGTGGGATCTGTAATCCTGGTATTCAGGTCTTTCCTTACGCTCAGCAGAGATGTCTGAGTCTGTTTCAGGCATGTCACACAGCTATTTTCAGCTGAGTCCTCCAATATTGGAGATTTTAAAAAAGGTCTTTGCAACAATATTCAGCTACGCTAGATATTAACTACCACGGAGTCTTAAGCAAATGCATATTGCCGTTCCCCTTGGAAGGGAATATTTATAATGCAATATATACAGAATTACATTTTATGTGGAGATTGTACTACTGTGACATCAGTGTTTTCTGAAATTGGCTCCTTTTCATTTCAATTCGCAAGGGTTTGTCTCCAGAAATTAAAACTGTCTATAATATAGAAAAAAAAAGAGCCATATTTTGGGGCCATCACTACTTTGATGTTAAAAATATAGGTATCTCCATATAGAACACAATGTGAAGATACGTGGTATTTGTGCGTGTGTACATAGATAAACTCAAGTATGAGGGCATATATTTAAAAAGTCAGCAAAATAATGTTCTTGTCCTTGAAATTAGAATGAAATTTTGCAAATATTTCACTAAATCTAACCAGTCTACAAATACCTATAAAAACAGAAAACCAACATCACAAAAGTCTTCAGACAGAAAAGGTGCTTAAGAAACCTACAACTTGTGGCTCAAACTCTGGGACCCAAAGCAGGGCTTCAGATGATCCTGTGAAGAGGGCAGCAAGGACTGAGAGAGGCTTCCCACAGCACAACATCCTTACACTGGGATAAATTTTAAAATCCATATTCTTTTAGCCACAGATGTCAGTGAAGCAGAGAATATTAAAATATTCAGAGAGCATTAAAATAAAAACTGTTCTTTAAGAGAACTACCTCATCAAAATGGTTACCTATCCAGATCTTGCTACTATCAAGTGGAGCTCAGTTACAGATAAATAACCTGAAATCTTGGAAAAAATCTGATTGAAGTACACAAAACTTCAGCTATGTAAAGCATATGTGTACTTTTAATGAAAATCTCTCTTAGTATTCCCAAATGTTCTCTCCTGGACCTTCCAGAAGTAACAAAGCCATCTATTCATAAATAAAAATTATTTTAAAATAGAAAACTCTTTTCTTGAAAGGTATAATTATATAAAGTACACTGTTATATTTTACAAAATTATAATTAGACATATTATTAATATTTGTAAATATTCTATACATATAGGCTATGCAATTTATATTGTTAAATGATTATTTGACAGTGTCAATGCAAAAATTTAGCATTTTGCTCAGATTTTTATATTTCTTTTTGATTTTAAAATGGCACACTTGTAATACCAAAACCTACATTTGTAAGTGACAATCTCTAGATTTTTCCGACACTGCTGGCTTTCAATAATATTATGCTCCAATTCCAAAAGCAGGACATAAAAATGTGCATGAGAATCTGTAAATAGATTGAAGTTTTCTTTGAAGAAAAAAGGAATAATTAAATTATCATAAGGAAGTGACAGTTTTGAAAGTATCTTTGTCAAGTTATTTTGAAAAGTGTCACTTCCAGCTCACCGTCAAGAGAGGGAACATACACTTATGTGCCAACGAGGGAGAACAAGGGAATGCAAACTATTAAAATATTTCAGAAGAGAACTTAGACCTCCTGCCTCTTTGCTAACTATCTGTGTATCAGAGAACCTAGTATTAGTCCATAACCTAGCATCAGTATTCTCTTGGCAAGTAATTAGTAATTTGTTCAGGAATAATAGACTCAGGTTAAAATCTAGCTGCACATTGGATGTTGAAGAAAGAGCCTGACACTTCTAAAAGATAGAGATACCTAAACCATTGGCATGTGTCTTCACTGAGGTGTAAATTATCCTCTCTTGATGGGTTTTGGGTGAGTATAGTAAAGAACTCCTTTAAGCCAATTTCCTCTGCTTCTCCATCAAACTTTCAGTTTTAGTAATTTTGTTACACAGAATAACAGCTTTCCGATTTAAAAAAGAATTGTAGACAAGTTTATTTTAGCAATTCAAAATTCTGTCATGCCTTAGGAACATTTGTTCTTTCTTTAAAGAGATATCAAATTAAAAGAAAATATGTTAAAAAGAAGTATCACATTTTATATTTTTGTCTCCACTACCAGCAATGTTATAGAAAGATCAAAATAAAACTTCCTTTTCCCCTCTATGCTCCATTAATGGGCTCCTGACAGGCTTATGCAGATGATCAGTTCTCAAACTTGCAATAAGTTATTGTATATGTACTTTGTACGCAGGCAGCACCAAAGGCAGATACACACAAAATAAGCATCTCTGTAGGGATCCTCCTGGGTTGTTTTTTGTCACTGAGAAAATTTAAATAATTTTTGGACCAAAAGTTGGATTTGTTATCCATCATAACTCATGGAAAGTTTCTTTCTCTTCCATGATTTTGCTGGCACACTCAAACAAGACACTTTGCTACCAAAAAAACACCCATTTCCTTTTTTCCACCTAATGCCTCACCCAAATAATTTTCTACATCTGCCAATGAGGCTTTTCCACTCTTCTGAAATCCCTGCCTTCAGCCAGGACTGCAGCACCAAGTCACCAGAATTATTTGAGCAACCATGGCCATAAGGGTTGTTTGATCTGCTGTGGATGTTGAAGTAAATACATTCCCTTTGTTTTGTTTGGCAAAAATTAGTCTCAGAAGCAATGGCAAGACAGGGGATTCCATGTATCCTGTAGCCTCCTGTCAGACATAACCAAAGCCCTAACCAAAATCCCTATGCAGTGATATAGACATTTGCAGTTTCATGTCCACAAATGAAGCACCCTAGTAAGAAAAGGCATCCCCTGCAATTGCCCATGGACATTTCAAAAGAATGAAAGGTTCCATTTTTATATTTATCTTCCAATCTGGGGGAAAAGAAAAAAAATACAAACCAACACCCCCCCCAATCTTTATTGAAAATTATTTTATGACTTAAGTGACCGTATTTCCTCATTCTCTTTACTTTCTCAGAAAAACAAAACAAAAAAACCATCGAAACCAAATATAAAAACCAACCCTACCGAGCAACTTCATGGCTGCAAGCACAATCCAGCCTCTCTCAGACCTGCTAACTTTGGCAAGGAAGCATAACACAGTCCAAAGGCAGGGGGAAAAGAGGTCAATACAACTCAAGAGACAATCAAGTCCTGTACAAAATCCTAATACAGTTTTCAAAATCTTTTGGGGCCTACCAAAACCAAAAAGTATTTGAGATTATGAATAATGTGGGATTTTTTTGCCCTTAGCAGGAGGATTCAGACAGTCAAACACAGGAAAAGCTCTGATTCCTAAAGCCTAAATAAAATAGTAAATAGAATGCAGAGTGAAAGCATTACAGCATCATAGTACAGCAAAGCTGCAGGCAGCAATCATGGACATAGGCGTGAAAATTAACACAACAGAAAAAAAAAATATGTTCAACTACTCTTCGGATAAAATGGATCCTATTCTTCTCTAAGGGCAATACTGATGCCACAAGTCCATCTGCATCCTGAAGGACATACTTGTCAAACCAGAATTCAGAAACATACTCTGTGAAACTGGTGCACATTTCTGCTGGAAAACTCTGAACTGGAAACACTTGTGCATTCAAATGTTTTTCTACTTTCATGCTTCACAAACTATTTTTTTGGGTTTTGTTCATTTGAACTACATGCAAGAACAGCGTGCCCATTTACATATATGTACCAGAAATGGCAAAGTAATATTAATAAAAAAAATATCCTCGGTTTCTAGTAAGCCTACAGAAACTACAGTAAATAAAGTCTTATTACTTGTGAAATATAAGGTCAACAGCTCTGTCCTAAACAGTTGCTCTCCATTTTCAGGCTAGTTGAATAAAACTTAACATGTCAGTTCCTAAAATATAAATGACTACCCAGAGAATAGGTCCACAGAAAATACATAGAGTTTTACATATGGCAGATTTTCTTTTTAAACATTCTTTCTAATGCCAATAAAAAGAAACTAAATAACCCAGTGGAGTGCATCTACCTGATGTAGCCTCTGGTAGCTGCCTCAGGCAGGGGGAGAGGAGCACGCTTTGGATACCATCAATTAAAAGGAGGTGGATCATTAATCCTAGTTGTCAAACCCAGAGCTCTGCTCAGTTGGCTTCTGCCTTATACAACCCGTTGGATACGCTTTAAACCAAATCAGCTTGGTTCACCTCAATTCTGTTTGAAAACTTCTGGATGCTCTGATTAATTATCATCTCTACTACAGGGACAATTAAAGAAGCAACTTTCCCATAGATCAGTACCTTGACCCTTTTATGCACACACACATAACTTTTATGTCTGAAAAGCCAAGGTGCCAAACACCTTCCATCACTGCTGGTAGCAGTTATTGCAACCATTTCCTTGCTTCTTCACCCAGCCTAACCTCTGAGGTCATTCTTCTTGCATACATCATTTGCTAAACAGTTTTGCAAAACCTCTTGATAATATGTTTGGGTTTAGTTTTGTCTTGTTTTTTTTTTTAAATTAATGCTAATTTATACAATTCTTACTACTCAGAAGTCAATTCCTCAATAACAAGATGCTTCCTCTTAACCAGAACAGCTTATTCATCTGACCTGCAGTTGACTGAAAGTCCCAGCTTTCAACACCCGACCCTCAGTCGAGAGCAAAACAGTTCTGAAAAAGTTTCCTTTCCTGGGACATGTCGTTACGCTCCCACGACTTGTCTGTAGCCATCGTGTTTGAAAGGTGAAGCCAAGAGACAAAGGTTTCAACTCATACTGCTGGAGAGGGAAGTGTTTGCAAGGGACCCATCCCTAGATGAGACCCAAAGCCTAGGTAATCCTTATAATGCACATACAGGCTCTGCTTTGATCTTGGTTCCCCAGAATAAACAAGGCCCAGGCAATTTCCTCTCCTCTCCCTGCCCCCCCATCCTTTTCATTGGAAAGTGTTTTCTAACATGTTTGAAGGCATTAGTCAACTTCAACCAGACATGGAAGAGGGGTGGAAAATGGTAGGCAATTCATTTCCCTCCAGTTTGGGAAATCAACTGATGGGCAGAGGGGAGGCCCCTGAATTCACACCCACAGAAAAGGAAGATGATCCTGCCGTTTCCAGTCATGCCAGGTAGGTCCCATAGACACCAGACAGCTCTTCAGATGGCTCCAGGCTTTCAGCTACTTGTGGAAAGCCAGAGGGGTTCAGGAACAAGCAACAAAAATTTTGAGAAAACTGGTTTGTTTGGGTTTTTTGCCCTCCTATCCAGAGGACTCTTTTCCACTAGTTGTCATGATTAAGGATGCTTTCTGAAATTTGAGGTTATGGATCAAACTAAGCACAAGCAACCACTTCATGCCCACCATTCATCACAGTCATTGAGAAGGGAGCTGTACACCCTCCTTTATGTGACATGTCAATCCATTTCCAGTTATTTCCTTACCTTACTTTGTATGTCTTCCCCTATGTATTATACACAAAACAAAGAAGTTGTTAGAAGAAAATCCACCTTGTTTCTGACAACATGTCCTACCTGCAATATCCAGACAAGGGGTTTTGTTGCTAGCTGGTTTAAGAAAATGAGAAATGGTAAATAACTAAAACTGTAAAACCATTTTTCATAAAACTCATTCTAAATTATGGTGTGTTAGTGGTTTGTTGCCTTTATTCTAAATTGGAAAAAAAATTCTAATCTGGATTCCAAGTTTTATAGTTAAATAACTCTCTGTTCCATTGCACATGTGTGCATCTGTGAAAAAGAGCATTGGTATATCTGAAGAGATATTAATAACAGATAACAGATTAACTTTCACAGTAAAAGGCAAAAGACATTAAATATTTGAAAACATGTCGAGTCATGAATAAAATTATTAAAAGGGCATTTTGACAGCATTCTAATACATTCTTTACAACATTAAAGCATGAATTTTGGCTGTAAAAAAAATACAAAATCCAAGTCTCTACATATTGTACACATTTGTCAGCAGAAACTTCAGCCTTTGCCAGTGGGCACAGAATCAGTTTAGTTTTGCAGTTGAGAACACAAAGTTCTTTAATAGGTTTCTAGCTGTATTTGAATTATATGGATGCAGTCCTTATAATAAACTGCAAATCTGTGTAATGACATAATCAAATATATTGTTAGCCATTACCCCCAGACAGAAAATGCTGAAGAACGATTCTCATTTTTTCCATTTTTATCACATTACAATGTGCTACAAAATTATTTAGAAAGTTGCATTCTCAGCATAAGGCTTTACAACTCAGAAATTTTTGAAAGGAAGTCTCAACTCTCTGCCTGTTGCATGTAGCACTGTGTGGGTGTTTGTAAACATGATTTGAAGTGACACTAGATCTAGTGAAAAACATGCTTTACTTGGTGTTCCCTTATTCCCGTGTAAAAGCAATTTAAAATCAAATATTAAAAAAAAACAATATTTAAAAAAAATCAAAGAATTGTGTAAAAAAAAAAACCCCAAACCAACAACAGAACCCCCCCCAGCATTCATGCAGCAGCAAACCAACTACAACAATCCACAGTCTAACAACTTCACTGCGATTAGCTTGGTTTGTATAATTACTGTTATTTTAGTAAACACTCCACATTCCAACTACTTAATACATTATTCACTGCAAATGGCTCCATTCAGCTCTTGTTAAGTCAGTAGCAATACTCAGCAACTATTTTGGATAGAGATTAAATTCAAATAACATATTTGTATTGTTTTATAAAAGATATGTTTCTCTAGCTCTTCTTCTCTCTACTATTTTTTTTTTTTTTTTACATAGAGAACAGTATGTGTCAGTTTGGGGGCATTTCCTAAATTTGTTTACCCAATAGGAAAAGCTCCATTCTCAGAACGTAGATGACTGCAGCAGCGAGATCTATAGTCCCAGATCCTAGTGATCCCCAAATTAGGATCATATTTCACAGACGTTGAAATGCATAATAACATGAGTTTAGAAAATGACAGAAGCTTCCTTTTTTTACTAGATCTAAGATACATGTTTTTCTTTGATCTGAATTGTTTCAAAATTACCATGCCTGAATACTTCAGGGAAACCGAAATGTCCCATCTTTGCAAAGCTTATAGGGCATTTTTTTGGATCAATACCTTAATGAATGCTTTTCAGTGCCAGCTTTTGTCCTTCAAGATGCTAACTTTCAATATTCTTCCCTTATTTTTTCTCTGTCATTTCTTTGTTTAACCAAACTGTCTTTCTTGGGCAGTGCTTGGCTCCACCCCTCTTTGCCTTCAATCTTTATTTTCTGCCCTGGATGCACACAGCTCAGGATTGGGGTGATTTTGAAGAGAAATTCTCTTTCTGAGGTTTTGTGACTGCAAATGTAGGATTATTTGAATTCTTCCATTTTCTCTCTGCCACCTCCAGCTGTTCACACTGAATTGCAGTGGTGAACGCTATTTGATCTTAGCATTTTTTTTTTCTCCTACCTCTCTTAAAAATGCAGGTTCCATTTGTCTGGCATCTCTGTAGCATTTCTAGCTTTGTGGAACTGAAAGTTCAGGATGAAAAGAGGGGAAGGGCTTGAGCACTCCCAGATGTCTACCAAGCACCAACTGAGAGCAAATACAAACTCTTCACTTAGAAAATTCCTGCCTCCCCAAACATAAATCAAATTCTTCATCTGTGGGAAAAGATTGAACCTTGGTTTAGAAAGATAATTTTCAATAGAACTAGACATTTCAGAAATTCTGCATGTGCTAGTAAGTGCTTTAAAAGGAGTGTGGAAACACATGTGGCAGGAACACTCTTCGGGGAAAGAGCAGAGTGATCCTGAAATGGAGAACTTCACACCTTTACCAGGCTCTGCTGGGGGCTGCCAACTCAACAGGAGATCAAGTAATTTCCTCCAAATTAGATCACAGTCCTTACCACTTAAACATACATACAAAAAATATTTATTCAGCTTCTCTAATGATAGCTTCCAGAATATTAACTTTTTTCAAATACCAAAGGCTAAGCTGCATCTCTCAATATTCTCTTCCCTCATCCCAATGGAGGTAAAATTAAGTCAATATAAGTATCCTAAACTGGCAGTCCTGTTCCAGGGAATTGTTTTGATTCTATAGAGAGGTTGGGGAGTTTCTTGAGAGGAAAGAGGGGGTGTTTCTTTGTTTTTTAAGGAAAAGGAAAAAGAAAAAAAAGAACACCACCAGCCCCTGACTTTCCCAATAGAATAAAAAGTAGCTTTGTGTGAAAAAGATCTCTCATTGGGAGAAACAAGTTTAACTTGCTGACTTTAGCTGAATACTTTTGTCACCTCATCTTCTTTTTTCCACCACTGGTTGTAGGTCTTCTTATGAATAACTCCAATAGTTTTGAGCAGCAGGACCACCCCTACACACCCACACCTGAGTCTTGCCAATTCTGCAGCTCCCCAACAAGACTCCAGTAGAACCGAGCCATCTGTTTGTGGATGTTTGATGATAATCTCCCAAATGTAAGCCTCTACAGGCCTATCTCTAGGAAGATAAGTTCATTTTATTTTAATTGAAAAGTTAATTTCCTAAGAAATTGATGAAATGGATCCCGCTTCCTACCATGCCCTTCCAGATACAATTTCCTACTCACCAGTGGCAAACTGATCTTCAAGCACTATCATCAGCCCACATACAAGTCCTACTGAAAATTTAATCTGAATGATTCCTGGAGGAAAGTGATTGGAGCAGTTTATTTTGCTTACCAAAATCTAGTCTTAGCATGAATTTACTACCCATCACTTACCTGTTCAATATATTCTGGCATTTCTGTAACTTCAGGAGACCAAACTCATGACCATACTTTCATGGTTTCTTTCCCCTTTGGTCTAGCTACTGCCTTTGTTTAATAGATCCCCATCTGGCTCTCGTAAAGGCACAGTCAGGATAAATAAAGCAGTTCAGATCATTTTTGGTGTCATGATCGGGATTTGACAACATCTGTCTTCTTCTCACCAGCTCCAAGTTGGAACTTGAATTCAGTTGCCTGCAAAGGACACAGTCCCTTGGGTCTTGGGCCAATCTCTGTTGCAGTAGCAGACACATGGGGTATAATATTGGGAATGTAGGGGAAATCTTTGCCTTTCTTTAGTCTTTATATCTGGAAGCAAAGCAATGCCCTCAGGAGGACACTTAACATAAATCAAATTAGTCCTGTTTCTGAACATTTAACTTTCTGAAATTTCACCTTCATTAAACAATGTGAGCATAATTTTGAATGTATTTTGACTTCAGAGTGAAGGAAAAAGAGAAGGAAAAGTAATTAGAAACTTAAAGTGATGGTTTCTGCTCCATTACTGACAAAGGGCACCAGGCTTTTTTCAATACCAGAGAAATAGCCTCTGTTTTTCTTTACTCATTGAAGATTTCTTTAAAATAAGCCATATGATCAAACTATTGCTGAAAGGTGAATTTTAATAACCTGGCTAAGATACTGTCCTCTCAAGCCTAAATTAAAACTTGCCATATTTACATATTTTTCTTTTATTTTCCACTCCATACAAATAAAATGCCACTCAGGGTCAAGTTCTGAACAACTAATAAGAATTCAAAGTTTGAATATATTAAGAGCTTCTCAATTTATCACACTCCATGCTGATCATCTCTTGGTTCTCCACTGACTTTAAGGGGACCTAGGAAAACCTCCTAGCTCTGACTCTCAGCGACACTATAGCAGGTTCCTGACTGAATTAATTTGTAATTGTTAAAATAAATTACAGCAACAACCCAAGAAATAGTGAAGTTGATTTTTCACTTTATTACAAGTAGCCATGCTAGCATTCTAGCTGCTTTTCTCTGATTACATTATATTGAGTCTGGCTTGTGATATGGAAAAAGATCCCATTAGGAAGTGACCTAATCCAATCATGCAAAGAGCCCAAAGGCTTGGTGAGGTTGGTATCATCCATCTAGAGTCCTGTGTAATTGTTGTCAAGTAATACAGGGCATCAATAGAGCCACAGACTCGGAAAGTAGTTCAGGTATAAAGAACTTCATGATCAATAATAACTGCAATTTTTATCTCTTTTTTTAAAAAAAAAAAGTATTAAAAGATCCTTATTTATTTTGCAATGTTGGAAACTTGGCCAGATACCTGACAACACATGTAGCTGTTAGGTTTTACTTGAGTAAAAGGACAGGCAAGAGCAGAAGCTCCTTCTTGGTCAGCAGTTGTGGCCAGGCAGTCCTCCCTTCCCAGCCTCACTGAGCTACCTGATGCTCCCATAGTTCTTTCAGCTGATTTTCCTTCACGTGGAAGACTGCGCAACCCTGTTTCTACAGAGCAAATGCATTCCACTGTCAACTCGATACAGGATCAAAATTTTGGCAGTACTCATCTGTAACGTAATTGTTGACAGAGCAGCATAAAGGCTGACTCTGCTGCCGATCGCCCAAGAAAACCTTCATAATGGAGGTGCTGGAGGCAGTGGCAGAGAACAAACCCAACGCTGGGAAGCTTCTCTTCCCTGCGAGTCCTGGCTGGACTTTCACAGACTGGAGATTGCTTGGTGCTGCAGCAGGTGATGTGATGACTGCACCCTATTCAGCACTTGCCAGGGCATGCCTGGAATGCTGTGTCCAGTCTTGGTGCCCCCACATTTCAAGAGAGACATGGGGAAATTGGATAAGGTCCAGCAAAAGGCCACCAGGACTATTAGCAAATTGGAGAACTCATCATATGAAGAAAAGTTGAAGGAACTGAGCTTGAAAAGGAAAGGCTCAGAAGATCTAGTTATCATCTTCCAATACCTAAAAAAAAGTAGGTGTAGAGAAAGCAGAGGTGCTGTTCTCATTAGGATGCATTTTGACAGAACACGAGGTAATTGGCCCAAGTTGCTTCAGGGAAAAGTACATCTGGATATAAGAAAAAAAATCTTCATTGTGGGAGCAACTGATCACCGGAATAGGTTGCTCAGAGAAGTGATGGAATCTCCTTGCTGAAAATAGGTTGTTCAGCTCAGTCATGTCCTGGATAACCTAAAGCCAGAAATCTAAGGCTTGCAACATTATTTCAGACCACGTGGTCCCTAGAAGTGCCTTCCAAACTGTTTATTTGTGGTTTCAATTCAACACCAAAAACAAAGAAGGGGGGAAAAACCAACAGTTTTCTCTAAATGATTTTTCCACAAATTAATTTTCCTCACTCAATTCATTCTGTAAAAGTGTCTTTTAAATAATTCAGCTCTCTCTCTCAAATCAAATAAAAAAAGAGTACAGCAAAAGCCATCCATGTAACTTGCCACACACAAATTAAACCAAACTGCTGGGCTGTGAAACTTGTTGTAGCTACATTTATTTTTAAAAGTTAAGATCCAACTAAATATCAACAGCCAAGAACTTAAGCAATTATCAATAGCACAAATCACTGTTTTATCCTAAATCCCAGATTTAAATGACTCCATTACTGAAAAAGGAGATTCCACACAACTTCCCTGCAGTACTGTAAGGGAAATCAGAGGATGGAGCTGCCTTGCAAGCAGCAAGCCTTGGCTTGATTGCTGAGCAGTAATCCACAACCAGATGAAATGACAAGTGGTTGTCTGAGACAGAAGGCCTAAGAAATGGCTAATAACAGGCTTTTGATGAATTACCTAATCAAAATCAACATACGCAAAAGGGAGAAGATTGTCAAGATGATTTACTAACAAAGATGAGACTCCAGGACCATGTTAATAAGAGGAAATGTTACACATTATTTCTACATTCAAATTTGGAGAAAAAAAAATCCTGCATAAAATCTTAAAAGAACTAAGATGTTAGAGTTACATTATGTGGTTACACAGCCTGGTCACAATGATCCAGCCGTGTGCGGGAAACCATGAGCAAGGCAGCATTCAGACACAAAAATTCAAACAGATTAAAGTATCCCTAATTAAGCTCTTCTCCAGGGACATTAAGGAGCTCTAAAATCAGCTCTTCAAAGCTGAGGCTGGATAGGGCTCAGAGCAACCTCAGATGTTCACTAGATGGCCTTTAAGTGTTCCTTCTAACCCAAACTATTCTATGAATCTGTGATTCTATTATTTCACAGCTTTTAAATTTCCAAGTTCAGTTGTGCAACCTAAATGCGTATTATAAGTTGCCCACATTATTTAAATACTTTTCCTGAAAACTCAGCTTGTTGTTGCCTTATGCAGCTAGGAAAAGATATTTGACCAGCAAAGAGTTGCTCAACTAGAATCAAAATTGGGTAGAGACTTATGCTTACCAACTGCTCTTACTGATGCTCTGAACTTAAAGCTCACATAGTGTCACTCCTGTTTCTCCTCTAAAATCAAAACAGCACAACAAGCATTTCATTCTCTGAAGTCTCTCCAACAGGAACAAAAAGGGGTAACAGGTAGCTCCTTGTGGGTGTCTAGCAGGGGAGGAAAGATGCTCCTGTTGTTGAGTGTGAGATCACATGTTGGGTCTCCCACTGGGAAAAATGGAGAAAAAAAGAAGAAAAAACACACACTGAGGGAAACCCAGATTGGGGAGGTAAGGAAGAGAATGAATTATTTCAAAAGTGAAATAAAAGACAAGAGGGAACAGGAGGAATCCTTGACAATTAAAGAGGAGATGACAAAAAATAATTAGGAAGAAGCCCAAGTGACACCTAGGAAGGAGAAGGCAGGTCGTTTGCTCAAGTTGCTGTGTTGCCCTGCCTCCCTTGGAGAAGGCAGGGAAGCAGAGGAGAGCAAAGCCCGTTACTGGGAGCTGTGTGATGGGGAATACTGGGGCTGATGCAGTCTGTGGGTGGAACTGCACAGCAGCTCTGTATTTCCCCTGGTTTGATCTCTGAGAAACAGCACTAAAGTAAATATATGCTCCCGTGGAAGTTCAGCGATGTCCCTGGAGCTCATTCATTTTCTAACCTTTTACCAGCTGCTGGCCTGAAATGGTAGGAGTTCACTTTAAGCCAGACTGGATTTCAAAAGAAAGGTCCCAGAGGTGACAAGCTGCTCATTAATTCACTGTAACGCTTTAGTGCTGGAGGAACTGTTTTAAACGCACAACCTGAAACTATTTAGAGCCACCAAATAATTATATCACAAGAAGCCACCCCACACTTCACATTTACTAATGTTAAAAATCTAGCTATGTAATCTGCTGATAGAATTAATGAAGAAAAAGGAGGAGACTGGCATTTTATTAAGAAATGCTAATCAACCTGTTTTTGAAGTGTCCCTCATTTGCATTACAAACATTATTATGAAAATTCAGCATTATGCTTCTCTGTGCAGCATTGTACTGCTCTACTGAACATCAAAAATATTCACTTCCTTAGAGCAGAGAAAAAAAAGGAATGAAAAATCATGATCAAAGATAACTTCAATTACTTGTTAATTTCACCTTAATTCTACTCTTGGGATAATAAGCCTTCCTCATAAGTTTCCTTCCCTGTAACAAATTCTGATATATGCTTATAGGTCCCTAAATGTATTCCCACAAGAAGTACATGAATAAATATGCATCAGAGTAATTTACATAGCCTTCACCATAAGCATGGTAGGACTGTTCATAAACTCACTACTGTTTACTGTGTGAAAAACTCATTAAACTCCCCTTTGGAATACAGGAATGTAACTTATTTTTTAATTTATTAGATGTATTCTCTATTGGTCTTCTATTCAACAACATCGTGAGGGATGCACAGACACACTTTTATTCTCCAGTAATAATAAAGTAACAGCACAGAAAAATCAGAAGTATATACTTTTGATGGCACATCAAAACTTCACACACTCTTTCCTGAATAAAATACTTCTTTTACTGTTGTATAGATTTGATAAGTTGATATGAAGAAAAACTAAATAATTTTTTAAGTTGGTTTATCTATCAAGTATTTATCCACAATTTATTACTAAGTATATATTCTTCCTTCTAACAGAGCTCTGAAATGCCAACTGCAGAAATTCAGGGAGACAGATCTGACTCGCTGATCAACTCTATGAGCGGGTAGAAAATTAAGAAATCATTGAACTTGAAAAAGCAGGCAGCAAATTGGTAGATATCAGTTACTTATTTAGCTCCATCAGCTGCATATGAGATACATTTCTTGAAGACATTTCTCTTCTGAGGAATTGGTGAGCTCTGAATTAAAAAAAAAAAAAAAAAAAAAAACACCTTATCTTGGAAACTTCTTGACCAGTTCTGCCTAAAAACACAAGCTATAAAATGTGATTTCCAGAATTTTCAGTGAGGCCAAACTCAAACCAGAAGAACATTTTTAAAAGATACCTTACCATCAACATAATATATCTTCTCTGGCTATGACTCCAAAACTTAATTGATCAGATGCAAAACAGCTAAAACCCAGCAAATATGCACAGATGCATTCTCTGCACAGCGAGAGTCTTCAAGATTTTCTCCCTACCTGAAGACCAGGCCAAGGATCACTTAGCCTCAGTGTGTAAGGAAGCCTAACAAAGTGACAGATTCAGCAGCTGTCTGCTTCTCTGGGTTCTAGATTTTCCTGACACAGTAGGT
Source organism: Scolopax minor (assembly GCA_028566535.1). Lineage (NCBI taxonomy): Eukaryota > Metazoa > Chordata > Aves > Charadriiformes > Scolopacidae > Scolopax > Scolopax minor. Next base: position 19,956,321 of record JAOXNG010000021.1, read on the forward strand.
CTGCCAAAGGAACAAGGCCATGTTGCGTAAATGAGGGAGAGCTAACCGTGATCAAAGAACGTCTCTAAAATGCATTCTTCTCTTCTCTATTTCTGCCTGTAGATAAAATACTACCACATCCCAAGGGTGCAGTGCTGTGATGAATGATACGCTCATTACTCTTCTTTCTACCTGCCCTGCAATTTTAGACGGCCTTCAAAATTGCTTCTATTTTACTAATCTGGATGGTTGAAATGTCAAACACCTTAAGGGATATATAAAACATTATTTACTCGACTGAAATTTAGTTTCTAAACCACAAGCATTGGTCTGTCCAATCAATGTGGCTTGAAACACAGCATGCTTGCACAACAAAGTTCTGCAATATGTTTTCTGGATTTATATTACTTTTCAGTTATTTTCTCTGCTGCATAATCCTCCCAAGGATATCAAAACCCAGGTAAATCAGCATATGATTTGTCAAACAGACATTGCATTCATTTTATTTAGCAATTTCCACAGTATTCAGATATGGCAGACCTTAGGGAGCTGTTTGAGAAGCTACTCAATTCTGTTTTCCCTTTTCCTTTTATAAAAACATGAATTTGTGTTATTGAGGACTGTGATTTAGGAAAGGCACGACTATAGCAGACCATCCTGACTTTCCCTCTTAGGCTACTACATTTTAAGTGGCAACACTGGTTCTTCCAATGGGCGCTTCACCTTTTATTGGGGTGTCTGACAATCTTCACTCCTACAGCATTTTGTCTTCTAAGGTTCAACAGCTGTAGCAGTCCTTAATTAAATCTGCCCTGTTCATTTTTTGTTTACTGCATAACAATCTAATACTAGGAAAACAAAATCTATTAAACAGCAGAGTTATTTGAAAAAGACTAAAGAGGAAGGAAAAAAAAACATTTGGGTAGGTACAGGCAAAACCACTACTTAGACAGCTTTTGAATAAGCACCTGGAACCAGATTCATCAAATCAAAGGAACAAATTACATTTGTGGATGCAATCTTATGGGAGCTGCCTTTTTTTCTTTTTCCCCTTTTGCTAATTCACTGCATTCACTGTATTAATTCTTTTGGCTTCCCATTCATATTGAGTTTCTCTTTTAATCAATACTTTAAACCAAGGGCTTGATCCAAAGCCAACAGGGAGCAATGAAAAGTTTCTTCATTTCTTCAACTTCAGTAGAGCGCAAGCACCAGACTTATATTAAGTAAATAGTCTTCATTGTAGATTGACTATATACAAAACAAAGTATAAAATATTTGAAATTACAGAGTTTTTAATAATACTTCAATACCACTTTAATCACATAGACATTTGCTCTGGGACTCGTGACTTCATATACCAAAATTCAAACAGAAGCTATCATTTTTGTCTCATTTACCCAACAGTGTAAACAGAAAAACATACATTATAAGAACTATATTAAAACTATTCTACCGCACTTGAAAAGACAAGTCTCAATTTAAACCTCCATTTCTCCTAGTCTGGATTTCAACCAGGATACCTGGGGCTAATAATTAAACTCCACAGAAATTACAGAAAGGGAACACAGAAAAAAAAAAAAGTCAATAAAGAAACCTTTTAGTGGAATGTATCTCTGGAACAAATGGTTGCAGTATTCATTCTATTAAACTGCACCTTAAGAAGACCTTAAGTCAGTCCTTAGCATAAATGCTGCGGGTGCTGCCAAACAGCTTCCTATCACTTGGGAGATGTAGTTTCATTGCAGGGGGCTTTACTGACAAGTTAAATGACAAAAAAATAAGATAAAGTTTACAGGAAATCATGGCATTAACTTTCATGCACAGATTGCACTGCAGTAGCCACCAGTGATGGATGCTGAAGATGAAACACCAAGACTTTCATGTCCTGTGTGCCTAGGAACATCCTGTTGTATTGTCATTCCGGGGATCTAACGGCAAGTGCTACCTCACTCCATCCTTTGTTGTTGTTCTAAAAATAACTCTTCAAATGATAATCTCAGGGTGGTACCTCAAACTTGCATGAAACTGCATGGAGCGAGGATAACTATTCACCCCATTTATCATTCCTTTGTTTCTTATTTGACAGGGATGATAGCCTAATTTTCCCTCTGCATTAATAGAACATTCACGTCACATCAAATTCCAAAGTCATTAGTTAGTATATTCACCAGATCTACATTAATAAAGCAATAACTTGATCACTGGCTTTTAAAGTGCCAATTCAAAATAGAAAAACAGGTGCTGGTTAAACACCATAATCATTATTCTAATTGATACCTTCTAGTTAACACTACAGAAGAGGGAGTAACGACAAGCACTGAACTCCCACGTACATTTTAGTTCAAGTAAGTGTCTCTCACTCAGCATTTCAGGCAGGAGAGATACAGGCGTGCGAGGGAGAGCTGCTCCCACTGGTCCTTGTGGATCTCTGTCCTCATGAATGTATCTATTGATTTAGCTTCCAAACACTAAACTATCAGACTTCCTTGCTGTGGGAGAGTTGCAGAGGAGCAGGAACTCCAACCAGAGACAGGATCATTAAATGATCTGAATTCCACCTCTGAATGGACCTGTTGCAAAAAATAAAAGTGCCTGCCCTGATGCTGTGCTCCATAGTTCTAAAGCTGCTCCATGAGATTCAGAGCCCTTTGAAATTGTAAGGTATGTCAATCTAAATCCCAAAGCCTGTGAAGCAGAGAGAGAGAGAGAGAGAGAGACAGAGAGAGAACTGGGGTTAAGAAGAGGCTCCACTGCATGCCCTGAAAACAAAAGGTTTGCAGAAAACATCTATACCTTGAGAGAAAACCTTAAATCACTTCTCTAGTGATCTCTCATGGAAACTGCTGATTGAGCTTGCAACTCATAGCAGGTTCCAGACTTGACGGAAACATTTCTCCAAGTTGCATCAGTGACAGTATGGAGGGAAGACCAAAAAAATGAAGTCTGAACTTGTCTAGCAGTGGGGAGAGACACCCCCACCCCAGACAGCCTGTTTCACAACATTGCCCTGACTGTGCCCCGTTTACTGACTGACCAGGAACAAGGAGGTTTTCACCTGCAATTCTGATTAATCTGTCTCTAGGTATCATTAGTACACTTTAAATAGGCATAACCCTCATTTAAAATGCACCATAATCTCCTTCAAACTTACAAATATTTGGAATATTTTCTTCTATCATTACAAAAATAAATACAGGGAGAAAAGTGCCAGATTTACTGGAAAATAACTTTGAAAGATTGCAGCCCACGTCCCAAGTAAAATGAACATGAAGAGGCATAAAATCTCATGGGTTTGTTATTTTAACAATCTATTATGCAAAGTAAATGTGTGAATAACAAAAGCAATAGTACTCATATTTCAAGCATATTCATTTTCACACAATTGTTTTTTCAGGGAAGAGACAGAGGAAAGAATTATTTCTTGTCAGCAAGACTTGTACCTGGGTGACACGCGATTCCTTATTTGGTTAAAACACAGGTTAATGGTGTCAGCCTGCATTCTGCTTTATCAGTCACTTCTTTTCTGAAGCCATTTCAAAGAGCACAATGGGATTCAGAGCTTCAGCAGTTGTTGCTACAGCAATGAGGATGGATTTGGAGGACTTTCACAGAGAGCTACAAACATGATTCACAGCTGTTGCTGGCTTAAAGATACATAATCCAATGTTTAAATGTGAAATTTGCAATTTTTTGAAGGTGGTAGGTTTTATTTAGAACACTCCCCATAAACATCAGGTAAGAATGTTTCATGTTCCAGGTCTGTGACGCAAAAGCAAAGGGATCATCACCACATGGTGTGTAAACCTCAGCTCTTAGTAATCAAAATTGTACTTTTAAAAGAAAATACAGGATAGAAAGCCCAACAGTATTTAAATTTATACAACATGTGTACTACAAACACTATGGAAACTGTAGGAAGTCTCCAAGGCTCTCTTTATTCCCCCACTGGACAGTAAGAGTTGCAATTTTGAGGTCTCTGGGCTCACAGTTCCCAAGGATGCTATTAGCTTGGGTTTTAATTGTAGTTAAAGAAGTGTGCGGAGCCTGCACAAGACAGGTTTTCCAGGGCTTTTCTAACAAGCTTTGCCTCCACCTAGAGAAGAGCGTTCCTACAGGGATGCATTTATCCCGATTTTTCTTTCTAGCAAAAAATAACAGCACGTCAACTCTTCAGGCAACACACAGGAGC
>JAOXNG010000021.1:19991013-20002779 GCA_028566535.1 Scolopax minor
CATGGGGCACATGAAAGGGCACATACAGAAGCAGCCTGGTGCACATGAGACCACGTATAAGATGGTCTTTCCTTTGTTGGTGGAGACCCTCTGTTATTTAACCTTGTGACCTAAGGCCAGTAGAGCAGGTACCAAGCCCCAGAAGAGGCCGGAGCAGCGGGGCAGAGCAGGCAGGAGAGATGTGCTGGCGTTTGCAGTAAACTCAGATCAAGGCAGGAAAACAAACTGTATGAGGTTTGGCTTGTGCCCCAGCTCTGCTCCCCCTGCCCCGAGCACTGTACAAGACAGGAAAGAAGGAAGAGAACATCACAGCATGGTCAACAGGGCCAAGACACAGACAGACATGCAGGGGTCGACTTTCTCATCAGCGCAGAGGAATAGTAGCTTTTACCCATCTCTCTTTTTTTATGCTCATCTTTAGGTTGCAAAATGGTAGCAGCTGACTTATGACCTTCTTCCAAAAGGGATTTTAGACATGGTGTTTTTCCAAATATATTTTTTCTTTCTTAGAGTAGATACAGTTTGATAATATAGACAGATAGAAATACAATTATACAACCAAAGGATGGCCACCTGACAAGAAGACTCTGAATCAGGCTGCTAAGAAAATTCATACTTTTTCAAAATTATGAAAATACTCTGCCATTAACAAAGTCTGAAGCAAATCACTTCCACAAAACGCCACTAAGTCAATTAATTGATAATACTGGTCCTACTTTGAAGCATCTCAAATTCACGTTTAATTATGCTTAATGCATCATTTCATTCTCCTAACATAACTGGTTAGCATAAGCACACAAAGTGCTGACAGTGACCTTTCTGTCTCAAGTATGCTATTCACAGCTATTTAATTAATCCCTTACGTGTAGCAGGACATACAGCCTAATGTCCTACAGAAGGGCACTGAATTGGCCTTATTGTCACCACACGAGATGGCATTCATCTCCAAATGCCAAAGCCCAGCATAAGGAATGCAGAATAAGAACAGAAAGTATTGAAAAGAACAAGAGGAGAAGAAACTCTTGAATAGCTCGCTCTTTGATTATCATTTACAGATCAACTTTTTCAATGAAAAATATCCACGAGATTGTTTTCCCACTTGTGCAGTCCAAGTCTTTAAACACAGTGACTGCTTTTGCACTTCAAAGCAATGTTCCTTCACTAACCAGCAATTAAGAGACAAAGGTCAATCAAGGCAAAATTCATCTTCTCCAGTTTTGCAGTTTTCCCTCTTATCAAACTGTATATTTGCATAAAGCACAGGCTGCGATGGCTGTCAGAAAACAGCTTGAAAGTTTCAGAAGCAAAGAGAAAGGGAACTGTATTTAGCTGCTATGGCTCACGCATTACTTGAAATGAAACTTTAAGAGATTCTCTGCTTTACAACACACAAAATGTAAGAGGTTTTCAGTTCGGGGATTTTTTCATTCTGGTCTGAATAAGAGCACATTAAAAATGCATTTTAAGTAGTTTCAAGCACAATTTGAAGAAAATAAACAAACCTGTAAGTTACTAAAAATATAGAATGTGCTTAAGGTTAATAATATTACATTTCAGGCAAAATTTTGTTTCCCAATGCGTTTAGATGTCAGCTCAAAAGCACAACCTCTAAGCAACAGATAAAAGTGCTAACGTTTCTCCACCCTCAAGCCCTCTGCAGGCTGTCCTCCCAGTGTACTCTTGCTTAAAATTCACACCATATCTCACAACTTCAAACTTTATCAAGAAAAACAAATTAGAATGGGTTACATATTTCTTAATAATGGCAGCCATCTACAGCTGCAACTCTCTACAGACAGATCAGCAGTTATTCTAATTGTTACTGAAGAGGGACTGTTCCTGTAAAGAGAGGCTTTACTCTGTGAAGTCTTAAAGCAAACTTTTGCTCCATGGGGCACTAGCAAAACACATTCAAAACCAAATAATTCAAATGTCTCTTATACACTGGAAATCTAAAGTATCTTGGAAAACTTCATGTGATTTACAAGACTATAATTGTATAATCTTTAAACACTTCTACAGAAGTACTTTTACCAAACAGAGTTCCGCAGATCTCTTTCTGCCTCATAGCTATTTCCAATAGCATGTGCTCCTTATACACACAGACTAAGACATTAAAACAAATGTATGCTGTATGCAAAATCATTTTTTATTGATTGATTTTGAAAAGAAAAATACTCCTATATTTCTTTTTCTAGAAGAAAAAAAACAGCAACCCTTGATTTCTCACAGCAAGAATCCTTGATACATTCCTAAGAGAAATTCTCTTTCCTGAGTATGTTTGTCTGCTGTGTACCTAAAGGAAGCTGTGGATGGGAAGAAGGGTGACAGGGCTTTTTTTGTAGTTTGGGGATTTTTTTAAACATTATAGGTATTTGGTTACTCCCAATGTTTATGTTAAATCAAAGATACCTACGTACCTGTTTGAGCCCCTCAAGGAAAGCAAGGTATATTTAGTCTGCAAACTTTTCAAACTTATTTTTAGTTTAGCAGGACCTGTTAAATCTGCAGCTCTGAAGTTTACATTGGATCTCACAAATATGATACTTGGTTACTACACCAGACTTCTGGTGAAGCAATCAGTGTGAAAACACTCTGTTACTTCATTGTTTAGGCTTCAGAGTTTACGCACTGAAAAATTCCAGGATAAATAATTAAGGAAAGGTCAGCAGAACTTTATCTTTTTGCACATGCGCAGTACAAATCAGACTACTACTTTACATAAATTTGAAGAGTCCAAAAAGAAATATTTCTTGGCAGTTCTTATCTCTGTGCACTTGCCTGGCACAGTCCCTATTTAGTTTTATGCTGTTCTTTTGTGAAACACCTGCTGATGTTGCCAGCCCCTTTCACTCGGGTATAAATTTCAATTCAGAACTGCGTAATTCAGAAAGCACATTCTGTACCTAAAATGGAAGGACATTCTGAAACCCCAAACAGTTCTTCCAAAAATCTACAAGTGAGGTGGTGAGGTATGGAAAATACGAATGTACCAGGCCTGTGCTATAAGAATTACAAGGTAAGAGGCTTGCTAAGACAACTGGTCTGTCATGAAATGCATTCATTCTGTACTATGTGCCATGTGGGTGAACCATCACGTGCTTTGCCAAGAAGCATTTGAAAAGCGCCGCCCCGTTAAAACACGGGACTCCCCTGCACTCCGCACCCAGCCTTACCCTACTGCTAATATTATTATTATTATTATTATCATCATTACAAACATTTCAAACAGCTCATGTGCACTCAGACAGATCTTCCTGGCGTTTTTGGCCTTTCACATTTGACAGTTATTACTCTATTAATCAACATTGTAAATCCCAACAGTTCCTTGTCATACCTTGATGGTCTTAAATTAGTTTTGTAGTATTTTATCAGAAATAACTCAAGTCAGAAAAGAAGCAGAGGTGTGTCCCTGAGAATTGGAGTCTGCTCTATGTACTGAGACTCTGTTTTGGAGCAGCTAAGCTTTGCAACTCCATTTTCTCTTCTGAATCAATTATCTTTTACTTTTTTCTTCTTCAAACTCCACACTAATACCACCCTTCTGTTTGGGCCATTTTCACCTTTAGAGTGTCATGACAGGGTTGGCAAGAGCATGCAAGGGTCAGCGTCAAAGCCTTTGGGCTGGCTGGGGAGAAGACTATATAGCATAATTCTTGACAAATTGAATAGCTCTTCGAAGCCTGCAATTCCCGGCTTACACATCCTTTTAGTACTAGTCTTTCTGCTCCATCCTTGATTTTAACAATAATTAAAGCCCCTTCTCAAAGGCTACGGATATTGATTCTAGATCAGTCTTCAATTCCCAAGCAGCACCATAATCTCTATTTACTTTCCTAAATTAAAACCGGTGTGCTTTTCTCAGAGTTGCCATGCTTTCATTGTTTCCAGTGGAAGTTACAAGTGCTCAGCTTCTCTAGACTCTGGCTGTACAGCACGAAAGACCTGGCTTGTGAGACTCTGAAAATGCTACCAAAAAAAAAGCCCACATCAGAGAGAAAAGGAGTCTTTTGTTCAGTCCACCAGATCACAGCTTCATGTTATGAGGCTTCCTCTCGCTGTGAGAGAGATTATACTGATGTTTTCCAAGGAAAATTGCTCAGTTCCAAACTGTTGAGTTGTAAGAAACTCGAAGCAGCTCCTGGCCCACAACCAATCAATAATGGTTCATTCACCTTCAACATGGCCAGGAGGGAAGGAGGAAAAGCAGAGTAGGTAACCTGAATCACTGTGAGGTGGCTGCCAACAACCAGTACATTCAAGAAAATTAACTCTGAACGCCAAGAAACATCCTATATTTACTTCTTACGCCAAGGGCTGGCAAACCAATGAAACGATGAAAATTCCCCTGCTTTTTTTGTTTTAAAATATGTAAGCATAGCTAACAGATGCTCCTTGATATTTCCTGTGTTGTCTCAATTAGTGGCCCAGAAATGCTGGGATTTAGATTCAGCCCGAATTCCCCCTCTACTAGACATGCAATCTGGCACACAGCAGGCTTCAAAGAAAATAACGAGTGCGGAGAGGTACGCAGCAGAGATCAGAACTGTGGAGAGGGTATACCTGTCCGTTCAAGCGACGTGTGTTTTCAATATCCAGGCATTCAAGTCCCACATTCATCACGTTCAGTGCAAGACAGAATACTTGCTTTTACCTGCAACCTATTCAGTGTACAGAGAATCTATATCCACATCCATCACATTCAGTGAAATAGACTCTATCTGCAAATGTTGAGCTTCAATGTTCCTGCAGTGAGCTGAATTACAATATGCTGCAGGTGAACACGTTAAATTTCTGAATTGGTAGATGGGAAAGAAGTTCTGCCAGAGTCATTAATAAATGCGGCTAATGTGGAAAAAGACTCATTTCAGAATGTAGCTGTGCGCCATTAAAGGTACTGGAAAAAGCTCTTTTTCAGTGAGCAAATATAATACTCATGGCAGATGTCAGCGTGTATAATAGAGATAAAGATAGAGTATCTGTATTTATTACTAGAACATGTAAAATGCCGATATCCACAGTGTAATCTACCCAGGAGACGCTGCTTCTAAAGCTTCTGAGGCAACATCATGCACCTTCAAATTCATTTATCATGTCCATGTTGAACTCTTTTTTTCCCACTGACAACCTATCAGCGATGCCAAGTACCAATGATGAAAACCTGGGTTTGGAGGAAAAGTCTATATAACACATAAAACAGCAAACACTTATCAGGCTCTTGAAATATTGTTATCGTTATCGGTCCCTGTTACGCTACACGAAAAAGAAGGAGGGCTTCAAATGAAGCGCGCTGTCAGCGCACCCTTGCTACAAATTATGCAAATACAAATCAGGAAACAAGAAAAATGGAACTCTACGTAAAGACTAATTCCATTCACAAGTCATGATAATGCCTATAAGCCATCTGGATATGTGAATATCTTCTAACTGCAACTTTAAGGAAAGAGATTTTGTTTTCTGGAAATGAACAGAATTAATTGTTGAACACTGATTAGTGAGGTAAGAGCGCCTTGGTCCCTCAGCAACATACCAGTTTGTTTTCTTTCTGATCTCTCCTGTTATACTGTTGGGAAATAGAATATCTACTGGTTTGAATGTTTGAAATTAGTTTTCAGATGAAAGTAACATCTCCTAATGTATAGAGCACAAAAAAACTAAATGAATCTACAAAGATGAGAATTAAAATAATTTTTGGATAATGGGTAGAGGGCTAACAGAGACCCTTAGAGAAAAAATGCCATCTCTGCTCCATAAGCACAGCACATGTGCTATTCTTGAACAAAAGTCTGAGAAAGGGCAAGATGAATTGACTAAGAAATTGGACAAATCTCTATTTTAGAAAAAAACAAACAAAACAAAACCAAACCAAAACAAAAAACCACCCCAAACCACCAAAAGAAACCCAAACAAACACTACCAAGCAACTAAAACCAAAAAAAAAAACTGAGTAAGAAAAGACAGGATTCAGGGATGACTTCAATTTCAAACTGCTTCCCCCAGAATCCTTCTTAGCCAGCTGCCCCCCCAAAAAACCACATCCCTTTTCCCTAAACCACAGATTTCTGCTGGAGCCATCCCGTTCTGTTCCCTTGACTCTTGAATAAATCTGGATGGCCTTCAGGAGGGATGGCACAGATGCACTTGACTCTGCTGATTATTTCAGCTGAGAAGTTGCAAATCCCTCAGAGATGGGAACCGGCCCTGTCCTACCAATGGCCTCCCTCCACTCACAGCTTTATTCTGCCTTGTTCCAGGCCAGAGGTAATTGGGTAAATAAAATATACTATCCATTACAGCAAAACTACCTGATGCAAGATGTTGGATGTTTCTCTAACTACTAGAGAAAGAAAAAAAAAAATAATAATTTGTAACAGTCCTTTTCCATGATGGCCTGAGAATTTGGTATGTTCAACTCTACTGATCCTGCGGAAAAGTACAGGCACACTACTTTTACTATGCTTAGCTTGAGAACCCTCTTAACCATGAAATAATGAAACTAAGATAGAACAGTAGTGAAATTGTATCAAATGGAGTGTGGAATGAGTATTACATAAGAACAATTTTCTTGTAATAACAAATCTTACTTATTTTTATGGGACTCTAAATAATTTCTTGCTAGAGTTTCTATATGGCTTTTCAGCACTGCATAAATGACCATCAAACAGCTATTTAAGGTCTTCCCCATTTCTTTTCTAGTCACCTCTTGATGACTAGACTTCCTTAATAGAAAAATATTTGGTATTTATATCTGATACAGTATTTCTGGCACATACAAAAATAACTGAAAGCCATCCATCTAACAAGAGAATGGGGTATGAAAACATGCGCATTCCTAAAACTACCTCTTCTAGGCTTTCATACAAGTTTTCCTCATGAAGTTATGTTTGGAAGAGGCATTATTAAATACTGTGTTTTACTCCACAAACTACCCAATAAGATCATCCTTTTTATACATTCTGAACTCCCACTGGTGCCACTTTATTTAGTGTTCCTGTTAACCAAGATGTTCTTCATACTTATGTGGTCTGAATAAGTCACTTCAATATTTTTTTAAGTCATTACTAAGACTGCTGTGGGTTTTTTTTTTTTTTTTTTTTTATTTTAAGTATGCAGCTGTCACAAGCTAGCATTAAAAAATCACCTGGAAAACAGCTGTAGAAATGGATCACTTGATATCTGCTTCAGCAAATAACCACACAGACAATACACCTCATGGTCCCCTGGAATCCACCGCAAGTCCCATTTGTTTGTTGCTGGTTTATTATTACAAAGCTGACATTTCTGTTGTGAAGAACAGAAGATTTCCATCCTTCAAAGAAAAAAGAAGGGAACATCCTTTCTGTGTTAAGTCTTCAAGCTGAAGATGATTTCAGGTTTTTCTCTAATTCTAACTATGCAATTCTTAACTTGTCTGAGATCACGTTTGGGCAGGCACGTTATGCTGTCCCCTGCACTCATCTACTGAGTCTGTTTTTTTGTTCAGTGGTGCTACATTTCACTAAATTTTTTTTTCAGTCTTTATGAGAATTTGATATTTATTTTAATATATCAGATGCTACAATTTGACAGATTTATGCTTTTATGTTTTTATTCTTCAAAATCAGTTAAGGTTTCCATCTAGTGTTTGTTGAAGACACATGGTGTCATGACTGACAAATCTAAGACTGCAGGTAACCCTAAGAAATTCAGGCATTTTCCATCAAAAAAAAGTCTTCCTACTGCTTCCTTCCCGCCTTGCTCGCCTTCATCTCACCCCTTCCCCTCCTCCTTCTGACCTTAACTGAATCCTCTCAGCCACTACCACACCGATACGTACTCAAATTGATGGCATTTTTGTGGATATACTCCAAAATTAACTGTTTTCTGCTACTCTCTGAATGCACTGTAACCTTTTCACCCTTTTATTATTTTCAGTTTTGAAGAAGAGGCCTATAAGGAAAATTGCTGGGCTCATTTAAAGCCGGAAAAGAAGTTTTTCTGTTCACTAGCAGAACTTTATATTCTTCCACAGGCTCCATTACCTAACCTGCCATTGTCTATAAAGAGAAACTACTATAGAGATGCTTTTCATTTTGGTATTTCTGCATCCATTGCCACATCCTTTCTCTTACATGATTTTTTCTTCTCATTCTTCACTGAAAATGGGATATCTTCCAAGTAGTTTCTTCCCCTGCCTTTAGATCAAATACTCCAGTGAGATATACAGAGAGGTATATCCTCAATGCTCATGCAGTCTCCTTTCCTCCGTCACTTCCCTAGGTTTCCATCTAAACTCTACCACTGAAGCCAAATTTTTAATTAAGTGTATACTACCTCTTCATTCCTGTATTTAGTTGCCTATCTCTTCCTCTCCTTTCTTCAAACTGCCTGCTTATTTAAAAAACAAGGACTTCATCCAGTTTTCTCTACCTACCCAACACATATTATCTGGGTTTCTGGTTTTCATTGAGTGGCTGTCTGACTTTTTCCTCCCATTGCACAGGAGAGCTCTGCCCCTCATTTACACCCAGCTGCAGTCAAAGTTGGAAGGTGCTCTTTATGCCCTCAAATGAATGGCTTTTCTTCCATTGCTGGCAGAAAGCCATCTGTTTCCCAAAAATCCCTCCCCGCTGCAACCACAGCCACCAACAGGGTTCAGTCACTTCTGCTTCCTTAGTTCTATTTCACCTGCCCACTCAAAAGAGAAAGCAATCAGTGAAGAACACAATTGAGAAAACACCATTCAGAAAATCATTACTCCCAAAGGACTGGTGGAGCTTGTTCAGCTAAAAATGTGAGAACGTGTGAGTATTTCTTAAAAGTCACTTGTCATGTGAAAGAATTAAAATATTTGAGTAACTAAGACAAGTATACCTCAAGACTTCATATGCAGATACAACTTCAAAATTACACCTAAATTTCACTACAAAATTTGGCATTACCACTTTGCTGTATTTTTTTTAACTACCATTCTTCCTTCCTTCCTTAAAGTATTCATGGCATATGTAAAACATGTTACGATCGCATCCTTATTTCTTTATTCAATTTAGAGGAGATACAAATCTAAACAGAAACATCATTATGTAGACATTAAAATACAAATTATTGTATCAGATATGAAAATCTGATGAAGAAAGATGTTACTTGCATGAGAAAGCAAATAAATGCTGGTTCCTTATAACAGAGAAGGAAATTCCATGCTTTTCTGCATTAAAAAAAACATCACTTAATGATCCAGCGCTTAAGTATAATTTGTACAATGAATAATAAGTGAACCTCAATTGTATACACACTTTGAAAAGTTCGTAGTCATTTGAAATTTTTCATCACAAGTATTATTCTGTACAGATGTGAATGTAATTTGAATTTAAGGTTCAAGGAGGATGTTAAGGCACATTAATTGCAGAAATGCTTGCACCTTACTTAACACGTAATAAAATAGTACAAATGCAGAAAAAACCAATGCTTTTACAAAATGTTTAAGCAGAGTATCTACTTAATTTCAAGGATAAAAATTAATAAAAATTAGATGCTTGTAAATTAAAGACAAGGTCACATCATAGGATATAGCGGCATACTTGGCATGAAGACAGTTTGCCATGTTTGAATGTTAAAAGTGTGAAAACATTTCTCTCTTCTTAGATGTCAAACAGCTTTTAAAAATTATGCACAATTAGACCTAATAAACATCACACTTCTTTTTCAAGCTACTGCACTTTGACTGTAGGTCACACATATCCCAATACTGGAAGTGGTAGAGAGACATTTTATAATGTCATTGCATGTAGAGACAAAATCATAAAGAACTGACATCTCTGAAAGTTACAGATCCTTGGAAGACACTCTTGACTGTATATGCCTTTATTAATGAATTGCTTTAATCTGAAATGCAGACAGTCATCCCTGACAAGGATTCTACTTTCATTTACATATTGGTGATACGTTGTACTCTGCAATGTATACAGACTTCTATATTGGGCCTCTGATAGGTGGAGTTATTCACACTCTTGACTGACACATTCATGGTATAACCATAAGATTTACCACAGAGAGCACTCCTGCAAGGAAACTTTTTCTCCATGTCTGAAGACATTTGGAGAAGTAAAATTAGGCACCCTCCCCCAAAAAAAGAATTCCTTTTCACTTAAAATTGTTAACAGAGCAGAGAATATGTTTTGTGTCAATGTTTAAAATCAATTCACTTTGGGTTGGTTTTTTTTTTTTTTTGAGATCAACATTTAATGATATACCAGGGTCTCAAAGAAATAAAACAAAAAGCCCTAGTGAATGTGTTTAGCAGACATACTTCCCCACGTGCAACAAGTGAAGAAGCAGATGGTAAACAGGTAAGTCCAGCTCTAATTCATTTCAAGGAGCAAGTGTGATTTCACAAGAAGTTGTGATCTGACCCCTTTTGTAGCTAACTCGAATACTATAAAAAGCAGCCAAGGTGAGGGAATTATGAGGAGAAGGGACACCATGGAAATGGAGAGATTAAGATAAAACTCCTGACAGTAACAACTGAAGTTGATACTTCTTGTGTCTTGTCTGAGTGAGCTCTTGCCTTGTGCCAGTGCATGGAAGCTCCTACAAACTGCATTCACGTGGACAGACTCCCTGGTGACAAGCACAACTGTTGTGCACTTGCTGTATGAAGTTGCATAAACAATATTTATAAACGACAATTTATATAGCATTCAAAGTCATCAAAAGTCTTTAAATGAAGGTACATTTATCTTGTTCAGTGAAAAAAATAATATACCTTGTTTTTAGAACGCCACAGTGTAGCAGCACATGGTACTTATTTGGTTAAAACCAAATACTCATCATACTTCATATATGAAGTTCAATGCTTCTTTGTAAGAAATATTTAAGCATTATTTTTTTCTGCCAAAAATGATTTCACGCTTTCAAATAGGTGGCAAAGTAAGAACCACATTGCCAATTTACTGAAGCTGTGAATTTTGTTTTCCATCAAAGCAGAGAGAGGGGCCCTAAATCACAGGTACATTATAAAAATAAAGCTACATATATCTTCAAAAACAACAAAAAGTGAAGTCATCCAGTTTTCCTGTGAAACCACAGAAGTACAAACACCCACTGTGTCTTTGATTTTATTGAACATTTGGATTTTGAACTGAGCTGGGCAAAGCATTTCTGGAAAATACCACAATCAAATATTCAGAAATTTCCCATTGGAAATTTTATTTTTAAAAATGGAGTACTAATGCTAAAGAATTAAGCTCAGTTGACACAGGGATATTGTCTTTAAAAATCACCTATTTGCCATTCAGGAATTTGGTAAAATGGCTCAGAGACAAGTTGCCAGCTTTACAAGGCCAAGTATATGCAACATTTACTTGGCTGTGTAAAGCCAAGAGTGTATGAGTGGGAAGCACAAACAAAACTTATTTTTCAAATAATTGTAGAAATATCAAATAAAGCCACAGCCTACCTTTCCAGATTTGATTTGAATACCTTATACTATCCAGCTGGGGCTTGAGAGGACTCAAGGCATTGTGGTGGGAATAGCCACACCTTCTCCCCTCCTTCACATTCCCCCAGGTATCAGAGACACAGAAAGGCAAGAAGCTGGGACAGTGAGCCAGCTGACACGCAATCAAGCAAGTCACACGTGTTACTGAGGCATAAAGTTAAGAGGCACGGGCTGCTCTGATCATAAGGATAACAGACAATTTGGCAGGTGTCCATTTATGCTGGAGATAATGGCTGTGGCATGGGAAAGCAGCTTGGTGTCTGAGGAACCCTTTTTTTTTCTTTTCCCCC
>JAOXNG010000021.1:20060189-20070323 GCA_028566535.1 Scolopax minor
TAAAAAATACCTTCCACCTTGCCCATTTTACTTGGTTTTGTTTTTTTTTTTTTTTTTTTAGTGTAATCACTTTGAATAAAAATAATTTGAAAAAGGAGAAGAAGACAAAGCCTGATAACAGCAAGTGATCATTAGGGTTAATGGAAGCCTCAGAACCAGGGAGTCGCAGGGGGAACTCCTCTGAGCTGTTCACCGTCCAGCCCTCCCCAGGGCTGTACCTCAACAGCCTGCTCAGCCGAGGCCCACACAAGGGTTTTAACCTAGAAGAAAGGTAAGCCTGTAATTAATGAACGCGCTACTTATCTGAGCTGCCTGCAACCCTCCTTATGCTCTATGAGTTGTGGGCAGGGAAATTAAAGTACTAAGCACAGCTTAAAATTACAATCTAATAGTTTTTGAGTAATAAACAAGACATCCCACTCAGATGGCTATATTTACCAGTTCGGTAATTCTGGTAATTCCCTCCCAAATAACTTTATGTTTGTCCTAAAACACTATTAAAAGAGAGATAAGGAACAGAAGAACTAAAGAGCTGGTTAATCTGTGCAGCATCATTATGTATTATTTAGTTTAATATCTTCTTGTAGTAAATACAAAATCATTATGTGCCATTTTCTTCAAGAGAACATTGTAGTAAATTTGGTGTTGCAACAGAACCATTAAAATATAATAGTGTACACAGAAAAATTCTACTGATTAGCGAGCAAAAATATGTAATTATAGCCACAGTGTGGGACTCAGTTGGCTGGTGTTTTATTGCATATTGCTTTGTAAGACTACTTTGCTGCCAAAACTAATGAGGAAAATACTGAGTTGTTACTTCCAGTTGTACTAGAGGTTTTTGTCTTGATTTTATTGACATTTATAAAGTGATCATCACATGTAACAAACAAGCCACAGTGCCAGCAGTGAGCTGCAGTCTGCAGTAATTAACGAGTAAACAGCATCAATTCCATAGCAATGTTCCACAGATACATAATCTATTAACTGAATTTTTAAGAGCTAATTCTGAACAATAATTTTCCCAAAGAGTCTATAGTTCTCTGCAGTTTGAGTAGAATTAACGAAATACAAGGCATGACTTCAAAAGGGAAAAAGCAGCTCAACATTAGCCCATAAAAGTTGCAGCAAAAATATTCAAATGTGCATATGTTCAATATATAAAAATACAGTTTTTTAAAGAAGACAAAAACTATCATAAGTAGAAAGACTGAATAATAAACATCCTATGATATTTGGTGTTATACTTAAGCCTTCAGATTTTCCTGCTCTCACTGAAGGTGTATTCCTAGTATTGTATGAGAGAGATGGAAAGTTCCAGTTGAAAAAGCTTGCAGAGAAATAACAATAACAAAGAGTTCATCTGTTTCTACAAAGTTACACTGGAACCTTTAAGTCAGTCTCATTATAGCTACTGGATTTTTAACAAAACATAGCCTGTTATATATATAGCCTGATACTACTAGAAAGAAGTAATCATTCTAATATGCCAAACAATAAATTGAAAGGACATGTAGTGCTGGCTGAAGACACTAAAGCTTCAAAGACTGTATCAGTGATGGACTCGGGGCTTAATTTCCACTTACAAATCATGCTTCTTCCCAGAAACAGTTACAGAACAAAATCTGTACAGAACCATATTAAAAAAAAAAGCCCAATAAACAACAAACCAACAGCTTATGCCAAGGGTGTCAAAAAAATTCAGAAAAAAATTCAATGTAATTATTAATATTACTCCACCCATTGTCAGAATGTATACTTTTAAATACAGCTTTGCCTGCCTACTTTCATTTTATTCAAAGATCTATAAATAGGAAGTTGGACACAGGATTATGAGAAGAAACTACAGTGAATTTGGCAAGGAAGCTCACAGAGGCATCGAGAATAGCTATCTATACAAAGAGTATATTGCCCCATTTACATTTTTCTATAAAATTTAGCACTTTGGGTGCTTCATTAGCAAAAACAGAAGACCAATTAAGAGCACATGTGTGGAGTAAAACAACTGGTATTGAGAACCTGTAGTATAAATACAACACATATTTTGGGGCAGGAGGGGTTGGTGGGGAGGATCTTTGTTTTATTTATTTTTATTTTGGCTTAGTTCTTGTCCAGTCCATGGAATGCATTAGGGACACATCCTCCAGTCTAGTTTTACCCAGAGGAAACCTAGCTCTTGTGCTCCAAGGTACCTGATGATGGTAAATACCAAAGCAGTGAGGAGAGTCAGGGGATTTCCTTCAAAAGCACGTTCTAGGCCCCAACTATAAACAAAAGGTAAACGCTCCCTTTAAGTACTGCTTTTAGTTGAAATGTATTCAATTTTTTCAGGATTTTTAGCAATGTCTGAGTTAGTGTACCTGCAAATAAAGGGAAACAGCTCCCATTCTTTCACTCAAGTAAATGAAATTTCTGCATTTTCAAAGGACAGCAGCTCTGTTACTGAGCCCTAATAACTTATATGACTCTAAGTTCAAAAGATCAAAGTAACAGCTCACATCAAACCCAAACTCTGCACCAGCCACACAGAGAAGTCAGCATGACGGGATATTCATCCTTTAAGGTTTTCGTTGTTAACAGGCACTAACAAACAACTGAGCAATGGCAGAACAAAAACATTCAGCAGTCACCCTAGGGTACAAGCATAAACAAGCCTTGTCTGCGAATGACTAATACGTTCTGCTTGCAGTGGTGATGTTAAGGATGAAGCATCAGGAAGCAACAAGACTGAGGGAATGATGGAGAACCTCTTTCAGAGCATCAAGATGACTTACACAAATAACCTAGCGCCATGGTTCTAGTAACTTCTGATGGGGAGATGATTGAGAAATCCTCCCTGTCTTCACAAGATTACACACAAAATTTTACACAGCTAAGTACTTATGAAATACACATCTCAGTTCAAAGTGAATAAGCAAAACGTGTGAACTGTTGGTGGAACACTTCATAAGACAGTCTCCAGAAGACCTATGGTTAACTTACAATCCCACACTATCAATATTTCACATTTCAGTACTACTGCCACCACACTTTAAAGACCAGCTTGTCATGGTTCTGTGGAAAGATGATGCCGCTCAGTCCAATAAATAGGTATCTTAGATTTACTAGCTTCAAATATATTAATGTATTTTATTTTCAGCATGTATCCTTTCATGGAATCAAAGAATAATTTAGGCTGGATTGGACCCTAGAGTTTTGCAGTCTCACCTCCACTAACTTTCCATTATAAAAGAAAAGTGTACTTGAAATGTTTTAATAGATCTGTCTTCTACCTTTCTGAAGCAAAGAAAATCTACCAAAAATGTTGAGAAGCTGTTCTACCATCTAAAAATCTTTTTATTGCTATTATTTTTAATAATTATGTTTATGCTCCAGGGTAAAACACCACCCAACACCTACGTGTTATTGAAAATAAACGCTTTTCAATTATTAAGATGGAAGAATGAAAGCTAAACAATAATTGGCGCAAAAGGCTCACTCGAAAATAGTCCCAAGATGACACTTACTCAGTTTGGCCAGGCACCCAGTTGTGGTGATAGCAAAACCCACAAAAATAGGTGTAGCTAAAGAATTAAGGAGGATGAAAGGCCGAAGCTGACAGCAAATACAAACCAGATCTGAATACTCCCTCAGACCTCTGTTTGTGGAGGGCAGACTATTATTTGTTATCTGCAGCCCGAGGCATGTGGAACAGGGGCAGGCACTGCAGGCAGGGGATGAGCACAAAGATCCTTAATGAGGGACAACCCAAGGCCTCCAGTCTCTCAGTAGGTAACACACAGTGACTCACAACAGAAAGGGCTGACTTTTGGCACAACTTTCAGCAGAGAAGGGGGGCTCCGATTCCCTTTCCTCACGTCGAGATTATTTTTCTTAATTTTGCTACTCCTTTTCAACAAGAACCAAGTTTTTTTTATAACTACCTCTTCTAATTAGATGGCCAACTTCCTGATCTATTGACCTACTGCACAATATGATTTTAATTAGTTCACACTGGCATGCAATGCCTGGAGTTTAAGCATTGTTTTGCCCCAACAAATCTGTTTGCCCATTGAAAGCATTTACATTAACAACCCAACAAAACCATTTTAAAAAATATTATTGTATAAAATCCAATGGGATTTAGTTCATTACTGGTCCAACTGTCATAAAAGGGTGAGAGTGACATTCACTACCTGCTCACAGGCAAGTTTCTGTATTGAACTACGCTTCCTACTTGATTGAGTTAAAATTAATAGGACTTGATTCTCACATACTAATATATTGTTCCTTCTCCATTAATGCCTTATAAATATGACAGCACAGATACAGCTATTACAAGAATATTTGTTTTGAATAGAAATCTCATTGAGCAATGTTTTACAGACCAGACAATTTAAATGCAAGAGTTATGACATCAAAACTCCTAAAGGCCTTACACAGCTGTTTTATTAGAGGATTTTATGTACTTCACGAAGGAGACAGACACCAAACAGGAAAACACAGAGAGGAAAACTGAGGGTAAAGTGAAATGTGGTCTTCCTTCACTTACTCTACTCTCAGTTCTTCCAGGCATCCAACCTGGACCCTTTTGTTTTGCTAGCAGGGTAAAACCTACACATGCTATACTGGATCTGAAACACTGGCCAGGAACACAATGGCAACAAAATCTATAATGGTTGAGCCATTATAGATTTCAGTCCCTTAAGAGAAGCTTTAGCTTCTCTCTGGACATCAGTTTTCAGAAATATGCAGAAACCCACTTGTTTTGAAACTTACAACCCTCTGTGAAACACATCTGCAAATAACCAGTAGATTAAATAATACATTGGTAATTAATAGCAGGCAAGAGACTGCACAAGACAAGAATAAGAATGTTTCAAAATCTGTAAACTGCTCATACAGCACAGGGCATAACCAAAGCACAAATGGATAATATCACATATTTCCTTTCCAGTTGGACAAGAAATCCCTGACAAAACCATCTTGGGCTTCAAGGAGCCCCAGGTTTCACTACAACAGTCTGCCCATCTGTGAATGAGTAAGTGGAATGTGTGCACTTGTGGTCACAACATTTATGAAACACAGCAAAGATCACGGACGTGACTGACAAGATGACTCAGTGAATGTCAGGTTTTGAACTTCCACCTCTAGCACTTATTGGTGGAATATTGACCGAGATACCATTCAGTCTGGACATTTTCTCATGTTCAGCAGATTCCCTATCAAATACGAGACAAGTTAGTGTTGCAAGCCTACGTGAAAGCAACAAAATAGCTCCATGAGACAACATCTTAATTTTGTTTAGATGACATACAGTTAATAATTATGAAACTAATAATGTTCTGTTGATACTTCAAATAGATACCCCAGGAAAGGACAGAATAAAAAGTTAAAAGAAAAAACATTTAGATAGCCATGTTCAATCTTTCCCTTCTATTATTCATAAACCTGCAGATTTTAAAGGAGAACACAATTAGTAGGGTTCCTGGAGAAACCTGCCCTAATTAAGTTTTAATTCCTACTGATCAGGAGGTATACTTCTCCCCTGCAAACACAGAGCAACATTTTAGCAGCATTTCTCCAGAAAAAGAAAACATTTTTCACAAACTGCACAATGAATGTAGTCACAAATTTGACATCTGTTTATCATAATAGGCTTTTGTGATTCAGGAGTCCAACCAGCCTGCTTGTCTACAGGACTCCAGATAGTCACCTTGGCCACAGGGACCCCCAGAATCCTGTGGGGAATTAAAAATCATTATTACAGAATAGCTCAAAAAAAGCCCCTCCCTTCCTCTTAAAACCTCTTTCTACTTACTGGTCCCAGGGTATGTTTAAACTTAAATTGATGCAGAAGTACTTTAATAATAAAATTATATTACCCAGGATCGATTCAAACCCAAGAACAAAACAACAAAACAAGTCAGAAGGAGTTCAGTAGGGGAATGGAAAAAGAATATATAGAGTACGGATGCTAGGGCAAGCCAGAATACCCAACAGTCAGTGTCTCTATTCCCATTTCCAGCAACACATTGCCAAATTAATCTCATGGACAAAGTAAGATGTTCCTATGATGCAGCAGACAAGGAGCGAAACTTCTTACAATATGCAAGAATCCTCAACTCAGATGAAAACTTCACCCTTTAATGGCACTTTCTCAACATATTCCAGTCTTGAGTTTTGAGAGTTAAGACTGGAGCCTTGCTAAAACACAGTGCAAAACAATCTCTGTACAGGGCAGAGTTATCACTACAGTCAATTAGATATTCATGGCTCTGCTCCCATTTCCGCTGCAGTAGGTGTGAATTGCTGTACTTACTGTTTCCCCAATTCTTGTGCTTCATTTAGTTACACTCCTTTAGATACCGCTTCACTACACATCAAAACACAACCTGCTCCGAAGCGAACCAGAAGCTGATTCACAACATACAAAATAAACCATAATTTTTCAAAAGCCCCAAAATTGGATGCAATACCACATGGTACAGTGCAGAGGGTAAATGTGGATACCTGAAAAGCCTCTTCAAAAATGAGGATTTTGTGAGCATTCTCTTCTGAATGCTGAGACACTTGGGCGAATGCACAAAAGCACGGTGCTACCTGCAGCACGGACTTGTCCACGGCACAGGTTTGGGAAAACAACAATTAAAGTTTTGTCAAACATATCCTTTTTCAAACCGACAAATTCTTCCTAAATTCCTGTCTTTCTTAAAAAGACTACAAACGGCATTGTTAAAAAACCAAATATGTTTTCACCATCTTACTTTTGATTATTCAACATTAGCACATAAATTGACAGTTATTAAGCAAATGATAAATGTTATCTGTTCATACATAGAGTGCTTTAGTGAATCAAAACCATTAACAGCTCCCAAGAGCATAAACGTAATTTTTTTACAATACTGAAAAAGATAGCTAAAAAAAAAAAAAGCATAGGTATGATTGCACTGAGGAACATTTGCAGAGATGCCCCAGCTATGGCTACAGCTTAAAAATAATTGTAAAAGGAATTTAATGCATGTGAAATTAGAAAACATGAAATTTAATTTCTTTTCCTTATGCATCAGATCTTCTGTCACACTTTTCGTTGATTTTACCAAGCTGAAGAAATACTACAAATCTGAGGCATGATCTTCCCTTTTCGCTACACGATAAAATAAATATCCTTTGTAAAGCACAATGGCCACATTAAGGAGTGTGGTCATTAACACATTAACAGAAAGCTGGATCTGTACAGACACCCCTGCTTCAAATCAGATGGCTCAGAAACTCTGCAGAAACTTGACAGACAGATTTTGAAAATTCTTCCGGGACAGGCAATGGTGAAAATATATGAAGTTACAATCTAGAAGCCTTTCTGTCTTTTCAAACATGGTATTATGATATTACTCTGACATTTGCCAGGGAAAGAAACTAGAAAGACACTGTGAAAGAATCAGCATTGGTTTTGTGCTTGGAGAAAAGTGTATCTCCTCACAGGTGTAAGATATCCCTTGCCCTTCAGATGACTTCTTGACCTATCAACACCAAGGTTTACAAAAGGCCCATCAACAAGTATCAGTAAAGCCAAAGACAAAACCCCTTCTCTTTGTTCTGCTCTGTCACAACTTTGATGCAAATGAGCGACACAAGGTCTCAGACTGTAAAGCAAATATTCTACAAGAAAGTTAGAATATGGTTTTCCCTAAGAAAGGGAACAGAGGTACTTCTGGATAATGAGACAGGAAATGTGTAAATCCCATCCCACTTTCTCATTTAGAGAGTTTAATAAAGCAGCACTGTGTTGTGGCACACCAATATATTTTGGCAGCATATGGAAAGATAGCACCTCCTGAGCTGTGAGCACCATATTTTACTGCACGCTGTCAGGTTAGATAAAAGCTGTCTGCAACTTTTATATTTTTCCTAGACAGAAGAGTTACACAGTATTGCCAAGAAGCCTTCGAATCATACACGCTGGCCTATCACTACTGCCAAACAGTTTTTTAAAATTATATTTCTCCCTCTGTCTAAAAGGTGCTCTGGCAACTCTACAAACATTCAAGAAGCACCATATTCTCCAGCCACTCTGCAACATGCACTGAGACAGGGCCTTAGAGAGCCTGACTTTGGAGACTGGAGTTTTACAAGTTCTTGTACTATTTATAAAACAACCCTCCTAAGAAATTATTTTTTTTTCCAGTTTTGCATTTAGAGAATAAACATTCTTTAAAAACTAAGTTTCCGCCTCCAAAAGTAGCCCTAAAGGAGTATGGCACAGAGTAAAAGGAACTGGGAAAATAAAGCACACAGTAAATATGTCAATTCTTTTAGCAGCACGTTAAATATGAATGGAGAGGAGAGAAACTTCAGTTAATAGCAGCCTGATTATTCCAGTAGGGCCACTTAGTAGTAGTGATGGAAAGATAACACTCGCTTAACTAATGTTTGTAAAGTACTTTACATTCCTCAGATAGAAGAACTATAGATATGCAAAGTATCATCATCATTACACTGGCTGCAACTATGACTTTTGTAAATAATTAAAGGCTGTGACATTGCTCCTGGTAAGCATATCGAATTATAACATCTGGGGGGTGGGAGGAACAGACATGACCAATTCCTCCGACCTATATTTTATGCATGAGGAGGGATACTTCATGGTGTGGTCAGAGCATGACGGCCAAGAGGGAGAGCTTGCAGCTGGCAACGCTTCCTGGAGAGGCTGCAGAGTTCCTCTTGTGAAGACAATAAGTGATCAATAAGCTCAAGAGGTAAGCTGCAATAATATGGATCCAATTTCAAAGCAGGCTTTCTTTTAAAGAAATTTGTTTTGTTTACTTTGTTGGAAGCTTTTAAAAAACATCTTCCAGTCCAGTGCTTGATACCTTCAGGGGACAATTACTCCTTTCCAGAAGCATTAATTAATTTTAATTACTTCTTCTGACAAATATTTTGTAGTGAGTGTAATGTAGGTACTTTTTATTAATGATGTAGGAATAAGTTTTTTACATTAGGAAAAGACCTGTTTTATTATTATAACAACAATGAAGTCAGAAAGCTATAAAACATGCAACACAAAATTCATAAAATTCTGACTTTCAAACTAGGGAGGTAACTTTGTGAAACTTTTTTCAGACCATGTACAGGAAATATAATTTAGATTGTATTTATTTCTGCCCAACTGATTTTTACTACTCATCTATCTACCAATAGCACAACAGTGGCAATAGACAATGGTGCAGGGAAGATGGAAAGGCATGAAATGAGAACGAGCCTATTCTAGCACAGAGAAAAAAAAAACACACAGAGAAGTTAGAGATAGAAATTACAAGAGATTGCCATTATTTTCAATGGAGAGGTGATTCATTAAATGATCTCTGGCAAACACGTCCGTCAATACTGGAACAAAGCTAGATACAAAACCATCATTTTAATTAAGGTCTTGAGGATGTCCAGCGAGTTAACTGGTATTAAATCATGTACAAAGAATGTTCTCATTTCATCTGACATGTGTTTTCTTCCAGACATTCATCTCACAGGAGGAACACTAAGTGCAATGACAGTCTTTCTATGGAGGAAAAGATTACCAGGAAGCTAGGAATTAACTTCCACCGGATAATCACTGCACTGTAGCTGATTTTATATGGTGCACGTGGTTGTACTCCAAGTAAATATATATTTAATTCATCTAGAAGTTCTAACATCAAGATGCTGCTTTAAAACATCTAAAACCACATACGCCATGAAAAGAGGAAAACACCACCAAAAAAGCACTTTGTTAATTGTATCACAATCTGAAGTTAATTAAGTTGGTGACACTCAGTGTGTCAAAAAGCATCTCTTTGTGCCTAATGTTACCTTAAGCCATGGCTGGAGATTGAAGGGGAATTATTAAAAGGAAAAGGCAAGAGAATGATCTCCACTGCATGCTGCAGGACTGCAGAAAACTCGTTCTACTCCACAACCCAAGAGCAAGAAGAAAAGCAAACTGAAATATGTCAGAAATATCAGTGAGAAGAAACCTCTGGAGGTCCTGTAGTCCAGCCCCTCCTCAGGGCAGAACAATCTCCAGACACCAGCCCTGGTCAATCTGCACGGGACATTTCAGGTGTCTGAAAGGGAACTGGTTAGAAACCCCGTTTCAGAAGAAGGCTGTTCCTATGGTCTCCC
>JAOXNG010000021.1:20097761-20110420 GCA_028566535.1 Scolopax minor
TGCAGTAAGTACCTTGTAACTGGGTGTTCAGCTTTTCTTAAGCCTCTAAAACTGACATAAAGATTAATGACATTTGACACTGTGAGCGAATAACAGCCTAAACTATCATACTATCTTATTTGAAATTAAAATTCTCTAGTCTGCTACCGTTTCCTTTTAAATGTGCCTCTGGCATAAAGCTTTCAGACACAAAAACCAAGGGTGCAATCTGCAAGGCTCAGTAATGAAACACTGAATCGTCTACCCCATTGAGTCCCAAATTTCTGAAAGGCTTAAGCACCTTACAGAGTTTAAAACAAACTGGTGCCTCAGTCTAGCTTTGAAATGGATGTATCACCCCAACTGGTATTAATAGGAATAAAGGCTCACAGACATTTGAATTATCTTCATACTTTATACTTTTAAGTTTGGACTCTTGTATAAGCTATAAAAATACTTGCAATTTTACTTGTGGAAACATGTTCAATTCATATAAAGCAAAAACACTACCGTAGAGAATAGCATTATAACATATTTTTTTAAAAATCAATTTATGAAGCAGCACAGTAGAGGCACAGACAGACTATACCAACTCTGAATTTTTATGTGGGACACACTCCATACTAAGCATACAGACTGAATTTATGTAATTCCTGATGACTAAGAAGCTAATGTCACTTCTTTGCATACAATGACCTAATATTACACACAATCATTCTAGTATTCCTGACAATGTACTAGAAAAAGTGCACATATTTGTACACAAAAGATCAATATTTAGAGACTGCATAATTTTTCATCTATTTAGATGGGTCATCCTAGAAATTAGTAATCTTTAAAACAGCTATTCCCAGAGAAAAAGGATTTTTTTGCAAGTATGCAGGTTTTTGTGATGGATACAGAACATTCAAATCCTCTGGATACCCTATGCTTTCTCTTTTTTAATTAGAAAACTCTTTTTTTAATATTCAACTTCTCAGAGATAACAGTATAGAAAGGTAAAGCAATATTCCAGATAACAGAAGAGTTAAATTTGATTCTAAGAAAAACAACATTCATTCAGATTGTTTAAAACTCTGTTTAGTGGTATTTTACAACAAAATCTCAAAATCTTATTTCACTTAATTCAAATATTTGATGAAAGCTGCAAGACATGGCTCTGTTGTTAATGAGCCCTTACTCCTTGATTTAAAGTCTGAGAAAGTTCACAACAGACACCTGAAAATTCCAATAAATACAGTTAAATAACATTAACACATACTAAAATTTAATCCTAAAAAATCATAAACTGGAAACTCAAAAATGAAAAATGAAAAGGAAAACAAGGAGGGAAGAATATTATGGCAGACACAAAGCAAAACATGTAAGTTTTCAAACCTTTTGCTTTTTTGACGTATCAGTTTTCATGTATGAGAAAAATATTACTGTAGGAGCTAAATCTGCCAGTAGCCAATCAACCTTGGACCACATCAGCCTGTCGTTGACACAACCCAAGAAAAAGGGCTTTCAGGGCAGTGTTTAATAGAGCTTGACTTTGTTCCATCTATAATAAGTTGCTCCTGTTATGAATGCAAGTTTAAAATTGTTACAACATAATAATCCCAGCATATTATGACTAGAAACAATAATTTTTCCCTTGTTTAAAGGTAACTGTTTACCTTAAAGAACCTCCCAGAAGGATTCTGCATACAAGTCATTATCTGATGGTGAGGTTATTAGCAAAGTTATAGTCTATTATCAGAAAGTCTTTTATTATTATGCATGTATTAGCACTTCATACTTACCAGGGGATGATGCAGAATGTTTCTAATATTCATTGAAATAAAACCATTCCAATTCTACAGAGGATGCATATGTGCTTAGATAGAAACTGAACCTGCTAATTATAGGCATACTTAGGATCATGGCTGAGACATCAGCCACTTCCATTATATGTAGCAGACAGCTTAAGAAAAGAATCTTGAACTATTTCTCTGGTCCTAGATACGGCTGAAGATAATAAAGTTATGTGTTTGTGGTCTCACGTGCTTACATGCTTCATACTTTAAGAACATTTTATACAGAAAAATTAGCTAGCTGGTATTCTATGAGAACAGGTTTGGTAGGCCTCTAGGTATCTTATTCAATTTCACAGGAAAAGCACACTGAAGATGGGGATGGCTCTAGAGAAGCTCTAGACAAAGCACTCTGACAAAGATACACTTTAAATAGTTAATGCAATTCTTAATATCTCTCGTTACCTGGCAGCAATAAAGCTCAATTATATAATCTGACACTTCCTATGCTCGGATGCCCAATTAGATAAATTGAAGTAAGTGAAGGAGTCCTCAGAAATTTTGGGGTTTCTACCCAAAAAAGAAAGTCACTCTTGATATGCTGATGTAAATAAGGAGATATTTCTACAGACATAATTAATAGAAATTAAGAACAGACCTCAAGAAGTCATGCAGTCCATCATCTCCTCCTCTCTGATGCTACTTAAATAACTTAAATATCCATAGCATGCCTGCCAAACCTGTATATATCCAATGTTTAAAAAGCCTTTCTGCCTGTTTGGGATTTAGCTGTGATGTAGCTGAGATTTCCTCCTATTAAAATCCCCTTGCTACAACTTTAAGCTGTTATTTTTTTCCCACATAGCCACCAGGCATGGAAAATAATTGATCAGTACTCTTTTTCAAGCACAACAAATGCAAGTCTCTCAACCTTTTCTCAAAGATGAAGGTTTAAATATATTTGATTTTGACACATTTCTCTGGACTCTCCTCTCTAAAACTGACTTGTGCATGAGAAGCAACCTGAGAAATAGTGATGTTAAAAAGGCATCTTCAATCCTTTTCAAGCATGAGGAAGGTATTTCATTTGAATCACTCAGACTCCTGTTATCTTTAAAAACCTGGTGCCAATCTTCACAAAACCCTTTGTACCTGCTCAATGTGTGGAGGTTCTTAGATAATCCAGACCACAGGAAAACCTTCAAAAGACAATTAAACTCCATATCTCTCTTGTACGGGGGAGACCAGAACTGGACACAGTATTCCAGATGTATATATCCTATTTAACATTCCTAAACAAAGACATGAACTAGATAGCATAGCACTTACTCCATATTTAAAAAAAAAAAAAAAAAAAAAAACTAAAAAAACTCTACGTGAAACTTTGCCAGTGTAGGTGAAATTTCTGAAACGACAAGCATTTTATTTGCTTTGCCCTATATGTTGTTCACAGATTGCATCTAGGCCATTTTACTAGATTTTAAACCAGAGAGAATATATCTTCTATTTTTCAAAACAAAATGCAAGAAGTAAAAATAATAGTGAGGCTGACAGGCATTTGATTGAGAGAACAGGCTCTTTAGTTATCAAACCCCAACCCACAGAACTGCCCCAAGGAAGAGGGATAAAAAAAAGGAATCATGGAATCACAGTTTTGTAAGATAATATAAATAGATAGATAGTGGTCAAAACTGACAGCAATTAAGTATTCAAAGACCAGATAACAGAGATACCAATCTCTCTTCAGTTCTGGAACTTGTAATGCAAAGAAGTATGAAATCCATCAGTACAGAGAAAAAAGATTTACATCTGTTGCAAAGTCCAGATTTTAGTTCATAACTCCACCAGATTTTAAATTTTACAATTTTGAATTTTATTTTTTATTTTAATATATAGTAAAGAAAATGTAATACTTTCAAGAACACGTCTGGGCTATTTAATCTAAGGACTGAATCACAACATCTTGGAGGCAGGAGAGGGAAACAAGACAGAAACAAGAACTTCGTAGAACTACTAGTTGAAAGGATGGGAAAATAATCTCAGACAAAAGAGCTAAGAATTAGAGACAAGGTTACAACTGGCAAGGCCTGTGCATTGTTTTGCAAGTTTTTGTATTATGTTTAAGTTACTTTATTCCCAACTCTCAGTTTATTTTACCTACGTGCAGCACATGTAATGGGAACACAATTCACAATGAAATCTGAATTAAATTGTTCCTATCTCTAAGTTAACAAACATCAAGAGACTGAGGTGAAAACTGCTTTTTTTAACGTATAAAAATAAGCAGAGAATTAGGCACCTTTGCGTTTACAATATGAAATACTATATTTCATAAAACCTGATGCCTGAAATAATGGAGGCACAACAGGCTTAGCCAGGCCAGAGGTAGAGTCTAAATGCACCGAAGGTATAGCAGTAATTACATTTTTACAAAACAAAGCGTTCATTTCATTTCAGTTAAACCACAGAAATGGTGTGTTTACATTATCTACTCCCAAGTCTCATTTCCTTTTCACTTATTACATACATGAGACTGGAACTTCAAATAACAAAGCTGAGGTGCATTAATGAAATGGAGAATAATTTGCTCTTTGTTATTTACAGCACTTATGGAAGAGGTACAGGTATGTGCCAAAGAAACTTGGGTCATCATCAGTCCTTTCTTTACCTTTTAGATGTAAAATAAATGACTCCCAACACAGATTATCGTATGTATCATGAAGTTATACACTAAGGTAAGGAAATAGATGCATAACTCTAATGAAAAACAAAACACACAGGATTTCTGCATCTGATTTGGCTATCAAAAAATCTGTATGGAGTTAAGAAACAAATTATGTTCTCCACCTGTGTTTCAAGGGATATTTTTATTTTTGCAAGCTAAGAGACATTTCTTTCCATTTTAAAAACTGCACATTTCAGACTGGCAATGAAGATATGTCTGCCATTCTCTTAATACACTCTATGTGGCACAAGAAATTTGCTATAACATATGAAGGAAGTTTAGCACTCAGCCAATGCAGAGAGAAATTCCACACACACAGGAACTGACCAGCAGAGACTGGTTTTGGTTTGTTTATAATCATGCCTGTTGTTGTTTGTATAAAAATACAGAGCTATAGATTTCTTAAGATGTGCCACATTTTAGCCAGTTGCAAGTTTGCGCTATAGGCTTGCCTCCTCTGCAAGAACATACTCTTAAATAAACAGTTTGTCAGTAAAACGAAATGAAAACATTGATCGCTTCAACATGTCAGTTATGTTTAAAACAATTTTTAAAATTACTTCCTGAAATATATTTCCAGAGATCATTCCAGACACAAGATGATGATCTTGTGTCCAGAAAGTCTGTATTGTCTCACAGCTTCCTCCCAAAAGGCCTCCCTTTCATTCCATGATCCAGCAACAACCCAGGTAGAATTCCAGCACCACACATACTCTCCTTCATCTTATTCATGCTTTTTTCCTAATAAGACTCCTATTTCCTCTTAGACCATGCAAACATCTCCCCTTTTCCCTACTCTATCCATGGAGCAGGAAAGGGAAGACACAGTATCCTCCCTTGCTCTGTTTTGGGGAAATGAGAGCAACAATATATCCTTTAATATTTTCTGGTATTCATCTATGAATTATCCTTGCTTCCTAAATAATACACGCTGACATATGGACACCACCATATCCATCTGGAAAGACTCTCAGTGTTTTATATTACCATTGGTATTTCATGAGGTACTGGGAGAGACTGTTAGAAAATGCAAGCAGAAGAGAACAAGATTCTGCTTTCTAAGTGGGTACCATGCCAGCACTGAGAAGACAACCCACTGAGGATGAATGGAATTTTGCCCTGAGAGAAGCTTAAAGTGGTCTTTTGACCTCTCAGAGAAACCCAGAACTTGTCTTCTAGAGATGAAATAAACAAACCAAAAGGTCCCATCCCAAAAGCTATATTGTTCTGAGACTTCAAAAGATCAGGACCATGCTGAGCGGCTTGTCAATCATTCCAGTGTCCATCCATCACCTCAAAACACTCAAGTTTTTGTTGAATTGTGTTTTTTGCTTTTTGTGAGTCCAGAAGTTAGCCATTTTAGATACTTTTAACCAACAGTTCTCAAATATTTTTTAAATGTTGTATAACACCTTTGTGGTAACCCATCTTTAGTCCAGGACTGTAAATACAGCAACATCCTTTTGCAAGTATTACAGTTGTTAAAAGAGGGAGAGCAGGAGAACTGAAATGAAATCCGCTAAGTTCCTATCATTAGATCTATATTTATTCTGTATAGATACTTAGATAAACAGATAACACACACGTGCCCCGAACGTGAAGAAATCCAGTATCAAGGGATTACCTAAGCCTCAGGCCACTGCCACCAAGGGACTCCCAGACAACTGAGAGATTCAGACTGACTCCAGCTTAGCACTCATGCTTTTAATTTACACCAGTTCAAGCCCCGCTTCGATGATGTTTCTATGAATACAGGGAACAAACTCAAGCTTGTATTTAATATCTGCGTTGCCTTTGGTTTATCAACCCCCATCTTTCTCAGCTTAAAACCATGCATTCTTTGCTCCATTTACAGACCCAGAGGTCTGTATCTGGTAATATCCAGCCAGGTCTCTGCCAAATAAAGAAAAATTAGTAATTATTTCTCACATTTCAGGTGCCCAAACTGCAAGGGAAAGAGGTTTGATTGAGCTCACACTCAGCTCAAAGCCACAACTTCAAAGGAACTCATGCTTTTATTAGTTCTAGTATTCCTAAAATAACTTGGTTTTACTGGTGGCTTGATAGCAATAAAACTCACAAAACTATTAGTTTTGTTCTGGAAAAGCAACGTCCTTACTCAGAGAGCCACTTCTTGGTAACATGTGTGATTAATGTCCAAGGCCAAAAAAACCCCCACTCCCTGTTTTCACCACAGCAAAGAGCTGCTACTTAGTAAATACAACTGCTACATAAGAATTGTTTTAAATAGCTTCCATTTCTTAATTTCTAAAATAGACTCCAAGATTAGCTCAGAAATCAGAACTTAATATATTCACTTCACATCATAACAATTGCTTCTTAAGATTCTCTTATACACACATCCTCTTCTGAATTAAAAGAAAAAAAATGACTCGTAGTATGTTATGCCTCAGATATTGGAAACACATGCAACATTAGCAATCAGTAACAGTAGTAGACAGCACCTAGGTATTGCCTAAAAACTGCAAAATTCCATCTTTTTTCAGGTTTCAAAGCTTAAAACTGTGGAAAGCAGACTTGTCTTACAGGAGCTTACAGATTCCCCAGCACTGTAAGTTTGACCCTGGAAAAAGTATGTTGTGATGAGTGATGGGGCAGACAGAGGATGGCAGCAAGAACAAAACACAGGTAGTTGGGTCTTGGGGAGGGGGCTTATTTTGGGAGAACAAGCGAGCATTTATGTAGAAAGAAGACCTTCAAGGATTCATGGGAGCAATATCTTACATAGTGTGGCAGCCAACCAAAGTATTTGGCTAAAGCTCCTCTTGATGAGTTGAAACCTCCTCACGGTTTAGGTCCAAAAGGCAATTAACTTCAGTCTGCTTCAGTATTGTTTGTTTAGAAACAGGTCCTTCTGGCAACATTGAAACTGCAGCATTCTGTTTTTGCAAGTACAAGGTCAGAAAATTCCCCAGAAGGAAAACAAACTAAAAGATACGATGCTGAATAAGGTTCTAAAAGGTATTCAGAAAGGTGATTTCTATGTACACATTCCTACAATGACTACAATCTTCACTGTACTATATGAATACTCCTAGGCATTGCTGCAGTACTGAATACGAATCAAACTATACATTCCAGTATTTCATCTGAGCATGTAATCACTTGACAAATCAATCAGCACTCACTTCACTCGAAAATACAAAGGGACAGATTCACCCTCTGGTTCCAGGGGGATCTGCAATCAGAGACTGAGCTGAAAAGAGCCTGGGGCTTCTTCTAGTGCTCTGCTGTGTCTCAGGCAGTTCCAGCAGGGGACGGACCACAGCCAACACCGTTTGCCGATTAGGAGGGCCACAGGCCTTCCCCTCATCTTTTTGGAAAGGGACTGGGAGATGAACTGGGGTGAAGCTTGGTGCTCAGGCTCCATGTTAGGTCCCTGTCCTCTCCGCTCTCTGGCCCGTTGCCCTTGCAGTGGACGTGCCTCATACCCCATGGCCAGGCAGGGGAGTGGAATATTCCTTCCTCCTGACTCTACAGGAGGTACAGAGGAGAAGCAGGACAGAAGGAGTCTACTAAAGGGAGAAATAATTTTTCCACAGGTGGTCTTGAGGGAAAAATCTGCTTTATGGATGAATCACGCAACAAAAACATGAAACGGTGCTGGGGAAGAAAGATGAGTAAAAAATCCTGTATAATGGAGATAGAGCTTTCTGTTTGTGCCACCCAAAACTAAGGGGGAAGCCCTCAACCAAGAGGTCAGCTAAGCCTTGCTACCCAATTCACTGCAGCACACTGCATGCATAAGCACTGTGAAACACAAGCTTTGAGGGAATTATTTAAAATTAATACATTTATACATTGAAATGGGAGAAACGGAGTTTATATCCTTAATAATACATTTTCACAGTGTGAAGTTATAAGACTGGCTTATAACAAAACCAAAGTAGTCATTACAGTATCTGCAGAGATTGTGCCATTTTGCCGCACGTTTCAGAGTCGGTGTTTGAATCCAAAGCACTCTGGGCCTTCCCAAAGGAATTTTGTAGCAGGTGGTGTTAATAATCCTTGAAACAGGATTCTCTTTGCTGCACCAGCTAAAAGTTAGGGGGAAAGGGATTATGACAAAGACTTCACCTGACCCAGTAATGCCCCTGTCATTTGTCACCTATCATGTCAGTTTTAGAATAAGCAGGTATAACATTTCAATCATAATACTGCAGATTTACTTCTACACCTGCCAAGGTTGAAGGCTAATGTGCTCTTAGAGAGCCATTCTCCTGCAAGAAAATATATGGAAATTAGAAAGTGCTACATTCTACAAGGAACTGTCAGTTTTCTTGAGGGCTTTTACAAACCTTCTTCTCTGTTTAATCATATTAAAAAAAAAAAAAAAAGCAAAGAAAAAAAAGAGAGAGAGAGAGGGAAAAAAGGAATGGTGAGGTGGAGGTCAAACCAGAATGTCTCCAGTGAAATATCTGTGTGACAGTTTTCTGAAGTCACCTTATTGAAAGTAACACTGTTTCTTGTCTTAACATGAATGCTTTCTAGTTTTCATTTATGTTGATTGCTCATGCAGTAAAAAAATGTCTGGGGCAGCAATGTCACATCACATAAGGAAGAGTTGAAAGATATGATACTTTTCTAATATCTAATCCCAAAGTTAAAGATACATCAGAGCCATTATTTTCTCATTAAAGTCCTATCTTTATAATAAATTAAAGACCTTTGGACCCATATTATACTCTAGAGTTACATAAGTACATAAGCAAAGCATTTCACTATTAAATATGTACTTTTCCAAAATGCAATAAAAATAATTTATTTCACATGGGACATTCACCAGACATATTTTAAATATACCATACAAATTCTTGGATGCTTTCCACAAATATTTGAGGTGTATATGAAAAATAATAATAGATATTAAATAACTTTAATTGGAATATTTAATTTATTTTAAACTAAAGATTTCCAGACTTCTTTCATCTTTTCAATGGAAATTCAGCACTTTAAAATGCCACAATATAGATATATCCACATACTTGAAAACAACTCGAAAAGGGAAAATCCCTGTAATAACAGCAAATTTAGAAAATCTCTGCCTAGAGATCTAATTAACTTATTTTTTTTTTAAAAAGAGGTTTCAACGTCTAGTGCCACTGGCCAGAACCAGAAACATTAATACAAAATACTCTTACTTTGATTTGTCAACTTTGATGCATTCAGATATAACTGGACAGAGCTACTGTATGGACTAGGTTTATGAATAAAACTTTAATTTTGAAAAATGGTTATTTCTATGAAATTCTAGTCTGTGGTTGCTACAGTGTCATCAGATCTGTTGATTTTCAATCAGCTTTTCAATTCAAAGCAGGCTATCATCATAGTGCCTCCTCAGTCACTAAAACCAAATTTTACCCCAGAGGCAATTCCTATTCCCATTTTCAGACCACATGACATTTTCAACTCAACTGAAGTAGGTGCTATGATTCCCTGCTAGGAATCCAGGGCATTGCTCTTTACAAGTGCAAAGAAAAAACAATCAGCATATATTCAATTTAAATAAGAGTAAAATGAACAGGAAGATTTCAACTACACAAATGACATACAATTGCGCAAGATTTTAAAACCATTAATCCTTCAGCATTTGAGAGACATGGATTTTAAAAATATTAAGCTATTGAGGAAGTACCTTTTGGTGCTTCAGCTTGTCATTAAAAAAAAAAAAAGCGTTAATGTATTTTATGACTTGTTTTAAGCAGATAGTGTCAAGATCCAGTTCTCAATAAGTAAACTGAAGGCTATCTTACTGTAATAAGCCTAGCATCTTTAAAGAAAACAAAACATTTCAGGCGTTTTCTTCCCCCTTCCAATGTATTCCTGCCCACATTTCCCACACTCAGATTTCCTGTTCTTCCCACTCCCTTTCACACACTTGTAACTATTCTTTTCCCCTTCCTTTTCAGCCCATCTCCCTTTGTCCTTCCAGCTTCATTGCTCCTATGAATCCACCTCTCCTCCCACTTCTGCTATTTCCATATTTCTTTTAAAACAAAACACACACAAAAAAAGAGGGAGAGAGAGAAGTCCCCAAAGAAATTCCCTCTTAAAATGGAAAAATAGCCTACAAACAAAAACTTGGGGAAAACAATGAATAACCCTGAAAGTGTAGAGAGGTCTGCTCTTCTATATGCAACATAAGGCTCTGTTATCTTTTGCCTTTTTTATTTATTTAGGCTATAGACCAAACAAGTTAAGACTGGAGATTTAATTCAGTAGGTCACTTATTTGATTTCAGGAGGCAAAGATGGATGGCTGGTACAGTTCAGGTGGTAGCAACTACTGCAAAAAATGGTCAAAATTAAGCTTCCATCAAGGGCATGCAAGATTCTTCCTAAACTCATTGTCTTAACAGCATCCTAGCTGCATCAACAGGATTACTTACATCTTGCACTACAACCAGTAGCGATCTGGAGGGCTCTGCAGTGCCTGGTTGCCATGTAACTATCATCTATATCCAGAGATACGTTCATGTCTGGAATAAGAACTAAGCTTTTCTCGTGTTGCTGGCTTTAACTGGAGTGTGGCTTCCCCTTTATCCTCCCCTCTCTGACTTCTCTACTTCTTTTCTCCAGGCACTGAGATTATGTGCCTATATATCAAAGAATGATTGCCACAGAAAGCAAAAGTTAGATTATAATCAACACAGAGCTCAAGCCTCAGTCCTTCCATTCCTCGTATGGCTGGTGTCAAAACAATAAGTGCTCCATATGCCTTTAGACACATTCAGCCTCACGTACTCTTGTCCCTTCACGAGGCATGTGTCACCAGCCTGCCATGAATTGTGCAAATGCACCTGCACAGATCTAAAAATTTAACCTGAAGTTCACATTAATAATGAAGCACTCCAGGTGGTCTGCAAGCTGGGACCATAATGAGGAACTTTCAGTGACACACTAGTTATCAAATGTTGAGCCAGGTCACTACACATGAATAAAGCGATCTCCCTAGAAAGATGAAAGGGGAATTATTTTTTTCCTTTTAACAGAGATTACATTTGCCTTCTGTAAAAAGTCTGAAGAAAGACAATGTGCTAAAACATTTAACTTGATTAGATTGGAACTGAATAAAACACATCAAGACCTACCAAAGGAGCAGAAAATTTTCTGAACTGTATATGCAACAGTGGCTAACTCCTGCCTGGTGCCCTCTCAGCCCCCGCTGAGAGCAGACCTCTTAGCTGTGGTCGCACAGCTCACAAAACTGCTGGAGGAGTGATGCTGATCATTCTCATTGCTGTTGGGGGGTGGAAGCCGGGGATAGCAGCTGCCCTGGGAACCTGGAGCACCTTTCTCACAGCCCTGTGCCTGTCTTTGCTCAGAACTTACCAGCTCCAGGGAGCAGGATGCCCCCCAGCTCTGTAGGGACAACCTTCAGGAAGAGGCACGGCAAGCATCTGAAGGGAAATAAGGGTCTCTTTCCATCTGCTCTGCTTCACTCCTGCTCTGTTTCCTGGGAAGTAGGAGGGATATGAAAACACTCTGGGACTCTTTAGCACATCTTGTACAAACCACTTTGTGCTCTTGGCTGAAACAAGGCTTTGCCCTTGCTAAGGAACGGCAGATCAACAGCGTACAGAAGGCAGAACATTCCTACAGCCACCTTGGGCATCCCCTTTCATCCCACAAGGAGAATAGAGAATCAGGATCCAGAAATGGGAAAATTGAGAAGGCCTTAAGCTTCAGAGCCTTTTCTAAATTTTTAACCCGGTGGCTTGCCCTAAGGGAAAATTACTTTTAAAGCTTTGCCTACGAAGAAAGAAATGCCAGTTATTATAACACAGAGCAACGAAATATTGGATTGCTCATGCAACATGTATCGTGATTCTATAGGAGTAGGCTGATGAAACATGGAATTGTGGAAGACGTGAAAGAGAGCAGAATGGCTCCCTAAAAACTTAGCAACACTAGATCTGTTTGAATTTCCCTACATATATTTCTGTGACTAAGCACTAGATCAATACAACTATGTTATAAATCAAGTTCAGTTCAGACTAGAAAAATTCATATCATAGAATTACAGAATGGCTTGTGTTGGAAGGGATCTTAAAGATCATCCTGTTCCAACCCCCCTGGCTGCCATAAGGATCTTGAACTCCACCATTTCATGGTCACTGCAGCCAAGGCTGCCCTTAAGCTTCACACTTCCCACCAGCC
>JAOXNG010000021.1:20145731-20157046 GCA_028566535.1 Scolopax minor
ACTGCACGAGGCAGGGAACAGCCGAGCGTGTTCATCTGGGTGCAGAATTTGCTGAACACACGCCATGGATTTGTCTTCTGAGAAATCTGTGATCCACAAGACCAGGCTCAAGAAGTAGCCACAGCCCTAGCTTTGGCTCCCAAACACAGGGCTTCAAAACATCCATGCGAAACCAGCACCCAGACATACCAGTAGGTAATGGTAAACTGGAATATGTCTGCACAGCCTTCTGCAGACAGACCTGCGCTCGCTCCTCCTGCTCTTCCAGCCAGTTCCAATCCAGAGGTGTCAGGCTCGAGCTTATAGAGTACCCCAGGCCCAGAGCAGAGGGCTCCACTGATGAAGCCACGGGGCCTTTGCTTTGGCAAGGGCTGGCATCCAGCCTACTCCGTGACCAAAGGAGCCAGGGCAGGTCTCTGCTCAGGTATCGCGTAATAAAAGGGGATGACAGACACCGCACAACGTTCTTTTTGTGGTCCAGAGCAGGAGGAGTTATATACTGCTAGAAATGGCTATCGCTAGAGTAAAGTAAGTGTTTTCACAACCTTTTCAGGGAAAAAAGTCACAATGACCCCAGTGGGTTCAATTTAAGCTGTTACAAGAGAGACCTGTAGAGCTACTGTTGAGGAGAAAGTAGCTTTAGCATCTCTTTCTGTCAAAGCTGGGTTATTTGGGAGTTTTGTTTTTTTATTTGGGGGTATTTCTAGTTAATTTCAATATATGCGTACTTTCTGTCTTGGGACTTTTCACCTACCCTGAGCCTGTAGATCTAGTGAAGGGGAAAAACAACAAAACAAAACAAAAATCAGTTCTCTGCTTTTACAAGTCTCTCCGAACCTCCAGTCACAAACCACTTTTCTGGTCAGTAAAAAAAAATGAGTACAGGAAGAGCAGTAATGTTTTGATACTGTTGCCATGGTGTAAAATTATTATTCCATATATGAACTTTCATTACATTTGTCATCAAAATCATATTCAACAGGTAAACCCTAAGTGCAGGAATGGGAGGCGTAAGACCCCGATGGCCAGCAGCTTTAAGCCAGGTTGATAAAGAGCCAACACACTGGAACTGAACGTTCCATTATTTCCCAAGGTATAAACCAGCTTTTACCAGTATTAATTAAGATGCTTGGTGAATACATTAAGAATCTTTTATTAACAACATCGATTTAATAATGGACGATGACCATTTCTGAGCAGTATGATACTCACATGTGAAAACACTCTATTAAAAAAATAACAGTGAAAATGGATCGCACATTCCACTTTACCACATCATTTTTGAAAGTTCATCAGAAGGAGGAAAATATTGTTTATTCATGGGACATCTTCTGAAAGACTAGAAACTAAAAGAAAACTCTCTACATCTCAAAGGATTATTTTAAAGCTAAATTATCAGCTTCTATTTTGTTAAGCAAGAAATACTTTGAGCATTTACTCAGCTGCAGTTAAAAAAGACCTGCTATTAAAAAATCTGTATAGTATCACCTACTTATTAAATTCATTAAATTGAAAAAAAAATATTAGTTCTCTTTTGTTGAAAAAGAAATTACTAAAACTTATAGCAGCTTTAAAAACTGCCAGGAACTGATATTCCTTTCTTCTTTCCTCCATTTTATTCTCTTTTTGTAAATGGCTGTATATAGCTCATCTGTAGAACATCAAGTTGAGATATTTTTATTACTACTCCAGTGCTTAATGCTTTTACTTTTCCATGATTTACACTTGAAGAATGTAATGGCAAGTATATGTAATGACGAAAAATGTTTGCTAAACCAGCCAACTTTAACTAATGCTGCTGAAGCCACATGAGCGGAAAGCAAATTGGGAATTTGTAAATGACAGTGTTCACACTATTATATTTCAAAGAGTGTTCACAAATAATCATTTTAGCATAACGTTCTCCTCGGTTCCCTGTGTAGTCATCAGTCCTTCTAAAAAGCAAGCTGGAGCAAACAATGGATGTAGCTACCAAACTTCCCATCCTGTGGAGCAACTCTCTCTTTGCACCAACTGTATGATGGACCTAGTTAGTTTTTGTGAGTATCCTTCTTTGGGGTCAGAAACAGCATGTGACCTACAAGCTTTACAGCATTCACAT
Organism: Scolopax minor; assembly: GCA_028566535.1. NCBI lineage: Eukaryota > Metazoa > Chordata > Aves > Charadriiformes > Scolopacidae > Scolopax > Scolopax minor. The sequence continues at coordinate 20,147,833 of JAOXNG010000021.1, forward strand.
TGTGGGCATTCAGAGCTGGAAACGTGCACTCTGGAGGAGACTAAGGGACAGCCAATACCAGTTTTCAAAGTCTTGAAGAGTTACAGCAGTTTGGGAGCACGTCAGCACTTTGGTACAATCCAGTCCGACAACACAGTAGGAAAGTCCAGCTTTTCACCCACAGTAATGCCCTTAAGCAAAAATCCACAGTTAAAAATTAAGTGAGCCCTTTAGCCAAAATGCAGAGGGAAGTACAGGGGGAGAACTCGAGCGCTCGGCAGATACTGTCACAAGTGAGTGGGACTGATTCAAGCCCAGGTTTTCATCCACAAACACAAGTTTAAATCAGCTTGTATGAACTTTAAGTTAGCAGCTGTAGTTTCACATTACTCATTACTTCTAGCTGGCCTGAGACTCCTGCAAGGGATTGTCTTTGGCCATCTCACCCTTCCATGACTGCACATATGTTCAAATAAAGACAGTTGCGCCCAAAATACCACAACCTGTAGTACTTAATTGAAAGCAACCCTTTGGGAATTGCTGTTCCTGAGCAAAGAAATAATCTTGAGCCTGAACGAGACGCTGCTATCGGGGCCAACAAGCAGTATTTGTCTCCAAGATTGTCTCTCTGAGGGAAGCTGACCCATCTCAGCACTCACACCTCTCACATTTCTCCCATGGTTTCCTCCCTGACCTAATCCCTGCATTCCTCCTCTCTTCCCAAGGCTCCATGTATGACATTTGCTCACAGCCTCTGCCAGGTACTTCTTTCTTCTTCAGTTCCTCTCCCAGCTGCCTTCTCCCTTCCCAGGTCCATGTTGCCAAACCAGTTTGCTTTTCTACACCCCTCTGCCCATCTGCTTCTCCATCAAGCTGCCCTCTCACCCTTTACTGTCCAGCTTCCTACTGCAATATGACATTTTGTCTTTCAGTTTCAGCACATGCAGTTTCCAGTAACAGGATTAAAGTCACTTAAGTTAGAAAGAAGGCAAATATGTAAAGAAGCAGCTATTAGATGTAAATGCATAGAGCTGGCTTCATCCAAGCAATATTCAAATTTGAGAAAATAACCCTTTTTTCATTGCCCCAATACATATTGCCTGCAACTTCCCAACTGCTTTCCATCTTTCAGAGTCTTCCTTCATGAAAGATACCCAAGAAAAATTTAGATTCAAATTAATTTATCAGGGCTTCTTCTTGAGAGGGAATGTAGCTGCTAACTAGAAAACCGTATCTGACAGCTTGGGAGTTAAAAGGTCACGTGAGACCGGGAAGTATTTTGAGTGAAGATTGGCCATTATCTTTTCATATGCATTATGGTAATATTTTTCTCTCAAAAACAAAGCTCTTAAGAACATTTTACTGGACGCCATACAGATCATTCAAAGTTTGTCCCTCAGTGTCTCATAAGTGTTGGCAGTATAATTATGAAACTGTAAACAATCATGCTGCAGAATCATACCATTTATTGAAAAACAGAAATACGTAAGGTATAAATGTAAATATGCACTATTAAGATTAGATATTAAGCCATTTTTCAACTACAACTGAGATGTATGTGCAAAAAGTTTCACTTACCAAGATTCATCGTGAATATTGAATTATTAAACAAACAACTGAAACTGGATATTATCACAATGTGAAAAAACACTTGCTACATTGAGAAATTTAATCAGGCTACAGGAAATAAATACTGAACAAGTTAAATTTAGTGCTCCGTAAATACTGTTTTAACCTCCCTGGTTCAGCAAGATTCAAGATTTGTCTCAGCAGAGTTATCTCTTCTCAAATTAACTTTACTCTCCCCATCCTTTCTTCCACTTGTTTGTATGATTAACAGCAAATAAAACAACAAAATCCTGTATTGCAATTGCATTTCAGCTGCAGTAGGTCAAACAACCCTTCTCCTATCATTAACTGAAAACTAATATTTAGATTAAAGCTCCAGGTTTTTCTTACTCATGACCATTTTCATGTCTAATTTTCATGCTCTGTTTTCATGAAGGAATACCAACGGCAACATCTAGTTTCTACCCACAGAAGCAGAGAGCCAAAACCTGAATTAATGACTGAATTGGAGGCTTTATGACACCAATTCAGCTGCCAGTCAGCAATTCCTGCGCTCCAGGAACTCCTCGGGGCGAACTTGGACCCCGCGAGCATGTGGTTAAGATTGTAAGTGATGTTTAAACCAAGAGTTTAACACCATGATACGTCATCTGGAAAACAGACTCAACAACCATATTGGAAAAATAATTCTGTCTGACAGTTCTTAAATATGAAGGAAGGTAAAGAAAATACTGAGCACTTCAGAGCGCAAATCAAACTCTGCAGAAAACAGCACACACAGAGTTTGGCTCCAGGTAGGAATACGGTATCACCAGCCCTTCTAGTCTGCCTCCAAACGCCACAGCAGATGTTGGGTCATGGATATCAGCAGAGCTCTGGTATTCGAGAGCCCAGAAGCTCTTCTGAAGGAAAACATGAGCAGCTCTTACTAAGGACTTTACGGATCATGATTTTGGGAAAGGCACTCTACCTCAATAAGAAAGTACTTATGAGGCCCAGTTCAAATCCACCAAAGTAGTTTTATTTTGATTGCGTGGGCATGCTAGCTATTTTTTCTACAATGGGTAGAATAAAGGTATTTTTCCCTTAAATAAACCACCCAGAAATAAAACTGTTCAGATACTTTTGACAAAACACAATGGTTTCGAAACGCCACTTGCGAGAAAAATGAGACAGAAAGGCAACTGCTTACAGAAAGAGGGAAAAACTCAGTATTTGGGGACACGTGCCAGGGCTCTCTATGTGACTTTCAAGCCACTGTCAGGCAAGTCACAGAAGAGCCCACGCTAACTCCTGCTTCCCACAGCACTGCCAACTCTCACCAATTAACCACGACACGACGGAGGATACAGAAGCTGTGTTAGGCATGTTTGCTCCATGCAGGATTTTGCAGCCCCAAGTAATTCTTTTACCAGAGTTTGGTCCTTCCTCAGCACTACTATCTAATGGGAATTTGGTCTGCCCGCCGGGGAGCAGGACGTGGAAAAGGTGATCAGAGTGTCTCAAAACTAAGAAGACAAGTTATGGCAAACTCGTTCCTTCGTCCTGTTCTCTCCTTCTTGATTTTATTAATTTTATGTAGCCAAACGTGTCAATCTCAATCACCTTTGTCACTGAAACACCAACACGTTCTGAGCCAGGAAGAAACATGATGAGGAATAAACCATGAACAAAAAAGTAAGCAAAAGGTCCACCCAGTCTTCAGCTCCTCCTCCAGCTCCCAAAACCACAACAGTTTAGTCACATACACAAAACAAAGAATAGACTGAACTGTCTTCACTCCAGTGCTAAGACTGCTAAAAAAAAAGCTTAAAAGGTTCAGCTCTAGCTATTTTTGGTTATTGTTCTTGTCTTACATAATTAAAAGGGGAAGCCTTTGGAGCACTTAAAGCACTTCATCACTCCCCATTTAACAAACACAAAAAAGACGCCTTTTGCATCTGGCAACAGCAATGAAACTGCCTCATTCATTTGAAACAAAGGTTAAACAACTGGGAAGCCAAAGCAAAGCACTAACTAAACATGGTACTTCCCAAATATAACCATAAACAATAGAAAGCATTAGCTGGATGAATTCCTGGCTGATATCTTGGCTCGAAAAAACCATGACTTTAAAGGCTATGAATTTCAAAACCACTACCTCTGAAAGGATTAGAAGGTTAATGACCATTTCTCTTAATACCATCACACTGTCTTATCCCTTTGTCAATGAAAAACCCACTTGTTGACTACCTCAGGCTAAGGAAGAGATGCTCAGGTGCAGAACTGCACAGGTCCACTACTCCAGTAAAAAGAAAAATCTAATGGTCCAAAATCATTATTTATTTGTTTTCAATGTAGATTTAGATGAAAATACAGAGACGGCCAGTTCCTTTGGGTTGGTTAACTGAATATGGATCCTATCACAAACCAGGTGGTTCAAAAGTGAATATGATTCAAGGAACTGGCAAGCACCTTTATCTCAGCAGCCACAGCAGCCTTCCTAGGCAACTGCCCACTGCCTATATTGTGGCTTTTGGGGTTTGTTTTTTGTTGTTTTTTTTTTTTTAATTTGTGTCTTTTCTTTCTCTTTTGACACGGAGAGAGAAAACTTCTTGCTCCAAGGTAGGTATTCTTCTCTTTATCCACAGCTGGGATACTGCATGCAATGAAGGATATATTCCAGAGCTCATGCCCATAATACTGCTCAAAATCCAACTACTTAAAAGTATTTACAAGTATTTAAGTAGAATTTAAGAAGCATATACAAGTATATTTAAGAAGTATTTGGTTCTTATTAACAGAATGTACATACATAAAACTAGACAGTGAAACCCAACTTGGGTGCCTAAAGAAGCAATTAACGTCAAGTGACTCAATATTTATGAGCTGCTAAACGAGTTATCAACTAAGACTCATCACAGTCAGTGGAAACGTTGTTGAGGAAATCTCAGGATTATAAAAAATGAAGTTCAGAAATAGGATAGAAATTTAAAAGTGTAACTGATGTGCATAAACAGTTAAGATTTTTTCTAAACTTAATATACGATATGGAAAATATGCCAGTCAACCTCAAATTCTCACTAATTAAAATGAGTAAACACTGATTGCCAGAGAATGAGCAATTTTTATGAACAGATATTCCCCTGTACTTTCACTGCCATTGAGGATGATTATTGACACACACAATTCTAGGAAGCCTATTTCAGCATCTTTTATTATGAACTAAAAACTGAATCCTCGCCCTGTAACAATGGAAAAATGGTTAACAATATTGCTTCTGGAGAGGGCTGGGTTTGGTTTTTGTTTTAAGGCCCTAATGACTTGTTTTTCCACTCTATTTTGCTGTTGGCTTCAGTGCTATCAGTTGTAATTAAAAACATAACGATTCTAACTCTGCTTATAACCCACCTCTACAAAAAATCATAAATACATAAATCATTGCAATACAAGTTATTGTCCAAGCATATATATTTTAAGCATTACAAGCTTTATCTAGACTTCCCTGGTAATCAAATTTCTCCTCTGATTTTTCTTTCCAAGCAGTATTGCCTGTGTCAGACCGAATGTGGCTGCTTCCTCTGTCACTAACTAGAGGTCTAAACAAATTAATGGTCCTAACAGGCTGCCAAAAATTGATGTGGAAAAAAACCCAGCCAAAACTAATGCTTACAATTAAAAGAATCACAGCCTTCAAGCGCGACTGTATTGCTTGCTCCTCCACCAAGAAGAGAGATCCCCAGAAGAGCATCTATGGACAAAGCAGATGACATTTTCATCCTCGGCGAGCGCCACCGGAGCACTTCATGATGCCTCCTGCCACAGTGCCCCCACAGGAGGCTTGTTCCCATAATTCTAAGTGGCGAGGACACACATAATATCTGTGGTCTATTTCCCACCCTTTCCCCATCCTGCTTATTTAGACATGTATTTCTCTGATGTAAGGGCTGTATCACACTGTGCTGTCCCTATACAATGAAGTATGGATTCTACGCAGGTTTTGTAAAAATTCTAATCTAATACGACCTAAAAATTTGCAAAGTCATATGAATGCAATACCTTAATGTGGAAAGTTTGACAGGGTTTTTCCTAATTGCACTGTTTTGGTATTCCAATGGCTGGACAAATGGAAGTTAAAGACCTGTGCACTTCCAGCTCCATACAACACTTCTCTGATTTACAGACTCAGTAACTGGAAAATAAAAAGATCCAAAATACAGCCTATTCCTGCTAGAAGACAGGAAAAGGACATCAATACCTAGCCTGCCTCTAGAAATTCAGGTCCTCCAAGACAGAGGGCCAGTATCATAAGGCAACTGACTGAAGTAAAAATGAGGCTACATGTGCCATATATTCCCAAAAGGATGAGCCACTTTGCATACTTAATTCTTTTCAGTGAGGCTTATTCTGTAGTAATGTGGAAGATCAGGGAGAATTTGAAGTCCACGCTGCTTTCTCCATACAACTTCTTATGGATCATGTTTTATCCTGCTGCCTGCAATTGCCTTTTCCACGTCCTGCTTCCAGGAAAGGAGTGTTCCTGCTGACAAGCCTGTGCCTGCTCCTCTCAGGAAAAAGAAAAAAAAAATAGACAGCCTGCCACTTCATAAAGAAGCAGCAAAACAAGATGTGAAATGTCCTGCCCTCAGGAGAAGCACCTCTTCCCTTTCTGAACACCAGCCTGGGAACCCAGCAGAGTCACCCCAACCCCAGAGAAAGCGCTAAAGCTGCTCAGAGGGCACAGAGAGCAGCCACGCACAAACGGGGGGCTTAACGAGAGGTAATCAGGAGCAAGGAATGCAAGTCACTAAACAAAACCAAATACTACTATTGTCTGAGCTCCCACTCCCTCCAGATGTTCCCACCCATGCCTTTCATCCTGTAAACCAGAGCATGGGACAAGAAACAGACTGTGCCATCCTTTCCAGCCCTCCAGACGAGCACAGGACCTGCCCTAATCTCCCTTCGAGCATTTCTTTGGCCTCTTGTTGATAACTCAGCTTGTTCTGCAGAGGGAAGGAGAGGAATACAGTGAGACAACATGATGGATAAGTGCCTGCTCTACTGACCTCCTCCCACAAACCGTCACAGGAATTTTCTAATAGATGGTGATTTCTACCATTTGCTGGTTTAATTTGTAACCAGCCTTTCGTACATGGCAGATGGTGTTTTGGAAGGAAAGACCATGAGAACTGCAGTACTATTTCGAAGTAAAGATCCACCTAGCCTGAGATCCTACTTCTAACAGATGTCATGAAAAGATGACCAAAGAAAGTATGAGAACACGATAACAAAGCACAGTATTCCCAAATACGGTTATTCCTGTTAATACTCTATACCTTTTCAGCTTGGGGAACTCCCCAGTTGGCTGTAGTCTCTAAATACTCCTTAGTGGCTTTCTTGTCCATGAACTTACCTTTCAATCCTAAGCTTCTGCAATACCCTTTGGCAAAAAGTCTCATATGCCTACTGCCCATGGCGTAGAACGCCTGGCTTCTGCACACTCCGAACCTGGCACTAGCTATATTTATGCAGGTGTTGGAAGCTTTATTTTTTATTACACTTTTTAATAACTTATTCAGAACATACAAGGCTTGCAGGCTTTAGCTTTCCCAAGCTGTGTTCAAGATGATGACATTCCATCTGCCACTTTACACACCAAAACCATATTAGCATTTACACCATTAGTAATTCACCTTTTCCATTCTGGAGCACCTTCACAACATTTGAGAAACACCACCTCATCCTGGAAACTGGCCCCTGTCAGGTTTGACAGTTTGCTTCATCACCTCTTTCACATTTGTTTTATCTTCTTTGTTTTATCTAGCTTATAAGTCTCTAGCAAGAAAGTATTCCAAAGCATGAATGTCTCCAGTTTCTGCCTGAGACACAGAGAAGTCACTTATCCTCCCTGATGGAGCTTCCACATTCCCTGCTCCACCTCTCCTAGGCTGCATGTTATTTCAGTTGGCCACCATGTGAGACAACAGCAGACACCTCCAGTCCAGACAAACCCATTTTGCCAAACCTTAGGTTATCATCTACAATAGTCAGAAGCAAGTGGATTTCTCATGGGGCCAGGAAAAAGAAAAGCCAGGTTGTTTTTAAAGAATACAATCACCTCGTCTCGCTCTCATCGCTTTTTGTTTTGCTAAGAGAAGCCAGTGAAAAACAGTTTTGTACTTTGTACAGTTTTATCTAAAGTCTCAATCCCTCAAAAAGTCCTTTAAATCATTCACAGCTGAATATTCAAATCACTTATTTTTGTCCATGTTTCGCAAACTCGTTACTGATTTAAGTGATTGATTTTAGAATCCTTCAAAAGGTTTGAGGAGGATCATAAAGACAGATTTCCACAATATATGGTAAATCAGAACCAAAATAAAATACAAAGGCAATGGAAAAATGAAACTCGGTGGGGAGCATTCACATCAATTTTTATATCCCCATCCAACATTAGAGAGGAATGAGCAAATCACTGACCTTACATAAACAAGACTTTTTTTGTAATGTCCCTTATTTATAGGAAATATATTAGGGATCTTTTAACATCCTTTCCAGCTTCAGCTTTGACATAAGAGTTTGCTTTTTCCTTACTAATCTGACAAACCTTCAATGGCACGGGCCTTATCCTGGAAGGCATCACGTGCAAATGGAAAAACCTCCAGAAATGCTCGACTTGAAGAAAGACGAGTGAGACTGAGTCACCTACAAAAGAAAAAGCCACTAAATGTAATCAGCTTAAATTCTGCTTTTGGTATTTTTAAATTCAGTAGTATTTTTAGGTAATGTTAAAAGTAATGCTGAAGGGCTCTTGGGGAACAGAGGATCTCGGGTATTTGCTATAATTTGATTTTGATAAGAATAAAGTAGATGGAATTTTCAGGAATATATTTATAACAAAAAAAAAAATTGGCGTACAGATATGCAACTTGTCTCTACAAGCTCTTCTTTAACTGATGCCAGAATGAAAACAAAGGAATTTGAATAAGAATTTATTCCAAATAAAGTGTAACTTAATTAAGAAAACTCCTATTATTTTTCTATTGCAGGAAACAAATTTCAGCTGACAAATATGAGCTGAGACTTTTATATACATATAATCTTAACATATTAAAGAACCTTACTTTAATATTCATACAAATTTTAAACATGAGACTTGCAGAATAACAGAAAAAGACAATTACTTTTCATTAGAAAATACTACTTTTTATAAATAACTTCTCTGTACAACTCTTCTTCATGCATTACTGCAGTCATCAATGTGCCATTTATTTAGATTACATTAAATATTTTGTATATTCATCTGTAACAAATCACAATTCTGTGTCTTTTGGGGGGAAACAAAAAAGTTATAAAGATTTGTTTTCCCAGAGTGTTTATGGGCTACCAGCCTCTCTGGCAAAGCCAAGGTGATGAAAGCAATTAAAAGATTCATTTCTCTTGGCAGTGTCTACATTCTCTTGCAAAGTAAAAATATTCCAATTACAGATTGGATAAATAAGAAACATAAAGAAATTAATTATTAAAATGAGTTTTATGAGTCAAATGAATAAGAAGGGTCTAATCAACCGGCGGGAAGTAAGAAAGAATGATGCAAAGGAGTATGGTAGTTCAAGATATCATTTCCTACTTTCACGTTAGTGGTACATTCAGGAAAAAACCCAGTGGTCATAGCCCCAGCCCT
>JAOXNG010000021.1:20173300-20187380 GCA_028566535.1 Scolopax minor
GGTAAAGGATAGTATGTTTTGGGTTTTGAAGGTCTTTAAGCAATCTCCCCACTTTATGCTTCACCTCATCCTGAAAAACAAGAGCATGCTTCCAAGAACCCACGGAAAAAGAAGATGCTTAACACACGAAAAAAAGTATACATTTATAAAGGCATAGCAAAGAGGTGGTGGCATTTTGGCAGAATGCTCCTTCTCCTTCGCCAGGCTTTCACAGAGCCACATGCCATCCACGGGCTTCCCACGGCAGCGGGAATTTCCTAGGCCGTCAGCTCGGCTGCGTGCCGGGCACGGAAGAGCAGGAACTCCACGCACCGTCACATCCTTCAGACTCATCCTCCCTCTGACACGTTCCCCCCGTGGCCGCTGAGTCAGTCGGAGTCAAGCTGGGCGTCCGGCAGCACCAACCGTCTGCGCAACGCCGGCTGACGGGGAAGGGAATGGCTTCAGCCAGGGGAGATCATTTGCCAAGCTGCTTTGCTGCTCCTGAAGCTAATCTGCAATTTTACAGCACGTTATTACTCGATTTTTAGAGGAAGGCTTCTTTCAAAACGGAAAACTCCACACTCCAGCCTGGAAGAAGCTCATCCACACGTTCAGGAGTGGAAAATCTTCAAGATTCACACACACTGGGCCAACTTTTTTCCCCTAGGAGCATTTTAAAGTAGTTTATGAAATCAGCCCCAAAATGTATAGTTTATAATATTTCAAACGGTATTGTATTTCACTGTTTTCCTCTTCCTACAGCATAATGAATTAGGTTTCCAATCCTGCCGACAGGTTTCTGTTTGTGAGGTATAGTACAAACACAGGTTTCTTCATAACAGGCCACTCAGGAGCTCTATAGTGCGAGTATTTTTAAAAGATCTGAAATTTGTTCATCAAAATAGGTTACATCCCTGGCAGACTAAACGTTAACTTGAGACATCTAAACAGATGCTGTAGGAGAAGTAAATTTTTCGAGGCACATGGTGAAATAGCAGCTCTGCTGTAACCAATTGATCCTGTGACATTACAGCACCAAGATGCTGCAGCTATGAAAAAACGTCAGCTTCATCTCAGCCCCAAACAAGTTATAATAGCAGCAACATTGGCTCAAGGCATTTTTAAGGAACTAATAACCAGCCAGGGTTAGTAGCCGGAGGCAAAGTCAAGGATTAAGCACTATGAAGATAAACACATACAGCAGCTTCAAATAATGTAGTTGACTTCAGCTTAATCATTTTGTTTCACTTTCAAAAAACCTTATGATCTCTAGACAGAAAATATAATTCATATCTACAAAAGAATATACACATACACACACCCCCAGGCAAGAGCTGAAGAGATAAATGGAAACACTGTAAAAAGTAAACATCTTCCTCTTACCAACAGAAGGGGAAAGCTTCCACTGGTTACAAATAAAACAAACAAGCAAAACCTCCAGAAAACAGGCAAATACCGCCAAAAAAATAACCAAACGATATTAGCGCCAGTATGGAAGAGAAAAGGTGAGTTAGGTGGTACCAAAGCTCATCATCTTCCCCCAAGAATAATCGTGGAACACTCTTCTACCACAGCCTTCGCCGCCCAGAAGTGTTTACAAAACCAAGCTAATATACCAAACTGCATGTTTTCTTTTTTTGCACAACCAGTCAATAAAAAATAATCTTTGCTACGTGTGTCGTTTCAAAGGAGCACATACGTCTTTCCTCTAAAATAAATCTGCCAAATGAACGTCAGACTAATCTGGAAATGCATAGTCAGAACGAGATTCAGATTTCACTAATATGTAAATTAAAAGCATCTTGAGCTATAAGTTTACAAGACAAACTCCAATAAAGAAACTAAACAACAAATCAACACTTCAATTTTTAATAAAAATAGTTCCTTCCATCATTCAAAGTCGGGAAGGAATAAGCATAAGATAATATGCTTCACCATCTTCTTATTTGAGAAGGTCTAACCAGCCTAACCAGCCTAACTCAGAGAGCCTGCTGCTGGAAGCTTTAACAACTGTTTATCTTTGCAGACCAAGAGGAGGAAGAAGGCTGTTTTCTACCAGGATGACTTCTTAACACTTATATCTAAACACAGTAGATGGCATTTGCTCTCCTGTGGCAGGTAGGGGTTTTCTTTCCCTTTATTTTATTTTCTTTTAAGCAGTGAAAGGTCACTCTCTTACTAATGTAAAACTCAGATACTCCTTAAAAATACTTCAGGACTCTTCTTCCAATATTAAATACAGTATAGCAAATTTACTCTGAGTAACTAGGAAGATCCCGAGCTGAATCTTTCAGACAACACTTTTCATTTATTATATATACAAAAATCTGTGGAGTTACTCAAATATTAACATGCAAGGGAAACGCTATCCATCTTTTTAATCTCTAATTTATATTGATATAGTGATAGAAATGCATTTATTATTAACAATTGACTTTTTAAAATGTATAAAAAGGTACATTTTTTAGACAGCTTTTCAGTATCTGAAATGTAAGCTGTCCTCAGTGAAGTCAGAGGATGCCGAAGTCATGGACCAAATTAAGACCTCACTGTAAGCTTTTATTTGATCATTCTTTGTTCAGAAACACCGCAGTTATGCTCTTAGACATTTGTCTGATTGGAGCTGTTTCTAGTGAAAACACTTCTTACAGGACCAGCACTTCTTGACTCAAGCAAAAGAGCCTGTCACTGCATAGAAAAGCATCATCTGCCTCCCTGAGCACGAGCTTTACAACAAGGGACTGGAGAGCTTTAGTCCAAGTTCTTACAACATCTTCCTGTAGCTCCGGGGGGAAAACGTCCCTGGGGACCGAGACAATATTCATGCACAAATATCTCTCAGGGATGTTGGAAAGGTTAACATTTTGAGAGCACAACACTTCCTTCTCAGTGAAAGAAAACATGCATGAGGAAAAGAAAAAGAACTTACTCCTGGTAAGCTATTGAAGGCAGAATGGAAAACTCAAAAAAATGGAAGCAACATAAAACTTTAAGAGGCCTTATATCCAATATGAAAAAAAATCTGAGTATTTTAGTAAAATTTACTTTCACAATTGCTGGTGATGAACTATGAATGAATGCGATTCTGAGCACAGAGGCATGTTTTCATTGCCTCTTATAGATGGTATACTTCTGAATATTGAGCTATATTCTTGCAATGCTCTTCTATCCATAAATTCTCCACTTAACATAGGGTTATCCATTTGGTGAATTGCAAAAGCACATAATAAAATGCATTTTATCATGTATATGTGACAGCCTCCCTTGCCATTAAAGTATCTTCCAAACACTATCGTGCTCTTGAAGAGCTCTAAAATAAACATCGAATTCCAACCACAAGTCAGAATCTCTTTCCTCCTGAACAGTTGAGCGTTGCTGCAACTTTACCCCAATCTCCAAGTACAGGTATTCCGTTCCAGTTCAGAGTCTGCAGGAAAGTATCTCATAAATTATCTTCATCAGGTCCCTCTTTCTACCTTTGAGGAACAACTGGTCATCTAATTTATTTTTTTTACTCCTTAGACAAAACAGATTGCGTGCTATCAATATTCTTTACCAAGTACAAACCTGACAACATTATGAAAAAAAACCCCAAAACCTAAAAACCAAAAAATAATCAACTTGTAATAGATTCGGCCTTCGACATTAAGTTTTATTTCTGCCTTTATTCATAACTCAAAAATGCTGGCCAGTCTCCATGTTTCAGACAAGTATTTTTTTGACAGCTGGTACCCGTAGTTCAGAAGGTTACCCGCCTAAAAAAAAAAGAGAAACAAAAACTAACCAAACGAAAAAGCCCCAACATCTTCTCTTTGCAGGTCACCTCATGTCTTCCCAGACATCGAGTCCTGGCTTCAAGTGGAAATAGCTTGGCTAAAACTGGTCTTATTACTATCCAGACCAAGTGCAATATTTCACAAGGACTTAATTTCATGTCTCATCAAAATTTGCATAGTCTTTGTGTCTGGAAATTTCCGACCACCGTGCATCGGCTGTCAGCTACCTTTATGCAGTGCTAGCATTTGTCCTTCCTCAGAATATTTTTCCTCAGAACTCTGAAAATACTGATTTCTAGTTAGACAACATTACTGTCACATCAAAATACATTCAATCATTTAAATCGTAACACATCGCTCACCCCGAAATCTCTTTGCAAAGCATATCTGTCACTGAATTTGTGACATTAAACAGACAGAACTGCTGTCTGCTAAAAGCAGCATCCATAATTAAGGAAGCAGAATATATGAAGTGCAGTACAATAACAGGAAGGTGGGATTTCAGTCACCTAAGGTGAGGTTTCCACGAGTTAATGTATCTTGTTCACATTTAACTGTCAAAGTTTCCTACAGACAATGGAAAGGAATAAATGGCTTAAGACAGCAATTACTCTAACTCATCTTCAATTCCTAATTTGATCAAGCTGAAGCACTTTCTGTGATTTATTTCTTTCCACTGATTGTAACAGAAAGCCGAGAGATGTGTAGCTCACATTCAGGTGTTTAAAGGTTAGACATATAAGGAAGTAAGATGGATCTTACCTCAAACTAAAATGTTTCATCCAAAAGCATGAGTTTGATATGAAAGGTATCCTCCACAGCAAACCCAAGCTATTTAAGAACTGTGGAAATGCAGTTTCATGAAAACACACGGTCTTGCTATAAACACACACACACATAGATCATCTAGGTTTAAATAATGAGAGCATGGAGAAGGAGCATGTGCAGCAGGAACACGGTCTGATCTGACGACTGATGACTGTCATAGGCAGGCAGCAAAGGTCACTTGGACTACTCAAAACCCCAAATTCTTGCAAGCATGTGTCAAGGATCTGATGCAGGACTCCCAAGTCTCGGTGGTCATACCTTCAAGAACAAAAAGGACACTACATTTCTAGTCAACTTAGCTGGAGTGCAACCACTCTTCTCCCCATAACAAAGTAGCCAAAAGAGCAGATGCTGAACATGGAATGTCAAACCGTTTACCTCATTGCTCTGACAAGAAACCTCACAAGCCACACTGAATGTGACTGGACCAGTAAGAAACACCCTAGTGTGCGTTTATCCACCCTCCACACGACGTCCTGGCACCTGCCACCTCAGATTTCCAGTAACTGGAAATTCCAATGAGATAGAAGGCAAAAACTTGTCATCACTTGAGCAGTTAAATATTAGAAAAGGTTGTCCAGAAAAGTTGTAAAATCTCCATCCTTAGAGACATTGGAAGCTGGGTCAGACACAGCCCTGAGCAATCTCATCTACCTGGACATGCTTTGAAGGTGGGGTTGGACTGGAAGACTCCAGAAGTCCCTGTATTCTGTGCCCATCCCTTCAGAAAATGGCATCAGTTATCATAAAACCATCACCCGTAGTCACATACTGGAAAGCAATCCCAGTAATACGTCATCCTGGTTATAACAATTTATACTCAGAAAGAAAAAACTTCACTTTGCTCTCAAATAAACATGTTAGGAAAATTTGCAAAACTACCACACTTGGCCAAACTACCATTTTGATTATATTTTTGAAGGTGTGAACATCTTTTATTATTTGCTTTATAAACCTGAATTTAACACCTCTCCTCCTCCCCACCATCACACCACCCCCAGAAGAAGAAAAAAAGTCACCAATACACACAGATCAACCACAAACAAAATCATTTAGAGGAACACTGAAAATTCATCCTTTATCATCTGTGCCACCTAGCAACACACAGTACCGGATCTGAGACATTTGCAAATGTGACACACAGGAGTGCATAAGCACGAGAACAGGAGGAGAGAGAAAATCTCCTTTCCCACCTCAAAGATTCCAAAGGCACAAGAGTTTTCCATTTATTTTGAAATACTGTCATGCTTACAACAGAACACTTTTGCAATTGCAATTTTAAAATTGCATACTCAACTTTTGAGCAAATACAGGGGGTCTTCTCTGGCTGATAATTTCATCTTCTTTAAAACAGAACCAGACCAGGTATTTCAGAGGTACTGAAAATTATGCTGAACTTCAAAATTAAATGTAGGGCAACTATGCTTTGCCTGATGTGTTGTGTGCAGCAATAGAAAGGGCAGTCTTTTCTCTTTAAATTACTATTAATAAAAAGGACAGACTTTAAGGCATTAACTAAAAGGTGATGGCCCGGTTCCCCTCTTGATAACATTCAAATTTCATCCAGAATAGAGTGTAAAGTATTACAAAAATTAACATTATACTATGCACACATAATTACTAGCATGCTACTCATTTAATAAAATTTCCCAGTTAGGTAGGTACATTCCTTACCTACCCACATGTTCCTGAGCCAGGGAAATAAACGGTAACAGACTGCACGCAATAGGTCACAAAATTACAGCACAGCTGGGGAGGGACTCAAGGCCTTCTGGCTTCACTATTCTAGTGTTGGATGAAATTTATTCCTGGTTTACAATTTATTTAATATTTCAGTAGGGTTATCTATACAAACAATGTGACACTTCAATAAATGCCAGGATGTATGTGATTTAAGTTCTTTAAAAAAATTGCAAGATTAATCTACTGCAGTACCTTGAGAGTCATTCTAAAAAAAAAATAAAGTATTAAACATCTTTAATTTCAGTCAATAGTCTGGAAAGTATTGTAGCTTTTCAGTTTTTAGGCACTTCTATTTATAATTCACAACTGGATGCAACAAAACCAATACTTTATTTATAAGCTGCAGAGCAGGTTCTACGATTCATGTGTACAAGAAATGTAATTCAGGCTATATCTCAGGGAAACTTTCAGAGACATCCCTCTCCTGGTTTGGGTTTTTTTTTTCTTCCTTAAAAAGAATTCAGTGAAATTCAGTTTATGTGATGGTCAAAGTGCATTTTAAAAATTGCTTGGACACATACACACATATTCATTCTGACAATTTCATCTTGATTTTCAGCCAGCCATTTCCCAACTGAGGTATCTCTTATATATATCTTTATCTACCTTATATTAGCCATTCTGGACAAAGGAAACTTCATTATTCATCTTTAGACTGCTTTTTCAGATTTTAAAATACATCAGTTTTCCTGCAGATTCTATGTTTTTGAAAAAATTTAGACTTGAAAAACAGCACCCTACGTATATCTTTGCCCTGGAGGGGATTCCGGAAAAGTAATGCAAGGTTTGCCACTCAAAAGGAAGAGGCAACACAGAGACCAAAAGTTGAGTGAGCAAAGGAGAAAAGATGAAGAAAAAATAAAAATATATTGAACAGAAAAATCAGAGGAGATCACTGAGGCAAAACAGAGGCTCAGAACAACCACCCTGACTGACGGCCATCAAGATCATCATCACTGAGTGACCGACTCAATCAGCTCATCATGGGCAGAAATAAGCTCCTCCAGAAGACTTCATCAGCCTTCCCCGAATACGACCTCATGCAGCTCACAGCTCCCTGTTACAAGAAACTCCTCCTTTGTATTGTTTCTTCTTAAAATTCTGTGCTGCAAAGCAACAATCAGCAGTGACTGGTGATCCAGTATAATTTGAAAACCCACGAAAACCAGGCGAACGACGCTTCATTTCACAAACTGTCGTACAGTAGCAATTGCTGTTGCGAACTAGTATTTAGATGATATACACAGCATCTTGTCACCAAATTCAGAAGAAATATTTGTTTGTGTTTAAACTGAGGGGGAAAGTCAGCCAAACGTCTGTGTAAAATCGAGTTCTTAGCTCTGTTACAAGTTCCCATTACAATTACAAAGGTAAAGCTGAAAACAGGAGCAGCGCGTGAGCTCCGCACAGGGGAGAAGGAGTGGGGTCAACCATGCCCAGCGGGGCTCCAAGGACCTCACAGAAAGCCCCCCCAAATGCAGCTTCAGAAGAGAGGGGGAAAGGCTATTCCATTTTTAAAGCCTTCTTAAAAGCAGTATTTATTTGATTAAGACTGTAAAAGGAGACATGCAGAGATTAGTCACTTTTAAAATCAGTTCACTTATGAAAACAAAGGAAATCTGGCCCGAATAATTTTTGGATCTTTGGGATATGCAAATAATTGCACTTCAAATCAGAGAGGTGTGAGAAGCACACAGACTTCTGTTTGGGTTTTGCTTCCATATATACAGCCTCACAATCTCCACTCCTGAACGCTGCTAAGTATCCTCACGTACCAAAAGAAGGGAATCTAAAACTGGAAGCATTTTTCCACTTCAGTTTTTCAATTCAGCACAGGAGGGGGGAATTATCTGTCCTTTTCTCTGGATAGAGAAGCTGATTCTTAGATTTCAATTGTCAACAGGTCTGTGCTGGTTAAAGAACTTGGAGAGGATTTTAATACAGTGAAGCAATAACTTAAGTCATAAACCAGAAATCCTAGCATTATGCATTAGTTCATTTCAAAGCAAACATAGAAATTATATTATTTCTCTATAATGCCCTAGAATCTGCAAAAACAACGATAAAAGGGTAACAACCACGCCAAAGTGAATGTTTTTATAGAATCCAATTAAGATACTGCATTGTTGTTTTGCCTTTTAAATTCTGTTCAATACTTCATCTGTGCCTAATGTCCTTCACCCTCTCACTTCTAAAGGGAAATTCACACTACCTGACTCACAGTTCTTGATACAAGAACTTCAGTTTTCAACTTGACGTAAAGAGTCAAGAGCTGAAGCTGGTTTTTTTCCCAAGAAGGCTTCAGTTAGCAGTTTTCCATTCATACACTGCTTTCAGACTCTCTCCCTCTGCGGAGAGATGGGAGAAGAGACAAGATTGTACAGCAGATCTCGGGACTACGGTTGAATTGCCTGGTGTTTCACATGTGAGAGAGGGGATGCTGCAGAAGTTCTGCCCCATTGGGGAGGGCAGCTCCTGTGCACATCTCTGTAGCTCATCTCAGCACAGCAAGTGGCTGCCCAGTTTGTATAATGAGTATCTGCCCTTCATTTGCTATTAGGGGAAAAAAAAACCACTTCTAATTCTACACAGAACAACCAAGTTGTGGTTGGGGTTTTTTTATCTCATCTTTACTTTCTTTTTAACCCATCATTTTACTATTTACTACCTAAGTTCCTTTTCACCATAACCACTTGGTGCCCTGCTTTTTTATTTACTGGGCACCTTTTTTCCCCCCAGATGCACAAAACCCTTTCCACAAATGAAAGTAATTTCCTTTTTCTTTCCTTAACTTCTTTTTATACATTGACTTTTTATTAACTCTTACAAACTATTATCTCCAAAGTAAACAAGTTTACTCATCACCCATCACTTTAGCCTGATGCAATAACATGCCACGTATACTGATAATCTCCATAAAATGTAAATGACCAATTGATTCATCAACCAACTGCATTGTTTTGAACTAGCCTGCTCCTCATTCTTTAATCAGTTTTCAATACATTGGGGAGTGTCAACAAGCACTTATCAGTAATGTATTTTTCAGGATGCTTATTTCGTGTGACACATACAAAAGGCTTCGATTCATTGAGACTATCCCAGATCCTCTGTGCAAATATTTTGTAACAATCTCAAAACATATTTTTTTCCAACAATGCTGAATTATTTCAAGCTCATCCCACTTACTGCTCACAGCTCCATTATCCTCTAGCTTCTTCGTTCTTCTTTCCCAAAAGCTTCTACATTTAGTTGGAAACTAAAGACACTTTTCACTAGATAAAAACCATTAAGGCTATTTTCTTCACTCTTCATAAAACTTGAAATCCTAATCCCTTTCATTTCCTCTGCTTTCCTCCAGCAGAATTCAGCCTACGAGGTGGTTGTGAAGATAACTGCCAAAATTGCATGAAATTATGAACTAATTTCTTGCAAAGTTGGTGATATTTTGCCACCCAAATATGTCATTTACCACACAAGAACAATTTTTCCACCCAGCAAAGCCTTCTCTAGGTGTATCGACAGGCTCTTCAGCACTATCTCATTGCCCAGCTTTCTTCTCGCTCCAAACTGATCAAATTAAATTCTAATCTCAGCTCCGTGCCCACTCTTTCTGTAGCACCGGGTAAAGCATCTTTGCTCCTTCAGCTGGGAAATGAGGATAAAATCTACCACGTCCGTGCCCCCCGTGTCTGTGTGTGCCCTCATGCTGCGGATGGGATGCCCTCATGTTACGGAACAATCCGGTGCCTGCCCCCCTGACGAGCCGCCTCCCGCTTCATTCCGGGCACTACACCTTCATTTGTGTTTGCCTTCAGAAAGCCTTTTCTGCTCTCCGTGGGGTTTTTTTGCATTAATTTGTTTTGCTTCTAAAACGGAACGTAACAGCTGGTTAGTAGTTCATTGCTCATTTATAGTTTATTCACCTTTTGTTGCTCTACATTTTAGTTCTCCTTATTCAAATGAGCATTACGTGCTGGGATTTTAGCATTAAATAAATGGTTTTCTGCTCAGTTTCACCTCTTACTAGCTCCAAACCCATCAAATATGTTATAAACAAAGACCTACAACAGAACATATAAAGCAGCACTCAGAAATCCAGTTTACCAGTGATGGATTAGGGATTTCGCATTCCCAAACTACCAAATACAGTGGTCTCCTTGACCACCCAAATGCAGTGATTTATGCCCAGTGACAGATTAAGCAGTCTTCCTGGTTACATATCATTAGTGGAAATCAAAGTCATGTCAGATATTGATGGTAATACCTTTCAAAGGTACATTACTAGCCAAGCCTTATGAGCAGCTTTCACATGAATTATTCAGCGAACAACAATGCTTAAGATATATGCATATATATACTCTTGGATCCCTAGACTATATTCATCACCGATGATTTTAAAAGAACAGAAAAGGTACTCAAACTCAAAGCTAACCTGTACACAGAAACAGCAAGTTCAGGCTTTTCAATTTTATAGATTTACTATTGTAAGTGCATTACATTAAAGTGCAACAAGATATCTCAACTGCAAAAGGCATAAACCTCCTAAATGTCTAATTTCTAGCATTCAGTAAACACAAGGCTTTCTTACATGTGCTGCAAATCTATTAAAATCACTGACCAAAATAAAAAATTAAACTTTTAAATTTCCATTTAAAAGCATGCAGTCATTCTGGGTTACGTTATTGTGGATTAAAACTAATCTATTATAGGAACAGAGTAATCCAGTGTTGATGCTTATTTTAAAATTGAAAAGTGATGAAAGCAATTTTCATAGCCCATTTTAAACTTTCACTCAAACCATGTAGGTTAATGGAAGTTAATATAAACAGCACAAAACAGAAGGACTAAAATCTGATGAGGAACAATCAGAATAATTTGGTCTACCAGCTGAAAGGATACACATGTACAACTAAATTGAACTTTGTTTATGCATTTTGATTTTCAAGCCTCTTCGAAGTTGATTACCCTATCTCCAGTTCTATCAAGGGAAAATTGCCTCCCTCTTTCTTATTATTCTTCTATATCAATTTTTTAAATATTGGGTTTTTATCACTAGCTACGTCACACTATTCAGGTTCCACTTTAAACATCTCCAAAGAAATGTACCTCCTGCAACTCCTTGCCAACTCTTGACCTCCTCTAAATCTGCCAGTATTATTTTTTTAGTCTCTGATTTGGTTTTGTCATTCTTGGATGTAAGCAGAATTAGGGGAAGCCCCCTTTTGTTTCTCCCCTTGTATACATTTGAGAAACAGGATCATAATTGCAGTGCAAAACCATTTATGCAGCTGCAAAGAGTATTCCCGGGCACTTCAAAAGAGTTCTTGACCAAAAAGAAATCTCAGATGCTTTACAAAAATGAAGATGTTAGTTGCAAGTGGAATTAAAATGAAACATTACCTAAGTAGCAGCGCAGAGTAAATTATGAGATCTAATATAGAGAAAACCAGCAGCCTGCATTATGCTTGTGTTTATATTAAAAAAGCTACAGTACTGTCTACCCTTAAGCGCTCGTTTCATTTTTGTACACAAATTACATCCACTCTACCAGACACCATTTATAATGGCAGACAATCAGATCAGACATGACACTCAAGGGGTTTTTTTAGACTTCAAATTAAAAAAGCAGCGTGTCAGTATATTTGGATACTACAAGTTTTCCCCACCATTTCATTCACATTTGTCTTAAGTCGGTAAACAGCTTAAAAGTTGCTCTACACAACTGTCCATGTAAGCACACCTTGCGTGCAATGGCACGAGCTTCATTATTTAGGAAATCACTGCGAAAAATCTAGTTTTGTGCCACTTCTAAAGTCCAGGGCAATTACAATGGGCCTTGCATTGAAAAGAAAACTCTTTGTTTCTAACTTCCCAAATTAATTTTTTGAGACACATAAATGGTGAAAACTTTTGGTTCCACAGGTTTTGTTTTTTTTTTTACACAGTGATGAGGAGAGCAGTGGTTTCTTACATAAGAAGCAGACAAAATCAGCTTCACTGTGTCAAAAAAAAAAATATCAAAGTACTCAATAACACAGAGATATCAGAAGTTACTTATTAAAACACATTAAAATTATAATTGTTCTTCAGAAGTAGAACTAAAATTCACTGGAAGCAGGACTCAAGCAATCCCATATCACATAGTCAGATTATTAAAAAAACAAATATCCTGAAGAAGTAATTACAATATTCAGTATTTTTTAAACAGTTCCCTTTCTGGTTGGGAATCTTCATGTTGAGCTTCCTCTTAACCAAGTTTTTTATTAAGAAAATGGATACCTAATCTAATAAAACCCTGGACTAAACCAACTTCACGAATTATAAAACTTAAAACTAGAAGAATTGTATCTCTCATAAATCAGAGCTCCTCTTTTAACATCAGGAAAGGATTCTGGGAATTTCCATCCCTATCAACCAGTTCCCTGAAAGAAACCAGACCTTTGAAGTGACTAGCACAGCCTGTCCTAGACACCGTAAGGAAGAAGAATTATTTTCAGATAGGGGAAGTAACAGTGCCTCAAGTTTCACTATAAATGAAAACCTGGATGTAGGGACTACTGATGGGGCACCAGTAGAGAGCATGAGAGAAACAGGGGCCTCATGGAACTATAATAAAAGTAGAGGCAAAAAAAAGGAACATGATTTTGTTCACAGACTAAGAGGGAAAGCACACTCTTTGTCAGTCATTTTCAGGGATGATTTCAAGCCAGTGAAAGGTACAGGTTAATGAAGACCCAAAAAAATCCATCTGAACATGTGGCTACAACGTGTGCCAAAACATGTGAATTAAAATCTAGCAAACAAAATCACTATTAAGTAGCAAATTTCCTTGATTTTAGTGGTTATCTTGGAAGGATGTGGCACACAAATTTGTAGCCAGAGATCCCTAATATATTTTTTCTCTTATAGAATTTGTTTTAGTGGGTTTACAATTCGTTTATTATATCCCAATAGTCTGCCTCCAGCAGAGAATCACTCTTCATCAATTAAGGCAATGCAAACCCCTTTAATACACTTCATCCCTGGGACACGGAAACTAAGTCTTACCTTTTTCTTTTCCAATGTCATACAATCATAATATGATTTTAGACAAAGATCCTAACAATACTAATAGGCTATCTGGTGAAGCACACACGGCTCTGTGTGTGCATTGTTTCCAAGGCTCTGGAAATCAAGGGGCCTTCGGTTACATTTTCAATATCAAAATCAATTCATGTACAAAAAGATGTAATGCTGACATTTTCTCACATCACAAGCCCATTATGGTAGCTAGCCAGTGTTTAAAGTTTAGGCTTGTGCTTTTTTTCTTTCTTCATTATGTGGTTCTGTCAATCACACAGAATTGATTCAAAATAATGGCCATAAAAAATAGTGTCATTACTGACCATCAAATGATTAGAAGCAAATCAAACTCCAGCAAAAGTCTTTGACAACTCCCAGAGGACAGTACATCCAGGCATGTGTACAGGGGTTTTCCTTCCCAAAGCCAAGACAAAACAAATTACTCTTTAAGAGAAATGCTCTTTAAAAATACCAGTTAACTTCTTAAACTCAGCTGACATATGAAAGCCTCCAAAACACAAACAGGATTGCAAGAGTTTCTACAACAGAAGAGTTGAAGGCACTGAAACTTACTTTCTGAGCAGGCTGAAGAAGCAGGTCCTGACCCAGAACACGTTCACAGGGGAGGGTGTGAGAGAGCCAGTGAAACAATTTGGGCTGGGGGAGAAGGGCACCGTGGACACGGTGGG
>JAOXNG010000021.1:20323143-20333560 GCA_028566535.1 Scolopax minor
TAATAAATTTCTGCTCCTGCTCTTTTCTAAATATACTGTCCTCCAATAATTAGGATCACTTTTTGTAAACTACATGTAGTCTTAACAGAGGAAAAAGAAACATTTATGTCATTTTCGAAAGGTAAAGAAAATTTAGTAAGTGCATTTTAAACTCACTTTTGCTTCAGCACTCTGTGATCAATTAGTCCTTCATTTTCAGTTGTGCACAGATATTTTTTCTGCTCTGAAGAGCCAGAAGAATTTGACATTTGTCTGTCAATAGCCCTGAAAGAAAAAAAAGAAAAAAGAAGGAAAAAAAAAAAACAAAGAAAAGAAAAAAAAGATTTTCACCATCAAGCTCTGTGCAGCACATAGAAAAGAATACAGGAGGTGAACACTCGAGGTGTTAGATCATACCTCTGGTGACATTGTCTTCTTCCTGCACCCCCAGGTCCTTCCCTCCAAGGATGCAGGACTGTTTACCCAAGGGGTTTCATAAATCCTTCCACAAGGAGAGGAAGATGTAGCTATATGAGCAGTTTAGTTCTGCTCACGAGACACATCAACCAAGCAACAAACCCCAAACAATCCACACCAAAACACGAAACAAAAAAAACCCCACAAACAACCGACCTCAGCTCTCTCCCAAAGGAACCCTAAACCAACAAAAAAGAAACCTATTCAACTAAGGGGCAGAAGATGAGCCCTGAAGACAATCTCTGTAGAATTTGTTTTCTAAAAATTTATCTGCTTTCACACAGTGGGATAATTAAATGCTTACACCCAGATCGATTGCAGAGCTTCCTTTGAGAGACTGAATTTAAACACACCTGTGGCAGGGACACTATCTCTGGCTGAATCATGGCTTTACTCCAAGACTTGCAAACATTGAAAAGTAAGGGCTTCAGAAGCTTAATTTCACAAAAACAGAAAGTTTTAGCTATAGGAGAAGTTTGATGATTCTTCATCCAAAAGAAAGCTAGGTCCTAGAACTGGAAACGAAGAGCAGTTTAAATTAATTAATGGTGTCATTCAGGAATGCTGATGCCCTGCTTAAAGCCACAAGGTAATGACCTTCTTTTGCATCTCACATGTTATTAGAGATAATCAAAACATAAAAGCCAGCTAGGAGTCACAGCTGAAGAGTAGGCAAATGCCAGTTTTAAAATGTTATGAAAAGAAGACAATAATACCCAGATTGAGGCTTTCTGGGCTTTGGGCAAACTTACCCACTGATCACTTCTGGGAATTTTGGAGGAGCTGTTTCACAGCAGCAGGGAAAAGATTCAGGCCCCCTCTTTTGCTGCTGGTATTTATGAATGAGGTCCATCAGCACTGCCTGGTGCCCAATCTTCTTCACCAGCTGCTGCACCATGCGATCGTTAAGAGCCAGAAGAGCTGCCCCACTCACTTCTTCTTCTGCAGATTGAAGGGGATGAAAGCATTACTGTAAAATAACTTAAAGGTAACATTCTCTGTTCCTAAAAACATGATGATGGAGGACAGGTCAAAGGTAAGGATGCTTTCAACTTCTGATGGTCTTCTGCAGCTGCTAAAATGATGTTTTAGCTCCTGTCCTTTCCCAAGCAGCACCAGGAATCCCAGTCCCTGGGCAGATACCTTCCCCTGAATAAAAGCCAAGCCTGAAACACCCAGAAGCGGGGAGCTGACTATTTTAATGCTTTAAATCAGGCCTCACTGATTTACTGTTACTTCCTTAATGAGGGACAGCAAGCTTTTTAAGGAAGCACACTGCAAATAGTCAGCTCCCATAGCAGTTCTTCATGTGCTCTTTTGTGGAGTGTTTATATACTCAGGCATAAAACATCCATCTACCCACTACAGCTGCATTATTTAAAAAGATTTATACAATATAAAAAGGGCCCTGTCAAGCCTTTTAGCCTGCCAGCCCTGATTGGAGGTGTATCTATTTACAACAGGCTGAATCTCGTCCCCCAGCATTTCTCAGAGACTTATCACAATAAATCATCACACTTGTTTTATAATTTACCAGATCTATGTCTGTTCTCACCCTAATAAATTTCTATAAAAGCCTGAAGTCAGCATATATATATACATGCCCCAAAAAGGTAGGCAGTGCCAATTAAAGGCATCAAAAAAAAAAAAAATACTAGACACAACCCACACAAACAACAAAAATGCTTACCACGAAACTTAGGAACTAGCTCTCCTAAATTTCTCTGTCTCAACCAGCTGCAGACTTGATCAACCGACCAATTTTCCATCTTCAGGTGCTGCAATGCTAAATTTCACTGCGAAATGAAAAGAGAGGATTGTTATTTATTTACTTTTTTAAAGCTGAACTCTAAACAACTCCAACATTGGTTAGGGGGAAAAAAAAAAAGGCACTTAGCAAATAATGTTACATTTACATGCTCTGAAGGAAAATAGCGTGAAATAATCCAACTAATGCCTGTTGCAAGTTGCAGTTGCCTTGGATCCCTTTCTTCACCTCCTTTCCTGCTTTCCCTCTGCTCTCACAGAGACAGCCTCATTCCTTATAAAACCCGACCTGCTCCAATACCATTAACACCCAGGTTTCCACACAGAGAAGAAAAAAGGTGTGAAATTCACCACCACCAGGCTCCTCAGGAAATGGCTGACATTTTACAGAGAGAAAGAGAAGGAAAAAAAACCCAACAAAACAACACCACAAAAAACCACCCCACCATCAGAGAAGATTCTGTCACATATATGTTTACAGTAAATCAAGCACCTTAACCCTCTCTACACCACTAAGCAGGTACCTCAAGCAAATACTTAACCCTCAATTACCAACAATTTGGGGCAATAAAGCTCCTGGGAAATGGAGGGGAATGGACTACTCCTCCTGTGACTTGCTAGTCCTGTCCTTGGGGAGTCCAGGGCTCCCTGGGAAGATGCAGTGGGCATCCTGAGAAGGAGGAGCACTGGGATCTGGTACCCAGCGTGTGGCTCCCGACCCCTGGATGAATCACTCTGACATGAATCAAGCCCCTTCCCCCAAGGACTGGGTTGAATCACATGCCAAAATCACCAGCAGCCTCCTCAAGAGAAAGAAGATGACTTGTGAAGACAAAGCTTGTCCTCACAGCAGAAAACTCTCTCTGAGGGTCATTTTCTTGTTCGGCTATAAAAGTAAATATTTTTACAAATTCAGACACTAGAGTCTTCTAAAAGTGCACTTTCCCCAAGCATTCGAAAAGACTTTACTGAAAAATAAAATTAGCGAAGGAGAATTTAGTCCTGTGTTGCTCACAAACTTCCATAGCCTAAATCAAAGCTTCCCTGTGGCTGTACAGATCCTCTGAGCTTCACTTGTGTCCACCTGGAGATAAAGGCCCTTCCTCGAGCAGGGGAAGGGATGTGGCCCTGGAACACAGCAGATGCTGGCAGGTGCTTACTCAGAGCTTCACAGGACTTAATGGGGCATCGGGGTGACAAAGGACACGCTCCCAGCCTTTGCCCATCACATCATGCTCGTGAACCAGCACAACTTTACCTATGAAGTGTAGTTTACAGTAGGATGTAGATGCCTGGTTGAAGCCAGACATAGAAAGCTGGCTTCATTTTCAGCCAGAGAGCATCTTACATACACCTTCTGGTCTAGAACAGGCTTTTCTTGGGTGACACACTCTTTCGTTTGACCTGTAATAAAGAAAGGTGAGTCCCCAAGGTAGCAATGTTTCCACTTCTTTTCCTACAGTTTCTGATAAACAAACAAACACATTAGCACCTCTACTATTATCTTAGGTCACAGAACAATTCTTTAAAACAAAATCCTTAATCTTGCCACATTTAATGATGGGAGGGAGCACTCGGAGCTAGTTAGCTTGTAACCAGCTAAAAATCAGAGTAAGCTTCCTCTTTACAAGCCATATTTTAATATTCAGATTTGATCAGCTCTTAAGGGTACCTTGTCATCTTCTATCTTATTTGATTTCTTCGCTTTGCCCAGGTGATGTGGTTTGGTAGTCCAAGCACAGTTTTCTCATCCTGATAATGAAAATGAGAGGCCAACAGGTACACAGGCATTAAAAAGATCTTAGTTTAAATGATGCTTGCTTGCATGGTGTGGAGCAAATATTTGAACCCATATCCTAGATCACTATATATTTATCAAGCTATTGAATATTCTAGTGTCCTGTGGGATCTGCTCCACATTTTATAAATCAATGTTTATTGGACCAGAAGGGGAGAGAGAGAAAACTTAACTCTTTTTTTGTAAAGGGGATTCTTCAATTTTATTTGTAAAAGCCACTACAATAGCTGTAATTTGGGAAAATATGTAAAGAAAGTAAGTACATAAATAAAAGGAAAAAATACGAAGCCTGATGCTTACAACAGCATCAAAATGGAAGACCAGATAAATGATTGGAGTAAAACTTCCTTTAACTTGAAACAGAAACTTTCAAATATTCCAATCCCGGTAAGGAGATACTGCAGTTTGGGGTTTCTTTCCCCTCAGTTGCTGGTGGTACAATTAATTCCACAGACTTCAATATGAGTGTGACCTGTCCTTTGCTCCTTACATGTGTTGATTCTAGAGGCCCTAAACCTTCCAAAAATCAATGATCCTCCAGGTCAAGCGAAATTGTAAGTCATTTCCCAGCTAACTCAGGCTGGGTCTTCCATGCTGTTTCCAAAGAGGAGGAAAACATTCAGCTTTGTAGATATGAAACATGAGTAACCATTCCACAGCTGTCTGCAAGAATGCAATTCCCACAGCCAGAGCTAGAATAATATACGGGAAATCAGCTGGTAGAAAGACTGTTTGGGGAACACACCTAATTTCTTTATAAAAAAAGATGTTTTTCCCTGGTTGACTACATGTAACGCCTGCCATGAACGAATTTTAAAGGGAGGGACAAAGGTACAAATATATCAGACTTTCTCTCTGACAAGTTTGTGGCTTTCAGTCAGCAGAGGAAAGAAAATGTTCACACAAGAAGAATAATAATCCCGCTCCCTGTGTGCTGGTAGCAGACTAACACACTGCAATGAACTCTAAGGAAAGCAGGGAACAAAACATAGACTATGTCTTTTTCTTCCTGCGACAGATGAACAGGCACAGGGGCATAACATGAAATACAAATACATCTTATTTTCTTTTTCATAACATCCCTGATCAGAGATTTAGCCTGAAGTGTAAAGTTTGCCCATTGTTACCAAGCAAGGAATGTGTCCCAACAGATAGCATCCTTAAAAGCGGAGTGATGCTTAGACACAATACTAATTTGTATAACACACAATACAGTAATTAACTTCTGCCTCCAGGCAGACACTTAACTGTCCATGCAAATGGATTAGATTGTTCAAGGATGACACTAGATTTACAGCAAAGACACCAGAGAGCATGAACAGAAATCCCAGGAGATGCTGATGAAGAATGGAGGACAAGTCCACACAAAAACCACCAGCGCAATGGCCAGAAAAATATGAGCAAAGGCACTAGAATAAAAGCATGGAAGTCAAGGGCAGTAATTTTTGGGAAGCAATAGAGAGAAGTGATCAGAAGTATCAGATATGGTGGATAAAATTTATCTAAAAAGCAGTATTTCAGTACTTGGATGAAAATCAATCAGGCTGCAAAATAGGAGATTATTTTTCTGAGAAAACTGTAGTGAGCTCTATACATGGTAGGCTAAAACAATGTTCAGAAGGCTTAAAAACATTCTGATGGAAAAACAAGCATGAAAATGAAAGATTGATACAAAACTGGTATTTTTCTAGTGATCAGAGTGCATTTAATCCATCCAAGACCTAGTGGTGACGTTCTACAGGGAAAGACAGAAAAACCTGGGAAGTGTCCAAAAATAGCCTTTAAGATTATATATAGCCTCGCAGAATGTAGGCTTCTACTAATAATTGTAAAATGAACATTTAACATGTGGATAAAGTAATGACTGGTTAGAGAGTTCCTGTTAGAGATAAAATAGGAAATGTTAATTAATACAGGAGTGAATATTGCACTATATAAGTGAATAAAAGTACCAAAGGAGCACCAGAGCTGCGATGCAAACTGCTTGATCGTCCCACCAAATTAGCATTAAGACACCTACACACAGCGTTACGATCCTCACCAACCATCCTGACCAAAATAAAGGCAGCATCCTGGCAGATCCCACGCTGATCCTTCAGCAGAGTTAAGCCCAGTAGCTGTAGGTCCCTGGAGGAGGCAGGTTGTGGCCGCTGGATGGGCAGTGGCTCCACGGGGGTCAGATGTGGTGTGGGGGACCTGGCACAGCAGAAGAGAGGAAGGACAGGGTCACTCTGAGACACAGATCTTAAGAGAAGAATAAAAATATCAGCTGATGGAGAAATGGAGGGGACAGGGAGTGGAGTTGGCTCTTCCAGACCTTAATAGTCTTAAAAACATGTGAAAAATTCTGTGCAAAAGAGGGAAGGGCACATAGATGTTGAGAAGCGATGGCACCTTCATGAGTACAACACGCTGCAGGGCCAGGGTCTGCCTCTGTGGGCGTGAAACTGAGGACAGCAAATCTGAGCAGCTTTGTGAGAAAAGCCTCGAAGAGAAGAAAATATATGTCTTCATCATGGAAGCAAATGTCAGAAGCTGCTGGCCCATAAAAGAATTTAAAATACACCCGTGAACTACACATAACCTGTAAAGTAGGTATGTTCATTTCAAAGGTCACGTAACATGAGTTACTTGGAATAAATTCTTACTTCCTTATACTTCACTTCAAAAAGCATATTTATACAGATAATGAAACTCTCCTATTTGCAGTAATTTGTTATTAAAATCAAGTATGTTTTTCTGTGGTTGGTTTGAGAGGGTTTGGGGTAGTTTTTTGTTAGTTTACTAATGTGTGGTACAGCCATGTTTATCTCATATTTCAGACTTCATGTTTTTATTTTCTTTATTATTTTATAAAAATCTAAGCCAACAAAAGAGTACATAAACTGCAAACAAAATCCATAGATAACTATTTTTTTCATTTGACCTGGAGGATCAGTGATCTTTTTACCTAAAAGATTTTTTACTGTCACCTAACACAAAATATTTGAGGGTTTCTTTTCCCTTTTTTTTTTTTAATTAACTAGAAACTGTCTTGTTTATGAATTCATTTCAAGAACTTCTTGTACGGCTACAAAGTTAAATGCTGGGGCATGAAATAAAAAAAAATAAGATAAATTAAAATAACAGTAAGCAGTCCTTTCTATTGTGCACAAAATAATTTCTTTATTTCATCAGTCTTTACCCGTGTCTATTACATTTTTCATTGAATACAGTGAAAAGGGTAAATATCAAAGTGCCTTTACAAATCTTAAATATGTTTTTGAGTTTCATAATATAAATATAAAGTAATTGATAAAAATTTTAAATTAAAATTAAAATTGAGATTTTTTCCTCAACTCCTATCTCATTAAAAAAGTACAGCAACAGAATATTCTGAAGTTACACATGTTAAAATTCTTTCCCCATGTATGTGAATGTACATTTTTAAATGTATAATTACTGTAGCTATTAAATAAAATTGATTAATTATACCAATAACAGAGCAATATAAAAAACTAAAATGGGTTTACAAATTATTTATATTTAATAAAAGTGTATTTCAACCATCATTGTTCTTACTTATCAGAGCTCGCTTGTGTAGCAAACTGTGTGTTATACGTGGTCTTGTTGATTTTGATTAAACACTGTGCTGATGCACATTTGCACTGCAGGAAATTCCAATACAAACTCACAGCCCCTGTACATTAACTATGAAGTCTTTTCTCCTGTCCGTTCCCATCACATGCTAAGACTGTTCTGAGTTCTTTTCAAAAGGCTTCTACAATATCATTTATAAAATGTCACCTTTGATTAGCACTTTCACTCTCGGATACGCTAACATGCATTTAAAACATAGAATGCACATCATCTATCTTTTATTTGACAGTTGCATTCTACCTTCTGAACTTTCAAGCTACTAGCACACCTGGGTCAAGGTTCTGTTACTAAAATGATGCCTAGTGACAGGTAGAGAGGGAGTTAACTGACTACAAGAATTTGATCAACTGTTACCTGTAATTTCTCTGTTTTGTTGCCGTGGGCAAGTGAGCTAAAGAGGAGGCAAGTAACTGCAAGCCCCATTTGTCCAACTGTGTGATTAGCTGGAAAGATGAAAGGCAATATACACATGTGTTTCTTACAGCTTTATGATTTTAATCCATTTTGTCAGGGAAATACATTTTGGTCCATCAGATAATGTGATAGCTAAACTATTCAAACAAAGAGAAGAATATTTCTGCACTGTAGATATGTTTCTTAGTATGATTTCCTAGAGATACTATTTCATGAGTAGTTAAATGCATAGTATTTCAGTTTAACTACAAAGGATAGACTTATAATTAGAAATGGTCATTTTTTATACTAAAAAAAAATATTAAGCACATAAAACAAAAAATTTGAGATAATGATTCAAATAATCTAATATACATGATTAAGTGACTCTTCTGACAAGTAAGAATCTTATTTTATAGACTTTAGATATAGACTTGCTTTTATTTGATTTCTTAGAGCATCACAAAATTTTAGAAGATAAATTTGTAGATCTTTTGAAGTCAGACCTATTTTAAATGAACTATTTTGTAAAACTGTTTCAATGTAGTAGTTATCCTAATGCAGTTCAGTCTTGCACTGTAAATGAGTGGAACGTTTTCCCAAGCTTTGCAGAAGTCCCAAAACCTAATTACAGTTCAGAATTCAGCAGTAGGGTAAATGCTGCTGTTCACACCAGCCATATTCCATGATCAAAATATGTCTTTGCAATGGCAAAGGAGAAGGAGCCTTTCAGAGTTTCCAAAAGAATCTCAAACACCTGAATTTTTATGTGCAGCAGAAGACACAGAAAAAAAAAAAAAAAGACATGAATGTTCAACTTGGGCTCCTCTCTAGGAATCAGCATCATACGAATATACATAGAAAAATACATGGTAAAAACCCCAGCAGATTCAGACTGAAACTGTCTCCTGCTCCTGGAACTGCTCTTGGCTCAGAGAGGAAAAGAGAAGTATCCCACTTTGGAGCTAACTCAATGGAGTGGGGAGTGGAATGCCAAACTGCCAAACTCTGGTCCCAGCTACCAAGGAGTTTGCCACAGTTCAGGTGTTTGTAGTTATGATGGACGTGTTTGCACAAGGCTGTTCAGGTCTCTGCTGCTAGAAACAGAACTACCTTTTAGTCTCAGTCATTCTGTTTCAGAACAAAATAAGTTGTATTACAGAAAGTACTTAATAAAGAGGAAAACTTTTAAGCAGGAAATCGCTTTGCAGTATGCCACTTGAAAATATGGAATTCTTTTTCAGCCCTGCAAAGTCCTCAGTAAAAAAATGGAGATTGAAAGCACAAATAGAATGAAACAGTCATAGTGACCTCAATACAGAAGAACAGAGAAAAAAAGAAAACAAAAAGCAGGGCTTAACCATGTGCTCAAAAGTACACAAATGTAATTTTATTGACTTTAACTGGCAGCACCAATGTACTATGCAACCGTTGGGAACTTGACCTCTGCTGGCTGTGTGCAACCTTCTTATAATCAAGCGAGTTACTTCATCAAGTGGCTTTGCAAGGACAGAAGATAATTAAATGCGAACAGGTCTAGCAGAGGAAAGTGTAATATTAATCTGCAGTAGTAGTAGAAATAGTTCCTAATTATAAAATTCCTTAAATGATTGCTTCTTTTCTTTCCAGACAAACAACATTCTGGCATTAGAAAGGTTTACATGGGGTTACTAAAACAGATGAATTTTGTTATTCTGGTTCTTCCATTGTGACTGTATACATCTGCATCTTCGCTTGGATTTGTATTTTAAGACTGCAAGGGGCAGGAGGCGAGTGATTTATTCTAACATGCTATGCCAAATCCCCAGTATACAGCTGAGCAACTGGGACTAGTTGGGCTGGGAACTAATTGGTTGCTAAAAACAATAAAAGATAGGAGTACTTTTAAAAGACATCTAACACGCTGTCTGTATAAAATTAGACTGAAATGACATTATTAAAGAGAGCTTTCAAGTGTCAAAAATGAAAGAAGGTCATATATACTCCACTGAGGAAATCTAGATCTCACCAGAGGGGACACATCCACTTTCATTACTCTGCTATTTTATCTGTTTTGTCTTTTACAACAACTTTGTAGGCAGACAGAATATAAAGCTAAGAGATATAGTTGAGAGTTGAAAGAATAAGCACAGAGAGAAGATAAAACATGTAAGATAGGGAAAGAGAGGTCAAAATTTTAAAATTATATATAGCACAAAGCTAGTACAAAATAGTTACTGATGAAAAGCTAGGGTATCTTAAATGAAAATGTTATGCATCTTACTACCCCCAGTCGACGCTTTTTTCCTTTCTCTGGAAAAATATTAGGCTGATTAATGAATGAAATAGATTGAGCCAAACTCCCTAAAAAGCAACAAGTGCAAT
>JAOXNG010000021.1:20419690-20437335 GCA_028566535.1 Scolopax minor
ACATCAAATACTGTTCTGTACTATACTTGAAAAACTACACTTTGGAAAAAATATAAGGAAGGAATTGATGGGTGTGGGGCAGTTTGTTTCATATCATGCTGTCTCTTAAAAATAATAGAAGAGCTGAAGATGGCTTCAAAAAGTAGTCATAATTACAGTTTTTATTTATAAATAAGAACACTTCTGCAGAGGTTTAGAGCTGAGACTAAGGAATCTTCATGTTTTTAATTCCATGGAAGCCTGTAAAATGTATCTCTGTTGATAAAGATGGTAGTAATATAACTAAAAATTGAAGAAATTTTGTATACAGGTTTTTTTGTATATTTTTAAAATGATTTTATATATACTTCATTAATTTCTCCTTTAAATACTTGAAGGATTCCTGGATAATATTAGATGTAATTAATAGGAAAAAATGCCATTTAAGTGTTCCATTAATATATAATTGAAATAAATGGTTGAAATTGGCCACAAGGAATTGGCTATGTGTTGTTCTTCTGAAACTAAATGAACTGTCAAAACTAAACTTTCTACTATCAATATTGTATTCCCATTAACACAGTTGTACTTATAAGAAGTCTTCCAGCATTGTAAGTTTAAAAAAAAAAAAAGTCTAAGGTAAATGTAGGTGATACAATTTTAGAAATTGTTTGGCCTTGTCAGTGATGAAAGTATCTCCAGTTCAGGGAAAACACATGAGGTAAAAAAATGATGCTTCTGCCCTGGAGTTTGGGAATTGATCTGTGTAAGTTTTGGTTTGATTTTGGTTTATGGTTGTTTTTTTTTGTTTGTTGCTGGGTTGTTTTTAAGCATTCACTGTATTGGCTCTAATGAAAAGACAATGTTGTATCAAAAAAGAACAAAAACCTTTGAAACAAGAAGCTAAAGGTAATCTGTAACTGTAAAGAAGCATTGTTAGTTTCTAAGACATTCTAATTTAAATAAAGAATTATATTAAAAGAAGTTAGAAACTAAATAACCAAACTAATGTTTATATGAAGTAATTATATGTTAATAGGTAAAGGAGTGAATGAGATTAAGCTATTGAGAGGCTGGAGAGTTAATGGCCATAATGGGCAAAGTAATTAAGGGTCACAATATAGATACCCAGACAGAGAAGGGTTTTACAGGAGTTCTTTGCAGTGATGAGCCTGAAGAATGCTTGCAGACCTTCAACAGTTCACATGCAATTGCTCTTCATGACCATTTGAACATCCTCCAGTTTATTTGCAAGTAGCTAATAGAAAAAGTTGAGATATAACAGTGTCTTTTATACATAACTTTAATCCAACGTGTCAGGACCCATCAAACCCATTCTGTGATGGAGAACAAGGAAAATTTGTCCCACTGGAAGCGGTGGGAAACTTCTGAGCATGGGTGTACAGGGGGAACAGCATAATGATATTCAGCAAGATAGAAACTTACAAAGAGAGGAAAGAACATCAAACAGGAGAGCCAATAGTTAATACTCTAAGAAAATACTAAGTGTCACAAAAGTGAAAAACACTTCTGATTAAAGCCAGTGGATAAAAAGACCAGCTTCTCCCATAATGGAGGCTCATATTAATTTTGTAATAAAATTTGCAGTGTGGAAAACAAAGTAGTTGTCTTTAATGCTTTGCTTTTTTTTTGTTGTTGTTGTTTTTGTTTGTTTGTTTTTAAGAGACCAGCCATAGGATATGATTTCCAGGTAAAAAGTAGTGAAACCAATCTGAAAGAGTGATATTTAGACCCAGATTTTCTTCTAAGTGTGATTCATTGTGTGACATACATTATAGGCATATGAAACTCTGGGGACAGTAGCTTGAATGAGGATGGAAGGGCAAGTGTTGATATATCATGTGTGTAAAATTGGACACCTGAGAAGGAAAGCAAAAGGCCTGAAGAGAAACATAAGTCAAAGGAAGGATCCACCTGGCCCAGGGCCTCCTCTGAGGGTGGCCAGTAACAGGAGCTGATAGTGGTGCACTTACCTACTTCCCCATTGACAAGGTATAACATCATAAGTTCCTAATTGTTTTAACTGGTTCTTTCAGAAAATACAGCTTGGGCAGGACTAATTGTAGGTACTTTGTAACAGCACTCTTTTATGGTTTCATTCCGTGTTGGTACGCTTCCAAATTCTGTTTTAGTGCTGGGTCCACAGTTGGTTTCCCATCGCTTTAATGATTTGTAAGGAAAAGCAAATTTGGTGGGGGATAAGTGCAACAAACTGCAGTGTCTTTTGAATCCTCTAACCCTGGCAAGTTCTGCCAAATACTGCTGCTCTGATGCGTTTGATGGGCGTGCTCCTATAAAGGAGCATTCCCTGTTTGTGCACTAGCAGTAGGCATAGTCTGCTGTCTTTGACTTCCTGGAGGTAGTTGAGTAGAGTCACTTAAATTATCAATACCTTTGTCTTTGGCTCAGTACTTTTATTACTTTACTGCTAGAAAACAACACATGGCATTGATGAATCTCTCTGACACCCAGATATGCTGAATAACTCGCTGCTACACACAACACTCTCCAACAGAACTTCTGTAACTCTGCAGTTTATCTGTCCTTTACAGTCACTTTGCTTGAGGAATAATTTTTGGGGAAAAAAAAAAAAAAGGGAGGTTATAAAATTAAGAAGTTAAAAATGGTGATGGCTCCTTATTCAAATCAGTTGTATCTTTTCTATCACACACATGTGCTGGCTACCTTTTCTTCCAGTTCAGAAGCCTTGCCTGTAGGTAGAGTCATAGCAAGACAAAAGGCATAAAAATCAAAGCAGATTTAAGAGTGATTTTTAACTATTGGCTGGAAAAATTTTGCTGTGTGGTACTGTATATTGGATATCGCGTAAATGCTTAATGGATGGTAATTTTATCTAATCAGATGTTCTTTTCTTTGTTATTGTTTTGTTCTCAACTTGCTGAGGGGTACCTTGGGAAGGACTGCAGGATCTGTCCCAGCATGCATCTCAGATGGGAAATTTTTGGTCTGCTTATAAAAATCATAGGTCTAAGTCATCTTCCCCCCTACCCCCTTTCTTAAAATCATGTTATTAATTATTCATTGCTTATGGTTCAAAGCCCATCATCTAATCTGCACAATTCCAATATCATGCTAACAAAATCTGAAGTGATTTCTTTCTGTGTCTTCAGCAGAAGCACATTGGAGAAGTCTTGTAAGAAGTGGTCGTGTCTCTTGTAGAATTTCTTGCAATTCATTACCCTTGATTTAGACAAAATAAAGGATGTTTTTTACCATCTTATCCTTTTAAACCTGAAAATAGCATCTAGAAGTTCTAACCTCTGAAGTTTAAAAAGTGATTTTATTTTTCCCTTTCATTAAATGTCATGCAACCATAAAAGTGATGGCAATTAAGTAAAATAACACATTAAAAACCAGGACTGTTAAAAGTGAGACAGAACTAATTTTTCGAGCAACTTAACAGAGGTCTGGTATAAAGTAGTTTGTGTCCAAGTTGGCAGCCATCAGAGCTCATGCTAGAGTGTAAGCCAGACATTTAAAGATCTAATATTACAAGTGGAAATCGCAAGAGGGTTTGATTTATTTAAAAACTGAGAAAGATCAGACAACCAGAGGTGAAGAGCCACGTATGTTTTTTATTATTCCTTCCTTCTAAAAATTAAATGTATTATTTCCAATTAATAACAAGTTGGGGTTTTGTTCCTTTTGTATTTCAGTAGTGTCCAAAATAACAGTAAGTCATTCTGTCACATATTTATTCTTTTAACAAACAAACCAAACAACCAAAACACTGTTTTGTTTTGTTTTTTTTTTATAAAATCTTAAAAACTTACCTTATATATAATATATATGTAAACTACTAGAGTAATTAGGTTGCTTTGCACTTGTCTTAACTCGTGAGTTAAATACCTCAACCTCAGTTTTGTGGCTATGATAAAAACCACAAAAGGAGTAATTCTGATAGCACAGGAATGTTCATTATTCTTTACTTCATAGAGTATATTAAAAAAGCTACAACCTTCTGAATGTAAAAATGTACCTTTTCATGCACAGGACTATGTTACTGTATTTCTGTAAAAAAGCAAGACAAGGTGTCAGAAAGGCCTATTGTCGTGTATTTTTTTTCTGTGCTTGATGTACGGTGCTATAAATGGGAATATTTTTGTCTGGACTCTGGATCCAATCTAGATTAATGTCACTTAAGGTCATTATTACTTTATATCCTCCTCATCACCAGCATATGAGTAAGCCCTGCTCATTAATGTTCCAGCTCTGTATTTCAGCCATGCGAGACTATGCAAGTTTTAAACAAAATTGCTTCAAGCCTCCAGTGAGTGCCCTGGCAAACCCTGCTCCTGTCCCGTTCTCAGAGACGCCGACCCAAAGGCTGGTTGCCACGTTTTCATGGGCAAATGCTCTTGGACTGTGTCCCACGTGCTCCTTGGCACTGCACAAATCCCTTGGCTTTGCACTGAAATCCTGCCCAATGCACTTAGACCTTTCTATTTATGTTTTTGGGGCAAGGAAGAAGGGAAAGGACAATTGAGGCAGATAGGATTTGTATTGACTTCCAACAGCACGAGTCAAAGATTGATAATGTAAATGTGAACAGAAAAACTGCCCATTGCAGCAGGCAACGTGTGTGGCCGAACCGCAGCTCAGATGGGTTGGCAGTTTGTCCATGGAAAATATAAGTCTTAAAAGAAGTGGTTACCAAAAGGACTAAGAATAGTAAAGTGACTGTTTTAGGATGGCTGCGATTTCTACAGGTGATTAAGAGTTAAAACCACTTCTGAGGAGTGCAAAACCCCTAAGCATAAGCTGCATCCCTTCCTCATTATCCCATCTGCTTTTTCCTTTATGTTAATGCCTGGACAACCAAAAAGGGAGTGGGTGCCCCCAGAATGAGCTGCAAGGATGGCCTGGGCCATCACTCCTTTTCCTTAAAGACTTCTGCAAAAGGACTGAGTGGCACCAGTGGGAAGAGAGCCTGAGAAGATGTGCACTGATGACCGATGCCTCTGGTGTTGATCAAGAGTTGTTCTGGAAGGCAGCCCAACAGACAGAGGTGGGAAAGAAGGTCAGTAATTCTCAAACAAACTGCACGTGATGCAGTGGGGTTTTTTTGCATGTTTATCATTTGGTGAATTTTAGAGCTCTGTATGAAGAAACGAAACACAAACGCCTAGAAACCAAAACCATATCAGAGAGCAAATCAAGCATGGCAGGTGTGAAATCAGCTTGGGCATTTGCTTCAGCTGCATAAATGGATGCTTTTCTTTGAGTTGTGCTCTGACAGAAAAATGCCATAAACGGATGCTTTTCCTTGACTTGTGCTCTGACAGAAAAATGCCAGGAAGGGAAGCAGTCTTCATTATTCTATAATTTAGCGTCCAAGTGCTTAACTTTGCAAAACACCTGTTTTGTTAGCAGGTTTTTAATTTTAATTTTAATTTAAACCCACAACCATTATGCTTCATGGAAGCCCATCTGCCTCACATGTGGATCATGACCTTCTCATCCCAGAAGACAAAACTGACCTCCTTGATGCAGGTCCCAGCTGTTAGCAGTGAGCAGTGGTGCTGTGTACGGCCCTTACCCAGTCAAAGGGTTGCTGTGTGAGGTGGTGGCTGCAGAGCTACTTGCAACACTCTTGTATTGGCATCAACACAGGCGTAGCAGACCGGTGACACCTAAAAGGAATATAAATACAATACTAAATTTGACAGCAAAGCAAGTTGCCTTGGTGAGCAAAGATGCATTCATTACAGAATGGCTGCCTTACTTTGCTGTAATTCAAATTTTTGAAAGGTGAAAGGTACAACATACACAGGAGGGGTAATGGTAATGAACTCAAATGCTCATACTAAAAGAGATGTAGGTTAAAAGCACAAATTCTGTCCTGAAATAAACTTTTGCACTGATCTCAACCTTTCCAAAACATGAATTTGCTGATAAAGCTCATGAACGAGTTTCAGGGATGAGAATGGATTTTTTTTTTCTCCTAATTTTACATCCTGAAGATCAGAACTTCCCCAGTAAGAGAATTATTCTGACAATTATTCTTACACCTTCACGGTGAATTTAAGTATCCTGAACTCTCTTTGCTCTTGGATCAGTATCACAGGGTTTGGAGAGGAGGATGGTGCAAAGACTGCCTTACTGAAATTGTATCACACCTTGAGGGCAATAAAACAACTTCAGTTTGGACTAAGCCACCATCTATGGAGAGCTGCAGAAAGGAACCAGGCAGGTCGAACCCCATAAAAATACTGAGATGATAAAACCCGTGGAGAAAATCTAGTCTCAGATTTACTTAGTCACCAACTTGGCCTGTTTCGCCAAATTATGTACTTTTAAATTGCCATATTTAAATCTGCACCATGCTTTGTGTGGGTGTGAAGAGAAATGACCTCTGACTCCGAAAACCGCTGTTCTCTGAGTCCTGGCTTCCTGATTTCCCACAGCGATGGATGGGGCGATGCTACAATGACCAGTACATACCCAGTACACACATAACTCACTTTCCATTTTTAAGGAATAAAGACAAAACCTTGCAGGGATTTACTGCTAGTGATTATTTTGGCAACAGCTGATGAATGAATATTTGCAGTTTCATTTCTCATTTCTCAAAAGCCCTGTGTCTTATGATTTGGCTCCCATGTAGTTACAACTGTGAAAGCTGGCTGAGAAAGGATTGCAATCACACTGAGTTAGTTTTTTTGAGATGTGATGGAACGAGCATTGGAAATAACTGTGGGTGGGTGTTGAGCAGCCGGGAGTATGTGGAATTCTATTTAGACAGGTCCAGGATACTAGAGTATTTTCCTCATGTAAAGTGGCTCATTATCTGGAAAAAACATTATTTTATTGGCTGGAAGTCAAAGAAGGGGCCTCTTCATATGCAGAGGAAACAACAAGCATGGCCAGAGAAGACTGCAGGCTTATTTATACTACCTGCAAAGATCAATCAGTCTTGCAGGGGGATTAATAATGTGCTATCTGAATGGATTGAATCCAGCCTTTACAATGGCCTTCAGATGCTATTCTCCTTTTGCATGCAATCATTCAGATAACATTTCCTGTTCCCATTTGTTGGTCCCTTCAGCTTATTTTTCTTATTGTAGAAATGAGTTGCAAAGTTCCCAAACTAAACTGGAATGGTCAATGTAGGGCTGTACTTCTATATGCTTGGCTATTTTTTTTTCCCCACGTATTTGCTACTTCCGAAACACGTTATTTGTTAAAGCATTAGATTTGTCTTGAAATGATTGTTTAAGGTTGTCCTCTCATAGGAGTCATAAGGGATAGGACACAGATGTGAGTCTTCTCCACTTCTACTGCCTTTTCTCAGCATCGCTGAAGCCTCCCGAGCCAAAGGTTCCGCTATTTGTTGCCTTGGAATAACTCCTTTTGTAAAGGAGGGATAAAGTGGATCTCTTTATTCAAAGCAGCTCTCCTGTTGCCACACAATAAAACCTAAGTAAGTACTAGAAAGGAGATTTAAACTGTGATGAAAACCCTGCCTTTCTTGTCTTCTATTATTAATTCTCCTTCATTGCACCTGAAGACTACAGTTTAGCATCTCCAACTCCAAATTCTAGTCTGCCTTGAAGTGAAATAGCTGAATTACTTTGCTATAGGTTTAAAGAAAGTTATAAAAATCAGCAGGCCTGGAGGGTCTTAACTAGCAGAGGTACCAAATGGTTTCTCACATTTCTTTGTACCTTGTCCACATCATTGTAACAAAACAGTATGACATTTGAATGTATGTTGTCAGATAATGAGCCTGATTTGACAGAACCTCACAGATGCGTGCTGTGTTGCCTAGACTTCCTCAGAGAAGCTCCAAAATTTATTTCTGCAAGGAATTTCCTCAGTGGAGGAATCATAGGACACGTACAGGGCATCAACCCTAAACCTGTTGACAGGAGTTTATACAGCTGAGTCTGAAAGGAGAAGCTGGACTTTGTCTTGTCTCCCTGAGCTGAGGGGAATTGTGTTGCTGGTGTGGTGTTAAGCAACTCACCGCGTTGAAGAGCGAACGCGCACCCTTTGCACAAGCTCCTGACCCGATGTCACTCACGCCACTTCTCAAAATCCCAGTCAAAGGAGAAGTTTCCAGCTGTATTGTGTTAAAATGCTTCTTGTAGGGAGGTGCTTGTACCTGTATGACTGTCCATGGGTCTGCCTGGCTGTAGATGCATTTAAATCCTTCTTACAGAGCACATGGGATCACCCCACTCAACATTTGGTCAAAAAACCCCAAAAATATCCACTCTCTGAGCTTTTCTTGTAGGAAATGGAAAGTGCCTGTGTCAAAGCAATACTTTAAGTGCCAAGAAGTAATTAAGCAGCAAGATAAGTCTGCATTCTTACCTCAGATTTTATGTAGTTAATGGTTTTGTTATAGTACAGCAAGTGAGATGAAGCCTTACTGAAGCCTTTGGGCTGGAACAGCCACTATTAATTCAGAACAAATTAAAGCAGCAGATAAGCTTTTTATCAAATTAGGAAGTCAAACTAGTAGACTCTGCTTCAAAACACAAAGTGCAGGAAGAGATTTAAGATAATAAGAAATAGAACAAAACCAGGCATTAAAACACAGCTGGAACCTTTGTAAAAGGAATGAAGGAAGCCTTTCACTTCAAACCTGTATGCTGAGGAGTGATTTACAGAATGAGATCACCTTTTTATTGGAGCAGCACCACAAATCTAGAGAAAAGCAAGGACAAGAAAATAGGAAAAGCCAAGAAATATTTCATCAGTTTGGAAACTGTCATCGGCAGCAAGGGACAAGTTAAGTAAAGGCATCAAAAAAACAAGTGAAAACAGACATTTGGATTTGAAACTCAGTTTTCCTGGAGAATGGGGTAGGACGAAACATTGATGAAGATTTTAGCTGCCCTCCCTAAAGAAAGGCTCCATGATCACGCTGTCCATCCATCAGCCTGTCAGCCTACCTTCATAATTTGAACCTGCTGGCCAACTTCAAGGAAATTTGACAGAAGGGTCAAGTCAAAATATGTGTAGCTC
Source organism: Scolopax minor (assembly GCA_028566535.1). Classification (NCBI taxonomy): domain Eukaryota; kingdom Metazoa; phylum Chordata; class Aves; order Charadriiformes; family Scolopacidae; genus Scolopax; species Scolopax minor. The sequence continues at coordinate 20,428,688 of JAOXNG010000021.1, forward strand.
AGCGTGAGCCACATGTTGAGCTGCCTCTCTCTTAGCCGACAGTCGGGAGAGGTGGGCAGAGAAAGGGAAAATGGGGGGCAGAAGGTGTGTAGGCCCTTACATATGTAGTCTTTATGCAGGACATAGAGATGAATGCATAAGGTCAAATCGAAGCCGCTTTGATAGTGGCCAACACTGTGTGAAAGTGCACTTTCCAGTGCAGAAAGGCTGCAACTGGAGGGCAACGCTTCCACTTAACACCCTCCCTTTTCCCCCAGATCAGACTGTCCTAGCTCAAATGTAACTATTGCCATCTGAGAGGCAAAAAACGTGCTCTGTGGAATCTTCTTGGTTCACTTCAGCATCACTATCAAGAATAACGAGATCTTTAAAAAAAAAAAACAAGCCTGGCACGGCACCAGAGCAACTCACAACTGGGATTTGGACCTCACGTTGAAATCTGTGAAAGGAGGCCAAAAATTTTCTAAGGGTTTGTGGACTTCACATTATTTCCTTATAGTTTTATCCAACAGAAGAGGAAGCACCTGGTAATGTGGAAGACAAAAGCTGATTTCCATATGCCACATAGTTTTGTGTGCCAAATGCGTGTGTTAAAAAAGGAGACTTGCATTTGTTCTTGACATTTTTTTGCATCATTAAAAAAAATCAAGGCTGATCTTTGAAAAAAAAAAGTCAATACTAACAAAATTAATGGAAGTGTGTTGCTATTTATTGGGAAAAAAGCCATAATAGGGCTTTCTGTGATTACAAGGCAGGCCAGAAAGAAGCCTCCTGAATGCTTAGGGAAGATCATTCCTAGGAAGGTTAGAACACAGTAGAGATGGAAAAGTCTGGGGGTAAAAATGTTAGTTTCCAATTTTTTTCTTTGATTCTCCACAGTTCAATGCTCAAATTTCTAATGATGTTTAGTATACAATACATCTTCTCTACAACACTTTGTCCACAGGCTAAAATGCATCCCCTACAAATGCAAGTGAGACCAAATTACATTTATCTTATGGGGTAATGATGGTAAGAAGTGTAAGTAACCTATTACTAGTTATTATTTTCTTTGAAATGTGCTTTGGTTAGTAAATGAAATTGGTGTCAGAGGAAGTTCTGTAGAAACCTGATTTGTAAAAATTCCCTTTAAAGATATAGTTTGGCTGAAGCACAGGATTTTCTGACAGGTGGTTTGCAGAGAACAGATGATACTGTTCACTGTGGCAGGAGCCATTGCAACAACTACATGGTGTGCTCACTTTCAGGGAAAGAAAAACATAAAGGAGATATAAGTTGTTTCATTCATAGGGTTCCATTTTCTACACATAGCCCAGTACATAAAGCCAAAATCTTCTAAAACCTTGACTGTGCTAATATGTATAAAAACAGAATTATTTTTGTTTACAAATATTATAGTTTCACACAACTGCAGTATCTATACAGTCGTAAACATATTACAATTTCCTGAAAATATTTTTCCTCCATACATTTCGATCTGCCTCTTAGCAACTTTTGGAGATAAGATCAGAGGAATGTTATCTCAAACAGAAAAACAAAGCATAAAGGGTGATAAAAATACTAAAAGTGAGAAGCAGCATAAGTCTGGTGCTCTGCAATTGGTAAGGATAAACTTCTTTCATGAAGCCAAAGATACAGCTGCTAGTTAGATAAGTCAAGCTCAAAAAAATTAGTTAGAAAAGCTTGTATCAAACCCGGTGTACTCACTGGAACTGAAATAGAGTGGGACCTGTTATAGAGGTGAAGGAATTTCTGAGAAAACTAATTGGAGATAAAAAAATACAGAAATTAAAAAACCTGATGCTATAAAAGACATCCAGCTTTTAGGAAACAAGTCTCAGAACAGTGATTTTTGACTATTTCAAGTTAAGACTCAAAAATCAGTGTTTAGATATTTTATTTTGTATGGTTTGTTTTTTTTTTTTTTTTAATTTTTTTACAGCCCTGGAAGTTCAGAGAACAAGAACTCCAATGTTCTCAACTCTGACATCCTTTAAAAAAAAAATAAAGTCAACGCTTTTTCTCCTTAATTAATCAACACTTACAATTAAAATAAATCCTTATACATCACACGATGTGTTTAATTCATATAGCAAACCCACTGAATAAAGGTGGAGGGGGTTTTTTAAATGTAAGAGACTGCTGTAGGCAACGATAGTTTGGTTTTGTTTTGTAATATCTTTGCCTGAAGCGCCTCCAGCAGTCTATTCATTTACTGATTACATCAAACATATCCAATTTTAGGTGGATTGTTTTTCTTCTCAGGAAAAGTTTGGGACCAAAACTTTCATATAAAATAGTAAGAAACTATACCTGCTGAACGAATACGCTGTTCAAATGACTGGCAAGTCTCCGGGCAAAATGCTCGCGTAAGTCACTGAAGCGCTGCTGCTGCTGTTTCACTGCATGAAGCATATCGTGCCCTAAAAACAACAAAAAAAAAAACTTCACAGAGTACAAAATATATAGTAATAGCTCATATGGGGGAACCAAAAGGACCAGAAGTCACAACTCCCTCAATCTACAGAAGCAAAATCTGAGACTAGTTGGAAAGGCACATACAGTAAAGGCACTACCATAATAAATTTTGTAGGTTAGTTTATAGCCTAACAAAAATATTATTACCTGGACGAAGAGCTACATTCATACACTGCAGAAGAGCATCTGCTGCGTTAGTGCAGGCCTCAATGCCTCGAGAAGATGTCAGATCTCCCTCCTGAAGGGCTTTTATATGACCTTTAGCCAAATCCATGTGATTCTATAAAACAATGGATAGTACTGTCCATAAGCCAGAAGCAAGTTAGCTTGCTGTGCTGAAGCAAGGGACAATTCCATCATTATACAAAAAAACAATTTACTGAAGTTAGTGCAATAATAAAACAGAACAATAAACTCATTGTTTTATATAAGCCTCATATATGGTTGCTAAAAAGGGCAGCATCCTAGAAGAATTTTATACCTGACGGGAACAATCATAGTAAACACAATGAAAATGCTTACCACTAAGAACTCTATCTCTGACAGTAGTTTCACATTATTTGTGTTGCTGAGATGGATTAGATGGTTGCTTTCTGAAATTTGGTCCATTTGCTCTTTTACACTCTGAAGCATTTCTTCATAACTGCTCAGCTTTAGCTCAATTTGGTCAACTTCCTTTAGAGCTTCATCCAGCAACTTCATCAAGATATTCACCTGTTTCTCTGAGGCCATAATTGACTGGATATTTGCCTGTACAGAAAATGAAGCCACAACATTTTAAGAGACATTTTTTTATCTCAAAAGCATTCTGATATCTCCTTCTGTCTCCATTACTGTCAAATAAACACTTTCCAAAAGTCTTTATGAAAGAGCCAATATAAGCCTGTAGTACTTCTCATTTAAACTGTTATTGAGCACATCATAAATAAAAGATATAAAGCCAAAACTTTACTCAAGTTCTTAGAATCGATGTATTGATCTGCACAAAAACCAGACAATAATCCCTACTATACTGGAATATTTTTAGTTCCAGAAAAACAGCTTAAGTGATAAGGTCACATTTTCTGTTGCAAGATCAGCTATCACTATGATAACAGCCACTTTCAAAATGTAAGAACGGCACACAACTTGAAAATTTGAGGAGATTGTTGACTGTTCCCTCAAGACTGTATCCCCTGCATCTCCTTAAGCTAAGTGACCTCTAGAATGCTGGGTTGTTTAAAAAAGCAAAATAGCAAACAATCTGGTACTGTTACAGACAGCCAAATACTGCAACTTTGTTAGACTAAACCAGGTTCCTAATTAAATCAAGAGTAGTATTTTAGGCACAGGAGTTCACATCCACAGACATTAATGTCTATTCTCTCCCTCCCTGCACCTCTGCTTCAAGAAAGGCATATGCAGAATGTCTCCCTCTTTTCTTCTCAACTCCTCATTTGAAGGGGACTTGTGACTTTTCCCCCAAAGTCACAAAGCAAAGAGCAAAGTTGAAGATCTTTAAAATCTGATAATATGATATTGCTCTGCTTAGGAGCAGATACATATTTACATTTATGTATGCGGCAGAACATGTTAATTACATTTTCAAGGAATCCTATGAAGTCAGTATCAATGAAAACAATTCAACATGCTAACACACTGTACATTAGAAGAAACATTTACCCCATCTAGCACTTGTAGCTCCCTCGACAACTTCTCTGCAAAGGCTTCAGCATTAGAAATAGCATATTCACACCCTTCCATCATTATTTCAATATCCTGTTCCTCTCTTGCATTCAACTCTTGGTATTCATCCACAGCTTCTTCATCACCTCCTGCTACGCTCTGATTCTCTCCGCTTGGAACGGACTCTTATGTAGAGAAGGGAAATAAAACATGTTATCAAGTACAGAAAGTCACAAGCATTTTAAGAGTACTCATATATGTTTGACTAAGGAAATTAATTCATTAAACAACTTCCATAACAAGCACCTATGTATACTTTTTTTCAAGTGTTAGTCTTCCATGGGCTTCTTTAAGATTTCCAGAACTGGTTTTGAACAGTGATGTTTTCCAAATTATGCAACATAAGCAACATACAAATAGCCTTAATTCCTTTATTTTATTTTATATAAGCTTTTATTCCTTCATTTTATTTTATTTAAGCCTTTATTCCTTCCTTTATTGCATGTAATCAACATCAGAATATACTATAGTATTATTCCAGACTTGTTAGCAGAGCGGAAGAAGTTAGATTCTCTCCTTTGCTAAAGAGAGCATAAGGGAAACATACTGAAATTGATTAAGAAATTTATCGCTGAATAAGTAAAAGTTATCTTGAAAAGCATATTATTTAAGAAAAAATGCTTACAAAGCAAAATAAAAGAAAAAGGTGTTACGCACCTTCTGCAACTTTAGGCAGTTCTGAAGAATTAAAAGGTATGGAAAAGCAGAGGAAAGGAAGCAGAGAATGTTAGCCAGACAAAGCATGAACAGTGGGTATATTTTTAAGTGGCAGCAAGTTTGAATGTTTGAATATTCTATGAACTTGAGAAGTTAGAGGTTGGTTAAAAACAAATTTCAGTCAACAGTGAAATACAGAAATGCTGTCCTCCCTGGTTTACGTTGCTAATTCAAGTTCTTCTGCACAAGCCAGTCTGGTATTGAATAGCAACAGTTTAACCACTTGTGGCAAACTCGATGTGAGATATGCTGACTCACTAGGCTTCACCAAAAAATTTTAACTATTACAAGATAACGTGACCATAAAAATATTTAATAAAGCATGGGTGAACAAGTTACAAAGCCCTCTTAGCAACCAGTCACATAAACTGTAATAGGGTCCAGGTGAATTTAACACATGCTTCACAGCTTATAAATTAGAAATATGATATAAAACCTCATATAACCTTACCACACTACTGAAGCATCACTTTTTAAAGTATTTTTCTAATTCAGGGGAAATGAAAACTAGAAGAAAAGAAGATTCATTACACATTTAGATCTACCAGATCTTGCAGGTAGATCTTTATTTTGTTCAAGAAATAGAATGTCTTAGAAATATATTGATTGATATTCACTATTGATATTGAAATATATTGAATTGATATTCACTGACACAAAACCTGTTACCTAGTCACCTCGTTTATCTGAAGACTTAGAAAATATAAAAAGACTAAAATCGAATAGAATAAAACATCAGGGTTGGGATTATTATTTTTTTAATACATCTGTTTTACACCAATAATTATTAAACTTTATACTTAACACACAGTCGTAGAAATTTACCTTCTAAAAGCTGTGAACTAACATTAATAAAGTCAATTTTCTTTCTAAGATATCTCTGATTGAGTTTCCAGATACATGATATGAAGGTGTGTTTTTCCACTGTGCTGCTCGCGACCCACTTGTAGACTTTGTCAAAATGCAAGTCAAAATCAGGATTCTCCTGCAAAAGATGAGATAATGTTAGATGCTCAACAGTCAAATGATTCTTTGAGCAGCACAGATTGTTTATGCATTTATTTATTGAGATGACAGGATGAAAACGAAATTACACAGAAGCCAACCTCAAGCTGATACACCAACAGTGGCACCCTGATGCTCCTTAATGAAGGTGCTAAAACATTGAAAGTGAAAAAACAGAATCGCTATGAAGAGTATTTTGTCAAGCCAGATAAGGGAACAATAACACATAATACAGACATCTCTAAGAGTTTTAAGAAACATTTGACAGCTCTGTAACACTGTCCTTAGAATGACTTATGCCTTGTGTTAGCCTTCTGAAACTAAAGATGGTAGCTGGAATTACCAACAACATGATTTGAGAAGATTTAGGGGAATAGACAAGGGAAAAAGAGTACTGGTCCTTAGCGCAGGCTCTTTAGAGTCACTGAGAGATCACAACAATAAACGGGGCAGATATTCAGAATATTGCTGCTATTCAAGCCTATCTAGACTACTCTTACTCAGATTATCAGGTTTATATTCTTGGAAAAACTGGAAGAAAATGCATGCATAAGCAGCACAGGAACATACCATTCTAATTCCTAATTAATGTGGTATCAATCTAAGTTTTAAAACAGTCAGTATCAAAAAAGTTAACTCAAACTTAGAACCAAAAGGATGTTCTGAACAGAGCACTAAATGAAAAAAAATTGCACATACTTTAACAGCATCTTTGGCATCAACAACAGCAAGATCTCGAAGCGCCCATGCAGTCTGCCTTTTGTAGAAATCTCCCTTGTCAGATTTTTTCACTTTTACCACATTTACTTGCACTGGTCGTTCTGTTGTCACTGTTAAAAGTAGTAAAACAGCAATTTCAAAATGCATAAATTACTTTTAACATCTCCTTCTGCTATACTTCAGTTTCTGAAATGAATTATCAGTGGGGTAGATTTCATAATATTTATTGGATGAAAAGAGACCCTTTGAACTTTTTAATCCAAAATATCCACAGCTCTGTTTAAGTCTCAGTCAAGCAGCTGTATGTCTCTATACAGCTTGTAAAGTAATGAACCCAATTTACAGACATTTCTTTGACAGAACAGACCTCAGACCATGGTTTCAGAACTGACAAAGCACAGAGGTAATTGGAGGTTATAAATCAGAATAAAAAACATTTTCTGAGATTTCTCAGCCAAAAAAAAAATAATCTAGCAAGTTAATTTATTGACAGATACACATAATTTTTGAAAACATGTAAAATAATACTCAAAGGAACTTTACAACTCAGTTCAGTTACTTTCCAGAGCCCTCTGCCTTGGACTCCACACAGTGCTCTTTATTGCATTTTCTTTAGGTTGATCAGCCTAGATGCCTTCTAAACCCCTTTTAAGCACTATATAAAGTCTGCTTCAAAAGCCCACCAGTCCCATACAAATAACTTTGATTCTTTCATTTCAAATTTCAATGAGAGCTGGGAATAGAAGTACAGGGGTTTGTTTCTTTGTTAGTAGAAGCAATAATGGAAGTGTAAGCTACAACTGATTTTCCCCATTAGAAAGGGGAAGTACTTGATTTATAGAGGGCAAGAATAAATACTGGAAATAAAGCTAAGACAAATGCAACTGAATAAAAAACAAGAGTGAAGACAAGAAACACGGTGTGGTATTACTATGTACCTGTGGCACACAAAAAGCAGTTTCTCTTCTTTTTGCCTGCTTTGCACACGTTCACAATGCTCAACAAGCGCTCATCGTTGGGAGTGAAAATATCCCTCTGTAAAGCATGCTTGATTGCAGTCATTTTCTCTCAGCTGAAAAATTTTAAGTGATAATACATTCAGGTGGTACATTTAACACACCTACAAAAAAAGAATATTTACTACATTTTTTTGAAATTAAATTTCACAGGTAACTTAATGAACCATTAATCTAGACAAGCATGATAGATAGGTAGCAGAGCAGCCCACTTTAGGAAAAAGTCCAAGATAAAACTTACAATCTCATTTCAGTTAGACAAGTGTAATTTAGCAACACCAGGATGATCCTTCTGCTTAATTTAGTGGAGAACAAAAGACTTCTTAGTAATAAAGTGGAATGTAAAGCACTGAAACAACAACAACAACAAAAAGAGTTGAAATGGGAATCAAGAAAAAAAGATTCCCTCACTAAGTAGTGGAATTTTTGATTGGGTATGAATGCCATGGATCTGTTAAAAATCTGGAACAAAAAAAAAAAAAAACATAAGTTTGACAGGATGGAGAATATAAAACTGAAGTCACTACAGTAATGACTTTACATGAAACACAGCCCAGAATCCTTCAAATACACTAAAACTGGCAATTAACTTTTCAGGATGGTTTCACCAAATCAAGGTTATACGGTTGGCAGACTAAATGGAAAATTTCTACCACTTAAAGGGAGAAAAAGTGGGTCTGGCTCCCTGCTTTGCAGGAAGATTTCTAGAATATATTCTGGATACAGTATGCTATTGCAGTCATTCAATCCGCCACCCAGAGGCCATAATTTCAAGTCTAACAAATTACTATTTTTGAATCTTGGTGTACCATATACACATCCTAATTCTCTTCTGGTAGAGGGAAAAATCAATCTGATTCAGGATCAGTGTCCCTGAAGGCTTCCTCACTCCCTCTTCCCTTGGTATCGTAAGAGAAATTCTAAATTCGTACTTGATCCCACGTTATGAGAACATTCTCGAGTATCCTGCTTTCTTAAAGAAGTAGC
>JAOXNG010000021.1:20482816-20492845 GCA_028566535.1 Scolopax minor
CGATCTTGTATTGAGTAATTACACCCCCTCTGTAGCTTTCTAAATTGGTTTTGTCTGGACATATATTTAAAAAACAGCAGCAAATGAAACTTGCGTGTTGTATATTAATAAAAACTGTGTGTGCGCACATTCATTCTGTTTCATTTTACGTACAGATATATAAACTTGTATGTAAACACATTTAAAATATGTACATAAAATAACTGAAATTTGCAATCAGTTTCAATTTCTGTAGTTTTCATAATATAACATTTGTTGTTTTAATTTCGTGTCGTTTCAGTTTAATTTGTCTTTAAGTGGTAAATTTGGCACAAATGTATCCTAACATTTTCTGCAGGGAAATTTTTTTTTCTGTTGCATGGGGGTGAGGCTGGGAGAGAAGAAAATTAGGCTTTGGTTGCTATGTGTATTTGATTACTGTATATGTAGACTTTAATATTTATTAGTAAATGACTTCACAGAATAGCTGGTTCATCAAATCACATTTAGACTTTTTAAAAAATCTGAATGAAAAGTTTAACTATGATTCCCTTAAAGCTTTATTAAAAGTATGCTCAAGATTATTAACTATTAATATATTTTAAATGAAATAATTTTAACTTAAGGATTCTTTGGAAAATAAAAGGTTCCACATTTGTGCTGAATTAGACTTTTAAATTTTTTTTATTAATAGCTGGGGATAGAAATTCAAGAGTTGAGAGTTTGTTGTATCAGGCTCTATATTCACTCTTGAAGAAGAATGCTCTTTGGCATTAGTTTCCTAGAAGCCATTTTTAAGTGCCAGATTTTGTAAATTATTTTGATTCCATACTTATGAAATTGCTCGTGTCTTTGGGTTTTGGAGTCTATGATCAGCAAGAGATTGAACAGGTTGGGAAAAACCCTTGGTGTGTGGAGAAATGAAAGTTTGGGATAGTAATTCAATGCATACAGAATACAAACTCTTGCACTCTGAAATCGATGGGGAATTGGCAGGAACATAAGAATGGACACATTGGGTCAAACCAGAGCTCCAGGTAGTCTGGTGTCCTGTTTCAGATAGAGGGTCTTTGCAGGTCTCCAAGGAAAAGTACAGGACTGGGAAAAGCACCTCCACCATGTTATTCGAGCTTCTAGCAATTTGTGGTACTGGGACTTTAGGAGCTAGAGATGTCTTTGGTTTTAATAGGTCAGGATGACTTTCTCAAGATTTCTCATTTCTTTTTGTACTTGGAAGACCAGTTATTTAAATTTTGCTGGGAATGAGTTTCTTATTCTGTGATAGTCTACCTTTGTAGAAGCTTTCTTGGAAAAAGAAAAGTGTTACTTAATAGCACAGTAGGTCTTATTCTTGAATTTTTATTAACTTTGTTCTAAAATCCTTCTATCAAAGCTTCAGTTTGAGACACATCTTTCAATACCTTCCTCATAAAAAAGGTGTTGCCATGAAAATACTTCCGAATTCATGTAGCTTTCATTAATGGTCATGCATTATTTGAAGATATTCATTTGCATCTTGATGTTCTGTTGGCCCTGTGGATGCTGGCAGGCTTCCTGCTTTTCCATGTTCAGGAAGGGCTTGGTATTATTCTTATGCCTTCATCAAGTTGTTTTTCAAATATTTTTGGCCATTTTTATTGTGATTTTTGTATTGAATGTGCCAAAGGTGGTTGTACAGAACTCATCTGGGCATGACTTCAACTTTTTGAATGGTATTTTCTTACCTCTAACAGTCTCTTGGCCTTGTTGTTTAGCCACACGGTCTTTGGTTTTATTTTTTTTGGCTTTTGAAAAGTTACTTCATGGTTTATAAAATACAGGATATTGTAAAACTCACATTTTATGGCTATAGTTTAAGACGGGGTGGGACAACTGAAATCAAAAGATGAAAACTTTCTAAAGGTGGGATGGAGGAGACAGTGAAAGAGGAATGACTGAATATATAGGGCCTTAAATTCAAGGTTTATTCCATAACTGTCTAAAATTCGGTTTCTGTGAAAAAAAAGTAAAATCTCTCTCTTTTTTTTTTTTTATCAATTTTTGGAGACATTTCAACATGTGAACTCTGATTTATAATAAAACTTATATTTTTTTTGGGGGGGAAAAACAGTTGTGGGACTTTATTTACAACTGAAAGATAAACATTGCAGGAATTCTGTAAAAGTATCTCAAAACCAGTATTAAAATTAAAGAAATTCAGAGAATGTTGCGGCTGCACACATAACTAAGATACCTGGGCAATCCTTAATAGTGAAATACTAACAACGTAATGCAAGTGTCGTTACACGCAAGAATAATGGTAGGGGCTGAGCAAAAGCTTGTTAAATGAGATGAGCATTACCAGTGGCCTTTATTTAGTATAAATGTAATTAACAGCTAAACTGTTTTTTGGATCAACAAAGTAGAAGCCAAATCGTTGGTTGTTGAAAAGCTTGTGCACGTAGTGCACACGTTTGTGCACAGACACAAACGAAACAGCCTCCCCCAAAAGGAGGCCAAAACCGCACTCGTAAGGCTGCTTGGAATTCTTTAGTGAATGTTTTTTGTTGGTATATAAATGTAAACACAGGAAGATGGGTATTATTTCGAGGGAAAACATTTGTGAACAAAACCCAACCACAGCAGAAACAATAGCCTGGTTTTTGGCTGTACTTTTAAGAAAACATTTCCTATTTTTTCCTGCATATAATAAGAATCAAAGACTTTGTGTATATTCTTCTTACTCAAAATAATATCAAGTGTGACATTGAATCTCCTCTCCGGTTGGAATATCCATGATGATTGTGAATATTAGTCTACTAACTGTGCCAAAATTAATACTACTGGGATAAGAGGCAGGCTGTGTTTTTCCTGGGAGATAAGTTGAAAAGTAATAATTCTCTTGGGATATGCAGAACCTTAAATATAAATTTTAAAGATAAATACAAAATTTACAGTAACAGCTAATGCCAGAGACTTTGAAAATGCAACTATAAATAGAAGTTCTGAGTGGAAATGTCGAGACGGAGAATAATGTGGTGCATTCCTTTTTACGTCTTTACAACAGTAGGTAGTAGAAAGCATAGTTACCCATTCTTCCCTCATGGGTGACGTGCTTTGTGTGTGTGTCTGTGTCAGGCATTGAAGCCAGCAAACCTTTTAATGTTGCATTTCTGCAGACAGATAGAAGGTCTTGCATTATTTACAAAATGCCAGATTCTGTAATGCGAACTGCAAAGTCTCCCGTTTTCACTAGAGTCTGTTTGAGGAAAATAGTTGATACAAGAAAGGTACATGTGAACTTGAATGGGACCTAATTGTGGTTTATAATCCTAAAGAAAAATGAGTCTGTAATTAGGATTCAGGACTGAGCCCAAAGTTGTGGTGTGTTAAGAAATTGGCAGTGATATCAGATTTCTGGACCCAAACTGAGGTGTAGTGAGTATTCAGTCTGAGAAAAGTCTTTCAATGATGTTTTGCTCTTCTCCCCTGCCCAGACTGTATGTATTCTGTGTAAATACACAGAATGTGCCTGACTCCCTTAATAATTTCATGTGTTGGTGAATTTGACAAGATCATAAAGGACTGGCTCTTAGGGTCTCTTGTCAAAAGCAGTGGCCTCTTCTCTTAAAGGCATTTTAGGGATTACATCAAATTATGCATACAAATATACGATATATCATTCCATGAAGTGAAAAATAGCAGATTTTGTATTGTGAAGAGTCACAGAATTGTTTAGTTGGAAGGAACCTCTTGGGCACGATCTAGTCCAGCCTCCTGCTGAAGGATGGTTCTCTTGTCTCTGAAATCCTTATTAATAAGGAAATAAGTGCATTCACTCTTCTTCCCCCCTGCCTTTTCCTGTTCAAACGTTTACTTTTTGTTCAAATCCATTCTTCTTTCTAGTCCATTGTGCTTTTGCTGGCAAAATGGAGCAGGTAATGTGGAATAGGGAATGATGCCTATGGCGAGAGCGTCCGTGCCTGTTAAAATGCTTGTTGAGCTATGCCCTCAGCTAGCATTTTGGTCTCCCTTTAGGGGAGCCATTGACCCATAAATTCTTACTTGAAAACTCATTTTCAACAGGAACCACAGTGATGTGCAATTCTATGGAGTGAATTTTTCAAGGAAGCTTTAATGTCAGTGAATTGACTTGTGATGTAGGACTTAGGCTTTGTGATCCCCCTGTGTTGAGGGCTGCGCTGGAATTCAGTGACTGCTAAGACCTGGGCAGGTGTCACTTGTCTGTCTGGCCTGCGTCCTCCATGAGTCCATGTTCCGAAAGTCCATGCAAATTTTGTATCCTGTATAGATTGTTTGAGCTACACTGTGAGATAGATATTATGATACAGTTCATCTCTTTGTAGAAATATGTCTTATCTCTCAAAATCCTGTAAGATTTGGGGAATAATAGGTAATGTAATGCATCACAGATGAAGCAGCTGCATATGGAGAAGAGTTATGTCATTGTTAGAGTGAACCAGAGGGTAGAGGAAGAAAGAGGTCTATCTCCAGACGGATCAGTATTTACCTCTGAAGTGAATGCTTCTGTCAAGAGTTCAGGCTTTGTGTCCAGATGCCGTTTGGAAGCTTCAGTGCTGTAGCATGTGGTGTCTGAACTAACTTACTACCACCACAAGGCTGTGTGAAGAGAGAGGAAGCGTCAGGCAGAGATGATTTGTGGGAATGGTAGCATTAAGAAGCAGTGCTCAAAGCTTGAGGGGTTTGTCCACAAAATCATCAGAGTGGTTGTTTAAATTGGCTTCGTAAGGGTTGTTTTGAAGCAGGACTGGATGGATGCAGCAGAGGGTGCTTATTGCCTCTTGAAATTTCAGTTGGACTTAATGTAATAATATATTGCAAGCAAGAAGTTGCACTGCTGTTTTAGAAGTGGTAGTCTCCTTCAGAAGGCCTGCTGCATGCTGAGCAGCATCTTCATGCCCTGAGACAACAGCAGCCATGCAGCACCATCTCCTCCTCTGTTAGTCCTGTTCCTGTTTGCCATATCTTGCCCAAATGGCCTGAAATAGATGCAAGGATACAAAGTGAAATGGAGACGGCAGCAAACTGAACTCTCTTATTATGTCTTAAATGTTTTTCTGTAATTGGGAGAAAATGGTTGTTTATGTTTAGTTAGCTAACACATAAGCTACTGTCTTTTTTTCCTTTCCTGTAAATTTGATTTGACAAAAGTGATGTAGCTTGGAAAGGTGTATTTTTACAAAGAAATCAACTGCAACAAAGCGCCTAGTCAGAGGCTAGGCAAAAAGTAGTTTGCTTTTTTCTTTCTAGCTTAACCACAGTTAATCTTTCAAAATATATTAAATGTAAAGGGGAATGTAAAGTGCACATCCACTTTAATGGAACTACATTTATTCTTCATTCTAACCTCTCTTATATATCTGTATATCTGAATTTCTTCTTGCTTGTGATACCTTTAAGTATTAAAAAACCTGTTTGTTTCAATTATCTGGCCTTTCCTACTATTTAGAAGTGAAGGATTAATACACTTAGCATGTTTTGACTCTTTAGCCTATTTTCCATTTATCTGTAAAATTGTAGAAAAGCTGGATGAGTTGTTCTTCAGAGTGAGTTTATTCTGCCCATATTAAAAACTTGAAGACGTAGAAAGTGTTTTCCCAGCTTTCCTTAGAAAAGATACTTTAGACACAGTTTGTCTGGATGTTGAATTTGTCTTTTGTTATCTTTGAAATCTACCCAAATTTATTGAAGTTCCAACCTTTTTGGATAATTTCCATTTGCATATTCTTAGTAGGTGTTCCTTAGTTTGGAAGTTAAATCATCTAAATTTTCTGTCTGCAACAAGAATGTGCTCCATTGATCCCTCTAGGATCAATACTTTAGGAATTGGACAGGACTTTGTTTGCAGGTGTTCTTCCTGGCAGCAGGTCAGCAAGTTAAAAATTTCCCGTGCTAGTATGAAGGCAAGATGCAGCAGCTGATAGGAGTGCAAAAAGCTAAAAGTTACGCAGCTTTAATTTGGCACTGTAGTTCATTATGCTAGACTGGAGCATTTTATGTCTTTTCAGAATTAGACTTTTTTATTTTAATACGTATCAGTAATTTACTGGCCAAATATTTTAATTGTACTGTATTTGGGGTTTTTTTTTGTTTTAAATTGTTGGCTTGCAAGTTTTTCGTCGGCTTTTTCTGGAGATGCTGGTAATGACATCCAGAGCTTACTAAAATACAGGTTTCACTGTGTTTCCATTAGGCATAACTAGAAGTTATTTGGGAAATAAAGCAGAAATAGGTTTTTAACTTGTTAACTGACACTTCTTTTCTAGGCACTATTATTGAACTGAAAATAACAACATCAAAGTTGAAACAACAGGACCAGGTTCAGACTCTTTTGTATAGAAGAAATAGTAAGATACAGATAAGCTGTAACTTGTATCTTTAACTTCTGAAAGGAGAAGAGTCATACTTTGGCAGTGGAGTAAACTAGATTAATTTTTCCATTCTCGCATGAATGTGAGTAATGCAGATTTCCATTTTGTACTCCTTTAAAACAAGTTTGTGTTGAGGAACTGTGTATTTCAATAGCTAGAAAGGCTCCGTCAGCTTGTCAGGGCTCCATAAGTTCTCTGCTTATGGCTTGCAGAAAGAAAGCTAGGTTTTCATTTCTCCTTCCATTCAACAGGAGTCTCTTTCATGTCTGAAAATTGAAAACGCGTGTTTTTCAGTGTGGTGCATGGATGTGTGTGTGCCCTCTGGCACACCTGTTTCTAATTTCCTGACTTGAAAGCATCTCCCATCAAAAGAAGCAGAAAAACAATTTCTTTCTGACACGCTGCTCAGAGGCCCTTGCTTTGCAGAAGGCCTTCCTTTCGCTTGCCATCTTGGTTCCATTGGTAGAACATTGTAAGATGCAGAGCATGCATTGTATGGGATGTTCACTTTATATTGTGCTGGTTTTTTCCCCTCTTGTGGTTATTTCAAGTATCAGAAATCTACTTGAAGTCATTATGCCGAGGGGAAATAACCAGTAATTTCATCCTTAGTTTCTTGCATGAAGCTCAAATTAAGGACCAAAGTCTATAGCAAGTTAAGGTTTGTGTAACCTATGAATTATGTAGAGTATATTACTGTTTGATACAGAAGGTTAGATTAAAATTTATATATTATAGCTTGAACTTCTTACCTTTTCTTCAAAATTGTATGCAGTGTAAAATACTATCCAATATAATAGCTGTAAACCAAATATATTAACAATCTTAAACCAAACAAACCCACAAAGAACCTCTCGGAACCTGATTGTTGTGAAAGTTGTGCAAAAGCTAACTAGCAAGTTACTACAGAATGGAGTTATTAACTATTAAAGATCACTTAGGAAGGAAAAATAAAAAAATCTTAAGCTTTAGCTTAAACATTATTGGCTTGTCTGTTTTCTCAGTTCAGCAGCTGATACTTGCACAAACAGGATCTGGATTGTCTCTGTGGTTGCTGAGCTGCAGCGTGCACCTCTCCGGTGGTACACTAATTACATTGTGTTCATTTACTGACAAGCTAAACAGAACAAAATATTCAAAAAGAATGGGACCTGACAGACCATTATATGCATACAGTTAAACACCAGTTGAAATGCTAAGACTCGATCTGGTTCTACAGCATAATGGCTAGTGGTTCATGTGCTCCTAAACTTTGGTGCAGAAAACACCAAAAATGTGAATTGAGGTATGTACCTACTACGTAAATTTATGGACAGTAATAAAAAAAAATCTTAAATCTTTAAATGAGTCAGTAAGGTATACAGTTCACATCTATGCCTGCTCAGATATGCAGCTCTGATACGTTTCTTGTCTTGGGCCTATGTTGATATTCAGGTACCAAAGAGTTCCTTTATCTGCTCTCTAGTATAGAATTGTGAATGACAGTGGAAAAATTATTGTTGTTTGTCAGCACGGTAACAGGTTTCCCTGATGGGTTCCTGTCTCTCATTCCTCTGCAAGGAAGCTTGTATCTCGCTTGTTGTACAGCGCTGTACAACATAACAGGTACTTCTGGTTTGCCTGATCTCTGATTCACTAATCAGCAACATCTGGTGCATGGGGTGTGGAGTGCAGGAACAACCAGCTTGCAGTGCTTCAAGCTCAAAAAACGCCTGTTTGGGGATTTGTGCTATTTTTGGCTGAAATTGTAACTTGAGAGGACTTCTGATACATATATAACTGCTAAGTTACAATAGGATAACAGAAGAAAAAGTGCTTATGAAAAAAAAGAAAGGTTGTAGATTCTCACATTGTTCTTGTGAGGATCTTGTATGAATCAGTGAGTGCCTGAATAGGAAAAGTGGTATTATTTTCAGAAATTACGCATTTAAATACAGAAAAGGGAAGTCATATTTCGCTGTTGGTCAGCTTTGCACTTAGAAACAGTGCATTAAAAGCATGATCCAAGATGATATGTGTCTCTGAAAATCAGTTCTGATGCTTTCTGTATGATCTTCAGAGGTTTTCTGTATGATCTCCAACTGGTTTTCAGACAGCGTTGTAAACTTCTAGTTGAAGACAGGTGTGGGGTTTGGTGGTTTGGTTTTCTTTTTTTTCTTTTAAGATTCTGGTTCTCACCAAACCTAATTGATTCAAGAGCAAAATAAATGTGCTGTGACTGTTGAGCCCTATCCTTCTTTGCTTCCTTTGTCATGGGGGCTTGGTGGTGCCATGTGCCTTTTGGAATCTGTTTTTTAAGCTTAGTTCCCCATTAGTGTAGGAGGCTAGAAACTTGCATCAAAATGCTAATTTTTATCTTTATTTATTTATTAAAATAGAATATGCATTTCCTGTAGATACATTGCTCACTTTGCCAGCAGCAATCCCAGAGGAGGACGATTTACTGCGCTTACTCCTGCAAACACAGACAACAGTAGTTCCATCAGTAGTAGTTTTGTCAGCAGATGGGTTATGAGTAGGCAGTATGGGGTTTGCACAATATTACTGTGTTAGGAAAATAATTTGTTTCCTATGTGAAACAGTGAGAAGCACTAATTTAACCCAGTTTTCCAGATAGTCATCTCCATTTGAGTCACTCTTGTGTGAGGCCTTATGAAACCTTTGATCTGTCATTGCAAAGCCTTTGTCTCTTGAGATATGAGCTTCAGGTTACCAAATCAGGAGTCAGCATCTTAACTGGGAAAGGATAATGAAATCACTTAAACTGTTTACAGGAAAGTTACTAAAACAAGTGCATTTGAGACTTTAATGTAGAATTGAAAAATTCTTCTTAGGAGTCTCTGTTAGTTTGGTTTCTGTTTTATTCAGTGAAAAGTCCACAAAGTATAATAACACATACAGTTAAACTTAGTATAATGTGAGATAGTTAAGCAAATGAACCAGATTTACATTTTTATCAGTTTACATGCGTGATTTGGAAATGCATTAACGTAACTTTGACTGTAGTTTCTGTCTCGAATCACGTTAATAAAACTTTTTTGGAAGTTGGCTAATGCTGGTGGTTAGATTACAAGTGAATGAAACTAGAAATTCGATCCCACAACTTATATAGTAAATTATTAATTAAGTTTTGATTACTGTAATTCTGTATATGTTTATTTTATCTCTAGCCCTAGTATTATCTAGAGTGTTTTTCCAGTTTAAGACTGTAGAGACATACAGGTCTGCTAAACCTACAAGGAAGCTCATGCTCTAGTATTTGCTTCTGACTTGAGATAATAGGAAGGCCAATTCTGTTGGAATAATTAGGGTACTTTTTTTCTGCAGTCTTTATCTGGTCAAAATATGTGAAACACTGCCTAGTTGTTTTTCTTGTTCAAAAATAGATGTTCCTACATCAAAAACTGCAGTAACGTTTTTTTTCTTTTCAAAAGGAGAGGATTATTTTCATTAGTTATCTGTCCCTGCAGATTGCTGGCATGTGATGTGTTGAAAGATTTTTACATACACTGCCAGCAGCAGTCTGTAAGTTTGCTGCCTTATAGGTTGACATAAATATGACAAAAAGAAATGACTTTGTTTGTGGGGATGTAGAGATGTGTGATGTGTTAGTAGAATTGCAAGGCTGCTTTCCTTGTGGTTGATCCTGGATCACATC
>JAOXNG010000021.1:20492945-20503288 GCA_028566535.1 Scolopax minor
ATCTCCAAGGCCTCCTCTGGCTCTGCTTCAACAGGTTGGTGTCTCTCCTGTGCTGAGGACTTCAGAGCTGGACACAGTGCTCCAGGTGGGGTCTCACCATAGCCCGAGCAGAGGGGTAGAATCCCCACCCTCAACCTAAGCACTCTAAGGAGAACAGTAGCAGAGGAAAACCTGAAGAACCAAAGTGCTGCAGAGGAAACCAGTAAGAAGCAAAGTAGCAGAAAGAAACCCTTTCAGATGACACTGACTCTCTGTACCATCAGAGGAACTGTGACAGATTGAGCATAAGCCACAGAAATAACAAGTTGAGAAAAGGGAGGGAAGTAAAGGTGTTGGATTTAAATTGCACCTGGAAAAGAGTGAGAAAAAAAAAGTTCACTTAAGTGATTTCTAATTACGTTCTCTTCTATTCCCACCTCAAAACCCAAATTACTGATCAGAAGTTTGTGTTAACTAGGCATAAATTAAGCAGGAGTTTCCAAAGTTGAGGACCTGCCTGCAAAAATTCCCACATTTTCCTTGGATGACGGAGAGAATCACAGAATGCCTGAGGTTGGAAGGAACCTCCTGAGGTCATCAGGTCCAACCTCTCTGCTCAAGCAAAGTCACCCAGAGCCAGTTGTCCCGGACCATGTCCAGATGGCTTTTGAGTATCTCCAAGGGCAGAGATGTCACAATGTCCCTGGGCAACCTGTGCCAGTGCTTGGTCACCCTCACAATAAGAAAGCATTTCCTGGTGTTCAGAGGGAACCTCCTGTGTTTCATTTTGTGCCCATCACCTCTGGTCCTGTCACTGGGCACCACTGAACAGAGCCTGGCTCCATCTTCTTTATTCCCTCCTTTCAGGTACCTACACACATTCATAGAATCATAGAATGGTTAGAGTTGGAAGGGACCATCGAGGCACTAAGACACTTCCCAGCAAAGACTCTTGGCCGTTATGATGTCACTAAGACACTTCCCAGCAAAGACACTGGGCAGTTATGATGTCACAATGACAATTCGCAGAGAAGACACTTGGCATTTATTATGTCACAAAGACATTTCCCAGCAAAGACACTTGGCCATTATGATGTCACTAAGACACTTCCCTGCACAGAATCGTCGCAGTTATGGTTTCAAAAAGACACTTTGCATCGAAGACTCTTGGCCATTATGATGTCACAAAGACGCTTCCCTGCACAGAATCGTCGCACTTATGCTGTTAACATGTTCTTTGCAAGAAAAATTCAACTCGTTAAGTTTTTGCTGGAGTATATGCTTGTTTAGTTTTATTCTTTACAGCAAAACTTCATAATTATTACATTTTATTTAATTATACATTTTAATATTTTAGTTTAAAAAAATAAAAAGCTCTGTTTGACCTATGGGAAAAATGCATCTTGCAGTTTCTAGATGTTCTTCATACATTACTTTGTCTTCAATAAATTTTAGATAACTCTCAATTCTATTTTGGACAAAAGCTTTCGAGCATGGAAGCAAAGGGGCAACGAATGGACGGACCTTTCTGTAAGCAGCTGTTGAAGGCACTGTACTGTGGGAGCCTCTTGAAGATAATATCCTAAATAGGACATTCTCTCAATAATTCAAGAGCTTGGAAGTCTTAATGAAAACACTTGTGCTCTCAAGAGCTACCTCCTTTTGCTGTGTAATTTTGCTGTTGTTAGCAGTCTTTGAGGAACAGTGTTTGCAAACTCACTTTGCCTTTAAGGGGCAGGATGTAATTGTGTGACAAGTAACCAGAAAGAGAGGTTCTTGGAGTAGGTTGCCATGTTAATTAGGGTTTAAAAGTGGTGGCAAGAACAAGAAGCCAGTCTGTGAGTAGCTCCAAGACACAGCGCTAGACCTGCTGATGTGAGTTCATGCAATGCAGTACCCAAGCCAGTCAGTCTTCTGAACTCAGCATATTGGGAAGCACAGTGATGAGAGGCTCAGCAGGCTGCACTGGAGCCAGTTTGGGTTGGGTTTATTTATTAGTTCTTTCTTTGTGCCAGATCTAGGCTGGCTTCATCCAGAGCTGCTCAGTTTTCTCTGTTCTGGGCTTGTCAGTGGTTCCAGTAAAGAGAATGTTATCCATGGAGACTGAGCTGCCTTTGTCTGAAGCCAGCTTAGGTCTGATGTCTTACCAGCTCCGGCTCTTAGCCACGTGAAAGCAGCTAGATTGTTTCCAGCCAGAAATTGTCTCTGGAAGCTGCTTAGGTATATTTCTGTAGTTCCACACCTGAGATAATAACTCCAACTGGATTATAGCTGATTTTTGTATGGGGCCAGCACAGTGCTTGCATCTTGTCATAGTTAATGAGAAATTGCTAGAAATATATATAGATAATTGGGAATTGACTATACTTGACTTCTATCTGTACATTCTGGTGTCTAATGCAGTTTTAGGATATATTATAAAGTTACAAGCCTGATCCAACTGCATTCAAGTCAATTTAGATGATTAAAATCATATTACAGCTGTTAAATTACTTAGTTGTATTTTAACTTTTTTTTTTTGTAACTGGTAACACGTTTTATCCTAACTGGTGCTTGGTTAGCCCTCTACTAGCTGGTTCATCTGTCCCTTACCAGTTATGAAAAGTGTCAACAAATGGGAGGCATAGTAGTATAATGAGCTTTGTATGTATGTAGAAGTTATCACCAACGTGTTTCCTTGTCCGGGAAAACTTTGATCCATTAAACATGCTCTGTGCCATTTGGTCACAGCTGGATGTCCCAAAGCACATTACAAAAAAGAAAAGGAGTGCGGGTGAAAAACACAGCAGGTGTGAAAGTGTTGTAGAGTAAGAGTAGCACTAGTGACCTATTTGTCTTCATCAATGATTTTCAGTGGATAGTTACAGAAAGCGTTGAGGCAATAAGTGGTTATCTGCTGCAGATTTTTAGTTTCTTAATGAAAAACCATTAAAGATTACAGAAATTTTTATTAGGAATACAATGAGCAGCCGCCCTGTCAAAAAAGCATAAGTAAATTCATGTATTACCTTGTTGGCAAAAGCCTAAATGAGATGGACTAAATAGAAGATTATGTTGTGCAAAGGAGTTACTGTGACATTCACTAAAGATGTCCTTGGTTTGAGAAGAGTTGTGTCCAAGGATTGTGCCTGTAAGAATGATTGTTAAATGGATTCTTTGAGACAGAATTGCAGGATCTGGATAAAGGTGAAAAGTCAGACACAGTCTCACTGTCTGTTCTCTCTAGTTCTGTTTCTTCTTTCTGTACTTAACCTGTTTATGACTTTGTCCAGAAGAAACTTCAGGAAAGTTTTGAGAAAAACTGCTGATGTCATTGAATTTTCATGTGACTCAGGGCCTCTCTCTAAAAAATAAAAATAGAAAAATATGACAGAAACCTTCCATATGCATCTCTTTTTTAAAAAAAAATTAAATTTGGCTATGATGATGTAAAATAACAACAGAATTTCTTCATAGTGGTATCTGTATTTTGACTATTCCCAATCTTAATATTTCTTTAGGTTGTGGAGAGCACCTTGTCCGAACCATACTGGCCAGAGAATGTTCATGTGCTTTGCAAACAGAAGATGCCCACCAGGCTCTCCTAGAGACTATGCAAAACAAGTTTATTGGTAAGTGTATGGTGCTAATTGCCTAACATTGCGTGAAATGCAATTGACTGCATTAAATAAAAGTAAGATACTTATTTTTGTGATTTCTGTTAAAACCTTATGTTGCAGTTGGCTTCAATTTTTGTGTTGTGTTACATCTAAAATATGTTAAATCAAACTACAGAAGAATATTTTAGGAAATCTAAAGGAAACCCTTGGAAATATCTCAATTGTTATATGAGTCATAGAATACCCAGAGAAGTTTGAAGAAAGAATTTCCTGCCTGAGTCACTGCCTGTGGTGTACAATTGCATATGGTGGCTTGGGAGCATTAATAAGAATTATTCATCATGTTAACCCTTGTAACTATAATAGACCTCAAAACCACGGTATGTTCTAATTAAATGCTTGGGATAGACAGATTCTGGTTTGCTAATTACACCATGAAATTAATTTCTTGAAAAAGTGAAGGAGACTTCATTCAAGATTATTCTTAGGTAAAAACAATGATTTTTTTTTTCCTTAATTTGAGAGGATTACAAGTGACTACTTACACATGTTTAATTTCTCGTGAATATAGATTCTGTTTTATTTCTTCAAGTCATAACTCAAACATAAATATAGAATTTTAAAGTATTGAAAGCTTGAAATTTTGAAGATAATATAGATTCCAGTGAGGCTTCTGGCATATATGTTGGCTTGTGCTGTCTCTCTAGCCCATAAAACTTTTGAAGCTTTAGAATCCACAGCCAATTTTGACCTTCAAAATTTCCTATGGACAGCATAACACTTCTTGTACATTGTGTTGCCAAAGTTAATTTTTATGATATTTTAATTAGAACTGAAAGAGGGACATAAGCACACCTTTTTGGAACCCAGGAACCTTTGGTTTTGGCAAGCAATGCAGTGCATTGCGTTTCTGTTTGTAGTGTTGAATCCATATTAAACTCTGCTTCTGACAACATTGCATTTGACTCTTGGAGAGGAAGTCACCTTAGCATTGGAAGGCTGCACTTGAGATTCTACTACAGCACTGCAGTCATTTCCACGTGTTCTAAGAATGCAGAACAAAGTAACCCCAGTATGTTCCCCAAAGAGTTTTTAATCCAAGCAGCACAAATACAACTTTTTGTATTTAATCACTTATTCTAGTGCATAGTGATACAGGATGAGGGGATTTATCTACCCAAGAGAAGCCTTTAGGAAGGATGCTTGAGGTAGCTTTGGTAATTTGGAGCACTACTCTGAAAGTGTTTTATGGAAGTGGCTTATCTTCAGGAAAATCAAATCTTTAGTCTATACTCTCAAAATTGATTGCGCTGTTTGGTATATATCCTTATATATAATGCAATTTAATGTTAATGCATGTACACACACACATGAAATGGAAAGCTACTGCCAAAGTAATTTATAGAAACTGGCTGATAAAAGACTGAAAAAATCAATAGCTTTTTAGTTGAGGTACCTCCTTTATGTTGTTTTGTGATTTCTAGGTTTTCTTTTTTCTGGTTGGTTATTGCAGAAATTCAATTATTCTCTTGCTGTTTGGTCCAAATGTATTTTGCCACAAGCTTGTATCACAGGTTTTCTATTTATTTTAAATGTTAACTGTCTAGTATGTGATATATATACATTGTATAGTTTACTGAACATGTGAAAAATATTTATATTGGACTTTAATAGTGTTCAATATGTTCTTAAGTTTTTTATTATACTTGAAACTCTCAATTGCTGAGAAAGAAGAGCTGCACAAAGAGAGATACCAGGCTAACAGGGTGGTGTCATATTGGGAAAACAGGCTAAAACCAACAAAACAAGGGGAGGTGAAAAGAATGACAGTATCAAGTTAATGCTTTCCATTATAGGAAAAGTTAAAAGAAAGTGTTTTATATTTCCTTTTCAAAGCTTCATGTTTTAATTAAGGATAGATCTGTCTTGTATTTTCAGAAATGTATCACTGCAAGTTTTTGTTGCCTGACAGCAGGTGTATTTTCTTCTTAGTTGTACTTAGGGGCAGTGCTGATGTGGGTGATAAAAAAATAAAGGTACAGCCATGGGATATTTTTATGCAGGTGAAGTGCTTAGATTCTGTGTTTTGATTAGAAAGCATAACATCTGGTTTGCTGTCAGCTGTCCTATGAATGAAGACTGATGAAAATCTCAAAATCCAGATGCATCTTGATGTTTACATGTGACATAATACTAAGTTTGTAGCCAGTAGTGTAATTTGGGGGGGGTCTTGGCAGTTCTGAAGATGGAATGCAAAGTTATGTCTTGCTAATTCAGTACAACAGTTGAAAAAAATGCATTGCATTTGAAGCATTAGGCTTTTACTAAATAAGTTTTTTCCTCTGAATTTTCATAGATGCTGATGTGCTAGTTTTTATCTCAGGATAACAAGGTGTGATGCAGGATTTTTTACCGGTATGAACAATAGGACAAAATGGGCTAATAGCCTCCTTGCCCGGTGGAATGGATTCTTTCCTTGCTACTTTTTCCTAAATGTCCTATTTTGTGGTCATGTCAACCTTTCACCAGAATTATAATAGACCAAGGCCAAAAAAAGAAAAACCAACCCAAAAAGTTTTAACAAAGCAAGAGCTAGAATGTTTTGTCAGAAGTCAAAATGTGTGTTACTTTCGTTGGAGAGATGAACAGCTGATTTTGGCAGTTGCCATCAGATTGGTGCTTCCTGTTTACAGAACTCTCCGAGTCACCGCAGAGCCCTGGGAGTCCTTCCAGCTAGGGAATGCCTGGCTTAAACAGGGGGTGCTGTTTGAACAGCAGGTGATGAGCAAACTAATGGCAGATGTGCTTCTCTCATCCTTTCTCAGAGCCAACTTACTATGGATAATGCATAATTGATGGTTGAATTGGAGGTGAGAGATGTTAAATTTAGATTTTTAATTTTTTTTTTGTGAATGGAATGGGCTTGATATCTTTAGTTGAAGGGTTTGGTACACAGTCGAAGAATGGTGTTGTGTAAACACAACTACCTGCCAACCAGAAGAACAGAGGATTTTGTTACTCACCATTCCTTTCAAATATGGCCAAGTTTGTGAAATGTAGACTTAGAGTAAATGTTTGTGTCATCTCACTGGTGGGAAATCTGGGCTTTTAACAATGGCAGTGTTAAGAATTGTACTTTAAAGCTTCTTGTAAAGTATTAGAAAATAATGAGCTGAAAGACATATATGGAATCTGATATTTGTTCTTTCCCTAGCAGAAATATGTTTATCTAATCATGTATTTTGAAGCTGTGCTTCAGTTCACAAAAGAGCAATGTCTGCAGAAGGGTAATAGCAGAAGGATAATGCTAATACTTTCTCTTTTAGAAATTTTTTGTCAAATACCTCTCTTGGGAGAAAGAGTTTGGACACTTAGGAATTACAGAATATCAATTTCCCAATTACTAGTTTCCTCCACTCAATTATTGGTGGAGGAAAAAAGCATCATACTTAAAACCAGTTACAAGGCTGCCAGTGACCATTGCTACACACTGCTTTTGTTGCTTTCTACTGAGGTGCTGCGGTCCTGCCTTACACTATCCTTTGTGGTTTTGTAATGGAGGAGGAATGCTATGGAAGTATTATCATGTGCTCTTCATAACATAGAGAAAAAGATTTGGGAAGAGAAGGAAGTGATCCTGAAGTTTCATGTGTTTCATCCAGAGCAAGTTTACAACTTCACAAATTTCTATTTGATGGTAGATAGGATTGAATAGGCTTATTAGGTCTTGACTGTGCTTCTCCTTGTCAAAAGCATTGTGATCTTATTGGATAACAGTATCCTTAGTTATTTAGTTTCTTAAAATCTGATGTGTAAAGTTTGAAAGTACAGGTGCTTTTCCTTGCACCTTCTTTAAAAATTCTAAACAGATGTTTTAAATTAAGCTTACTTATCATAAAATATAAAGATCTCTGGTTTCAGACAGCTTGCGCCTAAACATTTAACAAATAATGGTGCATGAAACTAAAAGCAGGCTTCGTTTAGTGCTTATAAGTCCTCTAATGTTTATTTAAATTGTTTGCTTGAAGTTTAGCGGAATACATAGCAGAAGCAGAGTGGCAACGGCTTCACTTTAAACACGTTCTGTACCCAAGCTGAGAATGGCCAGTGGCATAGGGGATCTATATATTGACCTGAAGAGATCTGAATTTCACTTGCATTACAATGTGAGAAGATTAAGAACTGTTTAGCTGTGCTCCATTAAAATTGGGGGATGCTAAGGCACTTAATTGGTTACACCATACCGCAGTCAGTATTTAGAGCAAAGTTCTGAAGACTTTGAAAGCCAATGTAAACAGTGAAGTTGGTAATGGTTGTTTCTCCACTATGGAATAATATGACAGTAAAACATCTGATGAACAGCTGGTTAAGTGTAAATAAAACACTTCTTTTACAGTTTAGTATCGGATCTGTGCTAGGCTGGATCTGATTAGGAGCTGCAAATGGGAAAAAAGCAGGGGATCAGAAATGAAGTCTTACTGACCACGTGCTTTGGAGTAGGCAACCTTTCTATTGGGAATAGTTTAATTTATAAGAGACACGGAAGAAAAAAATGTTCTTCACTTATAGCTGTAGATCCTCCAGAGCACGTGTGTATGTTGAGATGATTACTTTCCTTAATGCTTGTGAAACCCATATTCTCTGTCCCTGGCTTGAGGCTGAACCCGTGTTGATTGTGGTTGCTTTTGCAGAACTTACAGGATCAGTGAATGTGGAGCTGCTATAAAGACCTGTTTGCTTATTTTGACGAGACCATTACTGCAGATTAGTAATGTACAAAATCTATAAATAAAATCTTGGCAATGCTTTCTATAGGTCAGCTAGCAATAAGAGAATAGTTGAGCTTGGAAGGATCAAAATGTGTTTTGAAAAATATAATTTTATGACTGGGAGAGGTGAGGATTAAACTAAAACCAATGAAAGATGTCGGGGGTTTTTTTGTTATTTCCTATTCTCTTCTTTCTGCTGTGGGCAATCAGCATTAATTATTAACTAATGTTGTAGTTGAAGTTTTGCTTTGGATTTTTTTCATGCAAATTCTTCAGTATTATGCCATTGTAACTGGGAAGGAATAATGAGTTTCATGAGACTTAAAATGGTATTAGAAATACTAGATTTTTGTAGTTTTGTCATTAGCAAGATATTAAATCAAAGATTTGTCTAGCAATTCTATTTTGTTGCAGTAAAAAAAAATTTTTTTTGGCTAGTAGGCATATTTTGTTTTATTTTTACTGAATTTTTAATTGTACAGCAAGACCTATAATTTTTAAGAGTGCAGAGAGAGTAAAAATGATGTAGGAGTGTGGGAGCCAGGTTACTTCTTCCTTCTAATGAGAAGGCATTATGACTTTAATATATATGACCATATTTCAGTTGCACCTTTTCCTGTTTAAATACTAATTATAACGGGTATTTGAAAAAGCCTGAATTAATACAGTCAGTTCTCTAGCTTTTGAGTGTTTAGCCCAGACTTCTAAGCCTTTAAATTTTGTGGACTAATAACAAAGCTTACATAGTGCATAATCACTGAAGGAAGTAACTTGGTTCAGAAAACAATTGTGTACATATTTAGGACAATAGGATGTTTAAACAAATAAATGCATGCTGTTTAAGCTGGCAGAACTGGGATTCTTATGAGTATCGTTGTGCACGTGTAGGTAGAGCATCTCTGGATAAAACTGTAAGCTTAAGAGTTTGTCGTACATGTTTGAAGCTTAAGATCTACCCCTTTTTAAAAAAAGTCTCACAGAACACATACTTTGAGTGATGACTTTTCTCATTCTGAACTCCATTGAAGATGACGGATGTTTTGTTCTTGCAAAGAAATCTCTGTAAAAATGAAAGAATTCTGATGAAAATGTAGTGTTGTATGTTTTGCTGCACACTCTTTACTTGGAAAGAAATGTACTACCAAGTTTTCTCTTAAAGTTTAAAAAGGAAGAGCCTACCATGTGCAGGTTATTCAGATTATTGACCGTTTGATCAGTGGTGATGGCACATTGTTGACAAAAATACTTGGAAAATGAAGAAATGTGATTGGTTTATTTACAGACTTTTCTTTCATCTACTCTCTCCTGAGTGTGCGAGAAATAAAAATACTTTAAAAAAAAAAAAAGGCAAAAAACCCCAAACAAACCCCCCCAAAACCAAACAAAGCCCCCCAAACAAAAACTCAACCAAAAAATTAGTAATTAACCCAATGTAACCATTTCTAGAACCAGAAAGGTTAGTGGGATCAAGCCTATAATAGTAGTTGCTGCTGGCTGTATACATGTTCATCCAGTCTTAGTATTTTAGTGTGGCTTTATATACGCTCTCTGCTTTAAATAATTTGCTGTCTATGTTCTGCTGCAGTAGAAGATTTTTAATCGTTCTGATTAAAGAGATTATTGGTATTTTTCACTGTAACCTTGAAAGAACCTTTCACAGGTCTTGAAATACGAGGAGAAACATTGCTTATTAAAAATTCAAAACCACCCCAAACAAACCCCACAAAAGCCCCCAAAACACAACCCAAAACTTTTTTTCTCTCTTTTTGCAATGCTTTTTCACCACAGCATGGCTTACAGCCTGAATAATTTTTGCAGTTGAGTATAAGAATAGGTCTGTAGATCAAGTTCAAGTTAAGACATTGTCTTTGAAGTACCCAGGTTTCTGAAAGAAAGATTAAAGGATGCATGTCCCCTATGAAGAAAACCACTTTTTTGGTTCCTTTACTTAAAGAAATCACACCACATACTTGGACATTTGCTTAATGCATAAGAG
>JAOXNG010000021.1:20508060-20518690 GCA_028566535.1 Scolopax minor
GTGTTGTTTCTTGATTTGCTGCAGAAAGAAGGGGGGAAAAGAACTTAAGACTTGAATAAAAGCTTCAATATTACTTTTTTTTTTTCTTCCTTTCTTCTCTTGAATAAAAGCTTCAATATTACTTTTTTTTCTTCCTTTTTTCTCTTCAGTCTTCATTACTAAATCTTTATAAAATTTTTCTTCTGCCTCTTCTACATGGTGTAATCTAGCTCTCAACTTCCTGGTTACTAGCAATCTCCAACAAAACTAAAAAAAAAAAAAAAGCAAACCCAAAAATAACCCAGCAGAAAAACCCAAAACCAAACTGTTAAAAGAAACAAACATCAAGTACGTAGAACCCAGAGGTAGCTAGAAAGAATTTTCTGTGGAAGCTGTTGTTAAAATTAGTTAGTTGATATTTCAGAAACAAGCTGCTATTTTTCAGAACAAGTGAAGTTCTTATTGCTGCTTTTGTAGGAATTCAATGTGTATTACACACATAAAGTCTACAAAATTAGTTGTAGTCTGGGTAGCTCCTTATTTTGAAAACCAAGTAATTCCCACAGGTTAAGTGTATGACAAATCTATAGTTTGTTCCTGAAACCTAATGATACAATTTGGTTTCTTTATGGAGGGCTGGAAATCATTCCTCTAAGGCAAAAAACAAATGTCCTGACAGCAAATGGAGGTTATTATTTGCCTCCTAATTGAAAAAGTACAGTCTCTGACTAACGTAGCTAGAGATTCTAGCAAAAAGTATTTAAAAAAAAAAAAAAAACCCTTAAGTTTTTGCCAGTGAGCTCCGCTCTGCTAAGAGCATTACTGAAACAGTGCAGTGGCATTTGTGTGCTGGCAAAGAATTCAATATAAATGAAAGGCTCTTAGGAACTTTATATTTTTGCTGTATCTGCTGGGTAATTGGCTCTTATGGTCAGGTGTTTTAAGGACAGGAACAGTTTTCTTCCAAATTTTTAAATTTCCATTTTCAAAGAATACAGCCAAGTTCCATTTGTTCTGTGTCTTTTTATGAACTGTTAAATCATAGCAAATCTAACATTTGCATTTCTTTTTCTAAGCATTGCTTTTAACTCCTTGCAGAAATCTAAAGGGTTTTTTCTGCTGCTGTCTTTGGGAATCTAAGAAAAATGGTTTACTGCTACTTGCTAGTATGTCAATGGAGACAGTGGAGCTTCTTACCTTCCGCTTGGGTGTGGTTTTGTTTTGATTTTTAAGATTTGTGTCTATTGGTAATTTTTTTTTTCATAGAATTGTCTAGGTTAGAAGGGATGTTTCAGATCGTTGAGTCCAATCGCCAACCTAAGACTGACAAACATCACCACACACACCATATCTCTAAGCACCACCTCTACCCTTCCTTTAAGTACCTCCAGAGATGGTGATTCCATAACTTCCCTGGGCAGCCTGTTCCAATGCTTGATAGCCCTTTCAGTTTAAAATTTTTTCCTAATATCCAATCTAAACTTCCCCTGGCACAATGTGAGGCCATTTCTTTTGTCCTATTGTTTGTTACTTGGGAGAAGAGACCAACCCCAACCTCACTACAGCCTCCTTTCAGGTAGTTGTAGAGAGCGATAAGGTCTCTCCTCAGCCTTCTTTTCTCCAGACTGAACAACCCCAGCTCCCTCAGCCTCTCCTCATAAGACTTGTGCTCACCAGCTTCGTTGTCCTTCTCTGGACCTACTCCAGCACCTCAATGTCTTTCCTGTAGTGAGGGGCCCAAAACTGGACAGAGTGTTCGAGGTGGGGCCTCACCAGTGCCGAGTACAGGGGGACAATCACTTCACTAGTCCTGCTGGCCACACAATTCCTGATACAAGCCATTCAGCATACTTTTGAGATCAGGTCTTGCTCTAATTTTGCCAGACATCTTTCTTGCTAATTGTGTGCTGTTATTTTGCTTCCATCAGATGTCTTTCCTGCTCTTTCTGCAGGATTTTTTTGCTTTTACCAAGGATGCCTTTCCTGCCTGCTCTGTATCTTCAGTTCTTATCTTATAGGCTTTACTATTTCTGCATGTTTTCCTGCTTGTGTAGCTAAACAATGAATCTCCATTTACCCATTGGTAGTTACATATGATGTATATATTTATGTTCAGTTCTGTGAAAAAATGCTTGTTACTGGTTATTCTGTTGACAGTGTTACAATTCTACAGCATCCTTTTATGCTATTCGGGTTTATGCTGTTGTAGTGTGCTTATGTCTGAGTTCAAGGCAGGCAAATGAAAATTATACCTGCTTCTACTTCATGGGTGGAACAGGCCTCTGCTTTAAAAGTTGATTTTTATCTTTTAACTGTAGTTGCAGTGATGTATTTCTCAGCTTGGAGGCTCTATCTCATTAAAGTAACATTCTCATACTGTGTATTAGTTCTGCATTTTGTGACTGTAAATAGTGCTGGAAAATCTTTATTTGATAGCTGTTTCTTTTGAGATTGAATTATTCTGGTAAGTAGTTCTGGATTTTTAAATTTGGCTTTTGTCCTTTCCCAAACTATATTTTAAGCTGTATTTGTTTCTCAAGATTCCAGTCTTGTTAAATTGCATCTTATATTTTAAACCAATGCATTTTTTGTGACTTCTTGCATCTTCCTTTTTAGTGGAATTTCTGTGGAGCCATACAACAGAGAGCATGTGTGTAGGATATATGTCTGCACAGGATGGCAAAGCTAAGGTAAGCCATGAGGAATAACTTGTAATACAGTAGAATGAGTGCAGAGAAGTATGGAGAATAGGAAATAATGATAGTGAAATATATAAGAAATTTCTACCATGAGGGCTGAATGCCAGCCCTCAGGAGTCCTGCACTTTGGAGGAAAAGAGAAAGTCTGGACAAAAGAAGACTTCCCCTTAGTTGAGGAAGTCCAAGTTAGGCAACAGTTAAGTTCACTGGATATCCGCAAGTTCATGTGTCCTGATGGGATGTCCCTGTGACTGATGAGGGAGCTGGCAGAAATCATTGCTGGGCCACTCTCCATCATCTTTGAAAGGTCCTGGAGAACAGGTGAGGTGCCTAAGGACTGGAGAAAAGCCAATGTCACTTCAGTCTTCAAAAAGGTCAAGGAGGAGGACCTGGGAAACTACTGTCTGGTCAGCCTCACTCCATCCCTGGAAAGATGATGGAATGCCTCGTTCTGGGCATCATCTCAAAGCATCTGAAGGAAAAGAAGGCTATCAAAGTAGTCAACATGGATTCATTCAAGGGGAAATCATGTCTGACTAATCTGATAGCCTTCTAAAATGTCATGACTGGATGATTAGATGAGGGAAGGACAGTGGATGTTGTCTACCTTGACTTCAGGTATAACATGCTGGTTGAAGTATTAGGAATGAATGAGTTTATCCTCAAAGAGTAAAATACATAGAAAAAAAGACAAGAATGCCCCAGCAGGAGGAGGAAGATAAAATAAGCAGCTGGTTAAAGGAATTGCTAGTAGAAGTGTTATTGAAGTACTCACTTCCAGGGCTTATGCAAAGTTCTTTCCAGTTGATTATCCATGGAATAAGGTGTGGTTTTACTTGATTTCTTAATATTTATTTTAGATTTATTAGAAAAGATTCCAAACTCAAGCTTATAAGCTCAGACTGAACTGAATGGAGCTAAAGCAAGCTCAGCTCCAGATGTTCTAGTACTCGCTAGTTAGTTTGGAAGCAATTACTTTATGTTCACAGTCAAATAAGGAGAATTACTAGAATGCACAGTCTTAAATTATTGCAGTATGCACACCTGCCTCTGGCTTACACTGTGAGCTCAAAATATTCTTGTTTCTTCCTGGTAGTATCTGTCTAATTAATAAATAAATGCTAAATGTGAAATCTGTCTGGTAACGAGTACTAGCATGACAGTGCCATGCCCAGAGATGTTTTCCTACTCACAGTTGCAACATTTGACATCTGGTGTGCATTGTTTTCATACTGCTGGTAAATTCTCCAGCTGGTAATCTTGATTGCGCTGACAGACACAGCTGCTCTTCTTGGTTCACTTTTAAATTATGTTTTTGACCTTCATTGAAGAGTTAATCCCCCTCCCTTTCTTCCTCCTTTGAGTCTGTGGCCACAAATGCTTTCCAGAGAAAAACCACAAATGCTTTTGCTGCTGACTTCTATTGATCAAAAAAAGCCTTCTGTCATAAAAGCTGGAATTTTATTCTGCTACAACTACGGCTAAGTTATACATGGAAAACTGGGCTTGAAATAGAACACAATGCATTGCAAGTTTAAAAAAAATAATATCCCTTTTCTTTAATAGAGTAACTGTTTTGGTACAATTTATTTTGAGTGCTTGCCATGCAAGAATAATGGTATAAGAATTCATAAAAGTATAAAATATCACTGGTTTATGAGTACCATTGGAAAATGATAAGGTAGCGGCTTGTAGGGAAACAAGCCACTGTTTCTTTTCTGTTTTTCTAGGGTGCTAAGGAGCTTCAGTTTTTCTTTCTTTCATCAATCTAGGACTCAAGTTTTATTCTTAAACCAAGAGATTGTCACAGTGACTGATTTTGTGCTGGTTCAATTTAATGAACATGAAAACATAGTTTCATGAGAAGGTTTCAAAGTGTCTACTGTTATGAATTAGACTAATACTAGAATCATAATTATGTAAAGGGATTCATACTAAAGGTAAAAAAAAAATCCTTCTTTATAGTGTGATTCTTTTTGCATTGGTGGTTAATGCATTTCATAACAGGACCTAGCTCCTGAACCTGACATGAAGATCATGGTTGTGTAGGAAGCTTTTCTCACAAGGCACTTAAACACTTACAGGCTAGATACCAGCTCACCTGCAGACCCTGGTAGGCTGGAGAGGTGGAAACACAGTCAACCAATTAACTATCAGTAATTCCTGAAAAGGAAAGTGGGATCAGAGACATTAAGTGGTTTGTATGCCTGACCTGCTGCTGCTTCTGGCCGCTAATGCTGTGAACTCTCCAAATACTGGTTTGGAAGTAGCCTTGAAACACGGGTTGTATTCCTCCCAGTTTAAAAAAGACTGGGCCCTACACTCAGCCACTCACCTCCAGCCTAGACTGCCTGAATGCTAACTCACCAGCATGAAACGGCTGAGCCTGCACTGTGACTAATAACTGTTTGATTTAGAGCATGCTTTCTGGAAAGGTGTTGAGTCTTTTTTTGGAAAACCAGTTGCCTGGAAAAGTCACTGTTTCCTGCTGAATATTGGTTTAAAATGCTCGGTCAAATGTTGCTTTAAAAATACTGTGGAGGCTTGCCAGATGAACTAAGTTCACACCTTCTTGCTGACACAGTCATCTCTGGTTGTGTGCCCTGTTACTTGCCTTTAGCTTTCTCTCAACATTGAAAGTATTTCAGCTTTTCCACCACTGATAGCGCTGCCAAGGTCATCTCCACTACTGCATCATGGATATCTCATTGAGTTCCCTCTGATTCTTACACCCTTCAACCTTTAGATTACTGCCACAAGCAGCTAATCAGAACAGATGCTTGCTGGTTCAACTGTACTCTTCTGTGTTTCTTGTCATTCTTTCTTGACATGGGCAGATTAATGGGCACCATAATCACTTAGTGACAGTGTTTATCACATACTGGATGTGGAAGTAAACTATTTTATATACTACTTGGAGCTGAGCTATACCACCTGTTAATATAAGTTATCCAGTCTGGTGCCATGAGCCTATGCTATGATGAGCTAAGGGACAGATATATTCTGTTTTAGAAGTTGCCAGTCCCAGACTTCTTTCCTGAAGCACTACCATACCAGCTTGTTTCAAATTAGGCTTGTTCTTTGGGAAGATGAATGGATTTCACTAGATCTTCTGAAACAAGTTCCTGCATTGCCATCCCTATGATGGCAGAATTGTCACATAAGCTGACACTCGAATATTTATAGCCATTAGTGAGACTGTAAGAATGTTCTAGGCTGCTGTGAAAGTTCCTGGCTGCAGCCATGAGAATAGATAGGAAATATTAGTCTATGGACTTCCTCTACACTTATCCACCTCGTTTTGTAGCAGTAATTGCTGCATCAGCAAAGGTTAAAACTTCTAAATTGAAGGACCAGAAGAGTAAATATCTTCATACACTGAGGGGTATGTTTTTTCTTTTTTGTTATTGTGATGTTGACTCATGAATTACTTGATATGAATTAAAAATCTTTGAGAAGCAGTTAGCTCTGTTAGATTTCCTGCCCAACCTTTCTTCTCTTTCTGAGATACTAGTCTTCAGAATAACCCTCCAGATGTTTTTTTATGGGTTCATAATAGATCCAACAGCTAATCATAGCATCAGCTAAGAAGGTCATCCTGTTACCGGAGCTCTGACCTTTTTAAAGGTACTCTGGCAGCTTTCAATTAGTCAGTTCTAATTTTCCTGAACCAATTAGGTTACATTCTGAGACCTTAAGCAATTGTATTGTCACCATTAGGAAAATAGCTGTATTCTGATGACTACAGACTACATTCCTGCTTCCTGGAGTTCTCTCCATACTGTTGCAGGCGATGTGCAGTATTTCAGATCTTAATGGTTGGTGTAGCATTTGGTTGAGCAGTTCAAGTGTCAGTTTGACACTTGAAGGGCTTTGAGACCTTCTGCTGTGTAATTTGGGAGGGAAAGAAATAACTCCTTGAATTCACCCATAATGTAACTTTAGATGTACGTGGAGAATGAGAAGGAAAGGAGTTTACAAATAATTGACTCCTCTTAGTTACATAGTCTTTATATCTTCTTGAGCCTTGTCTGCTTGCCCAATGGAGAAGGCTGCAAAGGGAAAGAAGCTCCTCTATCTCAAATGACTGTGCAGTGTATGCCAGCAGTGTGAATTCACATACCAACTGCATCTCTTGAAGGTTCTGGTTATGGGTAGGCAACCTTTCTTTGATTCAGTGTTGTGTATCTGTGCATAATCAAGTAGGAGCCCTTTTATCTCAGGCAGGGTCTGCAGAGTATTTCTTCACTCAAGGCCCACAGTATTCCATGGGAAGAAAGTGTAACTGGGCAGAACGTGCCACAGAACTTCTCTTTTCCTGGATCTCCCAAGTTTCTTATGTTATCTTAGTGATTGAGAGTAGTTGGCGATGGATGAATTTTTTGCTTGAAAATAGGTAACTTCCTCACTATGTGTTCAGTCATGTGTGAAATTGGAGTGCTTTCTTTCCACTGAAAGATCTGGTCTCAATACCAACAACATGCAGTTTTGGTATTGTGTTATGTCTAGGTATTTGAAATAATTTGTCAGCTGTAGTGCTTAGAACGTAGAAATTTACTATATGATCTGTTTATAAATGTTGTTAACTTTTATATTATTTTAAATGTCCCAATACTTTTGAGATATTCTTGTAGTTAAGCTTCATAGATTTTAATTTTTGTAACAGCTGGATGACCTAGACAGAAAATTTCAAAAAATCTAGTTATAATATTGAATGTAATCCAATTCAGTTGCCAGTTTAAATCTCTCTTTGGCAGATACTCAGCTCTTATAACACAAATTACTAAGCTTTATGTTATGGCAGTTTTTAATATTGCAAAGCTACATATGCCATTCTTTCCATTTTCTAATGAACCAAATTCAAGTTGTTTTGCAAGGTATGGGGCAATGGTGGTGGAAGGGGCTGCTTATTGCTGTGTTTGAAAACATCTGTCAGCAACTGCTGTGTATACTAAATGTTGTGGTTGCAATATACAAACAGAAACTTTATCTTTGATGCTTAATTTCATTTCCCAGTATGAAAAAACTTAGTGGACAGGGACACCATTTCCAGTTCACTTTGCCTGTTGGGGTGTTAGGTGTCGTAATCAGATTTATCCACCTTTATTAACACTGTAAAATTAAGAAAAATTACTTCCCTCTATGTTTGAAGTGATACATATGACAAATACTGATTGTAGTGACTATTGCTGTTTTTTTGAGGATGGGCTTGTGTGAAAACTTTGTGAATAAAAAGTCTGTGAAAGCCCTTTTTCAGGAGAAGGGCAGTAATCCAGTGCTCACTGGGTGAAGAAACACATCTTGGAAGAATCCTAATTCTAATTTGAAAATTAATGGAAAAATTTACTGAGCTTGTTTAGTTAACAAAAATACGAAGTCAAATAATTCAGTCATTCATTACGGACTACAGAGACAGTCTTTTAACTTCATGAAACAGGAAAAGTATATGTCATTTATACTTTTTTTTTTCTTTAATCTCCACTCTTTTCTGGAGACTGGGGAATCAGAAATTTTCACTTGAACTCTGTGCATACAGTAGAGCATCCAGTTCTCTCATAAAAATAAGGTATTTATAGTTGCTGGAAATAACCTTCAGTGCTAAGATACCAGTTAAAATATTTGGCTTGCAGACCTTCATGGAAATTAAGGGCTTTGAGATGGGGAGATAAGTTCAGTTTTTTGGGTTGAATTCTTGCATAAAGCCAATAGTTCTGAAACTCTACTCATATTTGTCAGACATATTTCAGAACAGAGCAGAGAAAATGGGATTGTGGGATTGTGTATCCAGGTATGCAAATATAAATGTAATAACCTGACTTAGCACCTGTAATTCAGAATGGTAAAAATCACATTTTAAAATATATGGCGGTATTTTAGAATACCTCAACAAAAACCTGGGACTGAGCTGAATAATATACTCAAGCCACAGAATGAATTTGAGCTTGAAAAACTGTTATTTTCCTAAACAACCTGTATGTAGAATCAGTATTTCTGAAAGCCAGAAGCCTGCTGTCAATAGATCTGTCTTTCTGCCAGCAAAAGGACAATCATTTTGGAGCCCCTCTTTTCTTTTCTTTTTTATTTTTTTATTTTTTTTCTTCTTTAAGATTTCCCCAAATGAGTTGCATGTGGGATATTCTGACAGCAGCAGTTGCCAGTATTTTGTGGAGCACCTTCTCCTGTCATATGGCAGGTATACACAAACAATGTTGGAGGAGAGCTTCCCAGAAGACAGAACAGTAGAGGGATAGCTGTTGCTGTCAAAAATGGGCAGTTACTGCCTACAAAATAAATTGAGAATGCATGGCCAGATGGTTCTCACGGTGGAAGCGTGTACCCAGCTAAGAAGCTCTGAATTTCTAAAGAACCCATGGGTATGGTGGTACTTTTCTTTAAGGAGTAAAGTTGTAAAAAGCAATTTCATTCAGTATATGGTGTCCTTGGTCTTTCATTATATTTCATCTCAATAGAGTAATGAATGGAAAAAGTTTGTTTTATAAATTATTCTGTCCAAAGCACATCCTGAGCATGTAATGAGAAAGCTAAACACATGAAGTACTCCCTAGATTTGCTTAAGAACTGAATGTGCTGCCATCTGGTAGTTGTACTCTGTCCTCTTGGCAGCATATGATTGACTTTAGTTTTCTCATGCAGCACTGTCTGTCTTTTGGCTTAAACTTTATATTCATTTTACATTGTATTTATGCTTTTAATGAAAAAGAAAAAGAAACTGTTGTAACAAACTAATGCTTCTATGTGAATAAAAGCAGAGTAGTTCTTTGAAGACTAAAAAAGAAATCTTTTTGATACTAGTTGGTCTCAAAGTTGTTTCCGAATCTTGGTCTATGAGACATGGAGTAAAGTCTTGGCAAGTAAGTCTTGGCACAAGTTGTAGGTTTGTTTTATTTTCTTTTAAAAAGGTATACTAAAAATACGTAACTTGAAAAATAGATCAAATATTCATGAGGAAAAGATGAAGCCATACATTGTCCCTGTAGCTGTTAACACTTATTCCAGGGCAGAGGGACCTACTAATTTTGGACTTGAAGGGTAGTGGGAATCTGTCTGGTGTGCATCAAAAGGGACTGAGAGATAGTAATGTTCCACAGACGATGTCTGCAGTACTGGGGTTAGGGAGGCTGGTTGTTCCATGGTTTTGGTTTGGTTAGGAGGGAAAGAGGAAAACTGTGTGTTTGGATGGCAAATACACGGAGCAAGAATCAGTGTCTGAAGGCTGCTTAGCTTGTTTGCGCTTAATGGAAAGGTGGGAAGCAAAATCAAGTATTTAATCTAGCATTTGCCTTTTTTCCTTTTAAACTGTGGGCACAAGGTTCCTCCTTTAAGTTGTGGACAAAGATCTGTGACTAGCTGGTTTCCTAGCTGTAGGGACCTCTGCTCCTGGTAGGCCCTCACCAACCTCACTTTTCTCTAGGAAAGCAAATCAAATCAGAATATTCTCGGTGACAGTATAATTTCTATTTACGGAGCAGAAGATACAGGTAGCCCCATCGTTCTTAGTCTACCTTTCCTTGTCATATGATTTCCTCAAAGAGAGGCTTCCATGAAGCTGAGTGGAGAATTACTTCAGGAAAACTTCTTATTTTCCTGATTTTTTTTTTTTTTTTTGTGCTCCCAGGCACAATTTTCCCCAGATGTGGGTTCATTCAACTTGTAAAGCTGACAAGACTAATCAAATTCAATTAAAAGCTTTCCAGTGTTGTTCTTTTTTGTTTGCTTTTTATTTTTATGTTTTTAAAATGTAAACCTAATCCACTGTACAATCTGGACTTAATGTAAAATATGATGCTGGGATATAAAAATGTAGCAAACTGTACAAATAAGTTCTGTGGTTGCATTTTAAAATATTAAGTGTTCTTTGATCTTTCTTTTTATTTACTAGAGTTTGTTCCTATGACTAAGAGCAAGGGGGTGATAATTCTAAGAATTCACTT
>JAOXNG010000021.1:20552306-20564151 GCA_028566535.1 Scolopax minor
AGACCAACATTAGAACTTGTCTTAAGCCATTTGTGAAAAAAATAATCATTTGCATGGACAAACCCTCTGATTTTCTCACTCATTCATTTTTTATCTTGGTCTTCCAGAAAATCTTTAGCTTTGTTGGTTTTAGCTGCTACGTATGGAGAACCGCCTTTATCTGGATGCATCTATGACCTTCTCTACTCTGGCTTTGCTGAGGAGAAACAGGTAAATGGAATTGCTCAAATATGGTCAGGTTGGCTGCAATGTCTGTATTTTAAGTTTCCTTCTGGGAAGCAGGATGGCTACTGATAGGGGCTCTCAGAGGATTTCTCAGTGTTGAGACCATGATGCCTATTTAGTTCATCTTGTTTCAATCCTCCTCAAATCATTGGGGCTTTGGGTATGCCTGTTCTGTAGTAACTTAGAAACATACCAACAGCTTCTTCCAACTACTGACCTGTGCCTAGGTCCTGTGGTCATAAACCCTTCCTCAGGTCTTATTCTTTGTATTTTAGAGTCTGAGTCAAATTTGGCTATGGTAAACTCCAGCACCTTTCTAAGGACTACTCCGCAGTCATTCCACATACAATTTTAGTTGTTGGAAAGAAGATAAAAGAAAACAGAAACCAAATAAAAAGGCAGCCCAGCCCTGAATGGATCATGATTTATTATAAAGTAGGACTGACTTTGTTTTTATTAAAGACCATTGCTTAAGAATGCAGAAGTGAGAATCCTTTCTTAATCTGTGCTGCAGGGCTCACCCTATGAAAATCCTGGTAGGTCCTTATCAGTGGTTGTTCGGCTCCCTCGGCGTTTCCAGCCTGGGCAGATTCTGAGTGGTAACACTTGAAACTTTGTGTCCCAGAGTAATTTTTCCCTTTCCCTGACACTTTATTTGTTATATTCAGTATTAATGGTGTAGTAGAATTTCTCAATAACACCATAATTTACTAATCCATAAACTCTAGGGATGTGTTTTATATTTCAAGAATTGTGACCGCCCTCTCACTGCCCTCCCAGAGAAACCTGAGACCGTTGTTCCCTCCACACTGCTAAGTGAAGTAAAAAGCAGGGCTTTCCCCCCATGATGCAGAAAATACCTGTTTTCCTTATTAAGTGACTGATCCGGGAGCTGCTTATGCCTTTCATCCATCTGCTGCCAATTTAACTGGCTCCATTAGCTAGTCGCTCCTTCTTATGACCTTGCAAGAATTTACAAAACCTGGTTTCTATAAAAATTAAGGGCAATCCCCATGTTTACTCTCTTGCTCAACTAACCAGGTTTTCTTACTACCAGCTAGTCCTAGAATATATCCCCATCTCCCCCCACCTCTGACTCAAGCCTGCAAGATCTGATGCCTTGGCCAAGATTTCCAGCTGCTGAAGTTACCTCAGCAGATCAGATGCTGTTACAGATGTGCAGTAGCTCTGCCTGGACTTTGTTTCTGGAAACCTGGAGCATAAGTACAGTGCTGAGGCTCTGCAGCCTGTCAGAGCGGCTCCGGCAGATCCAGGGAGAGCCTCTGCAGGGTATGCACCACACATTGGTCAGAGAGGGTGTCCAAGGCCTCAGGTTTTAATCTCCTGATTTGCACCACCTGGTCAGACCAACATAAGCTTGTCACCTCCCATGCTCTGTGGACTTACGATGCTGGGGGGACCATGCACATGTCTGTCAGGAAGTCACAATCATCCAGCCAAAGAAAGGCCAACAAAGCTAGAGAAATGATTTACAGTATTTATGTGTGTACATATATAGCAGAAGGAATTGTCTTTCCTGGCTGCCTTGAATCTTTCAGCTAAAACTGATTCCAGGGCGAGATGGGCTTTACTGCTGTGTGAGGTTCCACATGCAGAGCACATATGTCTATCAGACCACATAACCCCAAAATAGGCATTTCTCTAGTGACATTTAGCCTTAGTTTTCCAAATGAAGACAGTGACTTGCAGCAAGACAGCCTTTTACAGGATGGAACTGTAAGTATTTATTTACCCATGGTGTCATTTTAATCTTTCATAAGAAAGACGGATTCAGCTGCTTAATTACAGGATTATGTATGTAAACTTGCACTTTATAAAAATTTGGAAGTAAAACTTTTGCCTAACAACAGTCTTATTCTTGGCAATCAAGTTCCATCTACAGAAGCCTTTCATGTTAAAGATATATCCCACATGTGAGCTATTGTTACAATTCAATAAATACTTTACAAAAATAATGCCAGCTTTTTTAAAAAATTAAGACATTTTAACTCACCAATAGTTCCTCTCAGCTTCCTTAAAGAACAGCTTCTTCTGTAGGACACTGCACTCAGCATATGCTAAATGGGGGAAAAGGGGCGGTTGCATGTTTGACCTCAGGCAACTTAGACATGTGTATTCCACTTTTCCTGTTCTTTGAAAAAATAAGCTTCTTTCTTTTCTTAAAGAAACAATGAGATCTAAACGCTCTTCATATTAAAAATTGGAAAGTATTAGAATTTGGAAAGTAACTGTGAAGTTTTCTTTTTCCTTTGACATGCTTTCCTTCTCTGGCTGCACTCCTTCAAAGACGTACAGCGTGCTTTGTTTACAGGTAGCTGCCCTGCAGATCTGCTCCCCTGCATAAGACACAAGCCCTGACAGCCTTAACTCTGTGTCTGAGATGTCTCCAGGAGCAGGCTGTTTGTAACTCTGGCAGAACCACTGCATCGGGACTTTTTCTGCTTTGAAGGAAAACTACAGCTACGTTTCCCTGCAAGCTGGACTACTTGACCTGGAAGGTAACAGTAAGAATTCCAAGAGAAAAATTGCTAATAACTGCCTATATTCACTTTTGAGTATTACCCTTCCAAAGAAAAATTTCTTCCTTTCTTAGATATGACTAGTCATGAAATCAATTATAGAGAAAACTGATGCTTTAGGTGCATTAATCTTGTAAACCATTCCCATATGGAAGAGTACATTCTTCAATCCTATTGTTTATAACAACTTTTAAATATGTGCCCTCCTCAGCTGGGGCCTTGGGGCCTGATGGCGATGGCAGCTGCTCCCCTCCACCCCCCTCACACTTATGTTACAGTTGGGGAATAAAATGAAATGCACATTATTAAATGAACGTTATTGCAGTATAAAATCCTACCAGGACAATGTTTATGTATGTCTGTATGTAAAAATAGGTGTGTGTGAGATAGAGATATGTGTTTATAAATTACACACACTAGGAAAAATACTTATGTATTATATTACAACTATATACATTCATTAGAGAGAAACTGATCAACCCCTGTCAAGGAGACAATGCAGCAGCCTTTATCAGTTCTTTGGCATCCAGGAAACGAATGCTATTTTGTGTCTGAAAAGGAGGAATACCTCAGTATTCCCTCGCTTCTTGAAATTGCTTGTAGTAGTCTTCGTCTGAAGGGTTTTCTGTACACTTCTGCCCATTGTTTGGGGGCCGCGCTTCATTGTATCGGCTCCAGTCACCTTTGCATATAATCCAAGGCAGAATGTCCACTTTGTAATGGAGTTCCGCTGAGAATTCGATGCTGATCAGGTTTGGTGTTCCTGCCCCTTTCCCTCTGGTAATCAGCTGCATATTATCATCGTAGCAACAGTGCTGTGCTGCGAGCGTCGTGCTTTCCAGAGAGAGCATGGAGCGGATGCAGTACCGTGCAGTGGGCTTATAGATCTCCAGTTTTTCCTTTGGACCACTTGCGTCTTTCCAGCGAAAGTTTTTCCTCTTAGTTCGGTCGTAGATCTCAGCAGTGCTGTATGCAACTTCTCTGGGGTAGGAGCATGGGCAGCTGGGAAGATCGTTGACCACTTTGTGCATGTATTTCTTCAGGAACT
Source organism: Scolopax minor (assembly GCA_028566535.1). Classification (NCBI taxonomy): domain Eukaryota; kingdom Metazoa; phylum Chordata; class Aves; order Charadriiformes; family Scolopacidae; genus Scolopax; species Scolopax minor. Next base: position 20,556,120 of record JAOXNG010000021.1, read on the forward strand.
CACTTTTGCAGCTCATCCATCTTTCACAGCTATCAGTATCTGTTTAAGGGCAGGAAATGGAAACTTCAGATACATTATGCAGCATCCCAGTTCATAGGATCAGTGATAATAAATGAGAGTAAAGCCTAACTGTTCAGCACCAGTGCTTTGCTTAAGAAAGAAAGGGCAGTCAAAGCTTTCCTCCCTGCAATGTGTGAATGTGCTGTTTTGTCAGATAAAGAAATCACAGGTGTGACTGGCATTAGGGGCCTCAGGCAGTGCGAGTCTGAATTACACTGTGGCACCGTGCCGGTAGGAATTTTTGACATTTCGACTACCTGGCAAATTCTAATGAAGCTGCTGGTATCCCCACAAAGCCCAGGAGACACTACCATGGGTTTACAAGTGACAGAACTGCAATAGGGAAATCACAGCGATTTGATGACACTCTTCAGTTTAAACCCCTCAGCCACACACTCACCTTATAAGAAGAGCCAATTCAGATGCTGAAGGATAAAGTTTCTCACAATACTAGAAATACCAATGGCAAGCAAGGCCTGGATCACTTTTTCTGAGGTTCATTATTAAAGCCCTAATTCAGTCTTTCTTTTAACTAACAAATACTTTTTTCCCATTTGTTCTCCATCTTCCCAAAGGGGTATTTCAAGCAGCTGAGTTCAAAGACGGAGACTGACATCTTAGCTGGCAAATGCAGCCAAAAGTAATTCAGATTCTAAACCGGTATATGTGACATAATATCAGAGTATCTGTACATTAGGAGGATTTAATGGCAGCAGAGCCATGATTTATAGCTGGGATTAAAGAGATTTATAGACTAGTAGCTTATTTAATACTGGCACTTATTATTATGTTGCAAGAGTCTTGGGAGAATCCAGTTAAACATCTCCTGCCTAAAACATTATTTAAGGTGTCTATGTCATGCTATGAGCTTCCAAAAAACCCCTGCATATCAACCCACTTAACAGGATTCTGGAGTAAGGCAAAGACTGGGACCTAAAACTCTTACAGCAAACATTCTTGCAAAATATTTACTTAGTTATCTGTGTCCTGTTTTTCTATCTCCTTAAAGAGTCTTGTCCCAGCTGCCATTAACTATTGTGCTCTTCCACCATAGGAGGGAGATGCTGGATTACATTATTTATCCAGTTAGTCGGGCACCTAGTGTCTAAGAGCGGCCACGCTATGGTTTCATTGGAGAGTTGAAATCAGAACATTATAGATGTTGGGCTGAGTTTTAGATAGATCACTATCAATTCATGCCCCATAAAATTGCTTTAGCTACCCTCACTGCAGTGCACACAGTTATAGAAGCTATGCATGCTCATAAAAGTTGTCATTTTTTTTAATGTGACAGCTGTACCTAAAATGCTTTTCCAGTATCTTCCATTCGAAGCTATTTCAGCAAAATGCTAAGCAGTGTTTGAATTTCTTCCATCCAGTAATGTGGGGTTTTACAGCTCTTTTCTGAACTAGGACAGAGAATCACCATTTAATAATGAAAGAAGTACAGAAATTTGCTAAGACTTAAGAGGAGAAAGATTCTAAGGCAGAAGCAAGCTAAGGTTCGGATTGTAAACTTAAGCAAGATAATAAATGGCCATATCAGTTATTACTGACATTTTTAATGGTAAACTCAAAATCTTGGTCCTGCAGTGGGAATCAAAACAGGAGAACCTAAGGAAGTCTCTTATCTGTTACTGAAAGATTGACTGGACTGCTTACCAACTTCAAACAGTTTGGTGGCATTGAAGTCTTCACTTCCTGCAAGTAAGCTGACTTCTGTGGCAGCTGTCCGGAAGGTATCTTCAATCCCTAAGACAAACATGTGTTAGTGGTGGTGGGGTTTTCCTGTTAAAACACAATGCAGTCAATGTCTCCTTGCTCTTCCCTCCTTCCCCAGTTCTGCAAGGTGCTTTTGTTTGGCAGGGAAGTATCTGTAGTTGCTGCTGGAGGGAGTGTTCATTGAAAAGCATAATAACTAAGGAATCTGTGTTAGGAAGAAAAAGCATTAGCTGAGCTCAAAGGCTAAAAGTTTTCAAGTTTTAGAGCTTAGATTATATTTAAGCAACAAACTGGTCAGTTATGAACCCAGTGCAGGGACAGCAGCAAGGGAACCAATTTTGTTCCTCTTCTTCCTGATGTGAGGCTTGCCAGCATCCCCCAGTAATTCAGGTAGGAGCTTTGCACACACTTCCCCAACAGCCACCTGGTTGGCTTCCTGTCACCAGCATCTTCTCCAGAGCATGTCTCACAAGGGACTGACAAGATGAAAACAAGCGTCCTAATGGAAGCTCTAAAGCCCTTGGTAAAATGTGATGTCTAAAGGAGACTGCCTCTGTGCCACCTTCTAAAGCACAGCCACGTCCCTTCAGACAGGTGAATAAGTTCATATCCATATACTGGCAATCATTTTTCAGGAAAAATGAGAAAGAATCATAGAATAGTTTGGGTTGGAGGGACCTTTAAAGGTCACCTAGTCCAACACCCCCTGCAATGACAAAAATAAGATGAAGCTATCACAAGAAGACTGGTGCTTGTTGCTCTCCCTTGCTAGGGAGTTGAGATGTGTGAGTAGGCAGGAGACAAACAACCTTCCCAATCAATCCCACCCCCCAAATAAAATATCAGGATCTTTAAGTATCAGAATCTTCCAACAACTTCCAGTTAAGTGTTTGCTATCAGTAGACAGAAACAAGGATTGCCAGAAAATGTGTAATTGATCCTGCTAAAATAAACATCTTTTTGTTGCTGCTTTAGCCTGGTCTACCTGCCAGTCTAATGTTCCCCTAATATTTCTGTGCCATGGAGCCTTAAATCAAATACCTCTTCAAAGAAGCGTTTGAAAAGGTTTGTTTGGTTTTTTTCCCCCCTCAATTGAATTAAAGACCTCCAAAGAGAGCAAAAAGTTCTTTAATATGTGATAACTATATGGTTAATAATGAAGTCTGTTCACCATCCATCTTTTTGCCAATGAACTTTCTCCTGATCCCCTGAACTGGGGCATAATAGTGGCTTGCAAAGCTTCAAAACAGCCTCAGGCTGCTTTTCAGTAAAATTATCATAGGGTTTTGCCTTAACTCCAGCAGTAGATGCAGAATAATAGATAGCCAAGAACCCATTACAAGGCAGTAATTCACTGCTGGAATTATAAACAGCAGAAGCTGAGCTTTGCCCTTGTAATTTTAAAAATGTCAGCACAGCCTCAAAGAGTGAATATATTTTGCTTGCTGATCGTTGGGGGTCTGTTATATGACATAATATATTCTTTCAAGTTTGCCACTGTTTGATGCTAGCTGGTAATAAATACTGGAGAATATAACTGGGGGCTACATGCTTTCTCCTGGAATTAACCCCTTATTACTGAGGTTTGAGGATGTATGAGAGTGTCCAGAAACACTCTTCTCCTGAACTGCCCAGCAGTTCCTTACCTTGCAATGGATGCACACATCTATCTGCGAGTGAGAAACTTCTCTCCAGCTCTCACTGAGGCTCCTAAGCCTTCTCTCCGACACTGCTGACATTTCACTTCCCATCGAAAAAAAATCTGACCTCCAGTTTAAGAATTTCTGCCTTTCTGAGTCATTAAGTAAACTCAGTGAAATGCATACCATCATGGCATGTGTTTTTACTTCTCTCCAATCTTGGGAAGTAATGAAATCGCACATACCCCATGCATTGTGGCAACTACTGCATCGCTGCATTACAAAATTACCTACATTGAAAACCACAGCAGCGTTTAAAGAACATTACAGGAAAATTTTCCATAGCAGCTTTACAATTTTATGATGGAGGTTTGAGTGTTCAGCCCCGGTTTCACCAAATTGAAAACTGCATGATGGTAAGAACATCTCTGTTACTGGCATTTAATGGCTGTGAACGGGTAGGAGATACAATAAAGGTCCTTGGCCAGATCTGCTAATACATTCAAGCCAAAACTTTACATTCCTTCATCCCATTGTGCACAGCTGCTGCAGGACCAAACTTACAGTTTTCTAATTCTCCAACTATCAAGCAACACATAATGAAACAAAGATGACATTTCCACCTTAACACTAATTTTCTAGGACAGGAAATTTTGCAGCTTAATTCCCAACGAACCCAAAATCTCTGGAGTGAAAGGCAAAGCAAGTATTTAAATTATTTTTTTCATATTAATAGAGGTGGAGTCTTAAAGCAGCTCTGTATACATTAGGCACAAAACTTCAAAGCCAAGTAACTGGGGAGGAGCTCTTTGTTCACAACGCAGGCGTGCCCGTTCACTGCACAGCAAAATATGAGCTCACTGAGGTAACGGTCAACACAGCTGTTTTGAAATTCTAAAATTAATACAGATTTGTTTCAAGAGAGTAGATTACACCCTTTGGAATACAAAATGTACTGTGCACAAAAATGACTGCCGTAACCTAAAAAAAGCCTGGATTTGCCTTTGAAGTCCCGGGGACCAGCAGACTGCGTCTACAGCGTATTATTACTAGCAAAGGACCTGCCATTTCATAAACGGCCTTGAGAATCAGCCTGTCTCTTCCCACCGAAGCTCCAGCCTTGCCAGGGAGCAAGCTCAGGAGGGCTCTCCTCCCAGCCCTGGCCACCTCCCACACCTGGGCAGTTGGGCCTGTCGCAGGTCCGTGACTCGGTGGCGGTGCAGGCGTAGCCGCAGGACCGCGTCCGCTTCTGGTTGCCGCTGCCGCAGGTGACGCTGCAGAGGGACCAGGGGCTCCAGTCTCCCTCACCGTCAATGTAATCTGCGTAAGAACAAAGATGAGGAAGGAAATGAAGAAACAAACCTCCCGCTACCCAAAACTACTGTGCAGTGTTTTGTATTAAGAAGGCAAAACAAGAATGGGATCCAGATGTGTCTACCTGAAGCTCGGGCTAAGTGCCAGGGGTAAGCCTGCTGTTTAAATGGTTTTCACACTTGATGCTCCTCAGGGAAACGCACGCAACATTATTTGAAAAAATATTTCCTTTCTCTTTTGACCTTTTGGCAGCTGAGAATCCTCAGCTGCAAGGCTGGGTCATGAACTAACAGTACACATCTATTCACATCATTTCCCTGGATATAGGAGTATGTTTTCTGACCACAGAGTAATCAGGCACAGGATAAATGAAGTTTGCTTTTTCTTCTTTTCAAAACACACAGCAATAGCACAACAATACTCAATTAATTTGTAGGACACAAACGTTGAACTGTGGGAGGCTGCGGGTCATGCATGAAAATTGCAATTTTGTTTTTTTCAGAACAGGAAACAGACATTACAGGAATACCGCCACGGATACAGGGAACCGCATATGCATCTTACACCCAGAACGACATGCAATTTGTAGTGTTTCATGTGAATTATTAAATAACATCAAATCTGACTGTTTACTAGCAGGAACCTTCTGAAAACAAACCACGACTTTCTTCTCTTCTGGTAGCCAGCCAAGGGCAAATGATACTAAGTCTGCGCCACCGGCTTGGTGCCGCTCTAAGTATCTAAACCCCTTAGAATCAGTCTCTCTCCTTTGTTTGCTGAGTTAACTGTTGCACATCTCACCTTGTGAAAGGCCACCAAATGGAGCCCATGAACCAGTTCCAACTCTCTTGCCTTCCCGCTGGCCTCCCCAGCCGACTGCTGTCTCTTGCTAGGGAACATCTGGCTTAATGGATTTCTCTGCAATCTACAGGAGGTGTTTAACTGACCCTGCGATGACAACTTGCAGCCTTTGCTCATTTGGGTTAAGCCAGCACTGGTAGCAAAGCAAAATCGGGTGTAGTGACTCTGAGCCAGCCCTGGTCTATAGCTATAGGCTGAACGTGTATGTGCAGGCGTGATGCAGGGCCAGATCCCTGCCTGCACTGGCCTCTGTGCTACACGCGGTTCCCGCTGCCCCCCCACTGCCATGCTGTCTGTGGGCTTCCTGAGCTGGTTAGTAGAACACGTAACTTGATTTGTACCATATGTAATGACTGACGACAACTCTGTGGGGTGCTATTAAACATTTATTGCCAGGAGTATGAGAAGGATATATATCTCACTTATAGCAAGCTGCCTATATGTGAGTTCCTCGTGGCAGGGGCCTTATGTGCTTTCCCTCCTTTTCTTCCACTGTTGCTGATAGGGAAGCCACCACGCTTCAATCAGGTGTCCATGGTGTGTGTGATGAGGGTGGGAACATGGCTACCCTCTGTGGGCAAAGACCTGTGATTCTGGGGCTTGCCAACAGGTGGGCACTACAGTCTGAAGCGGTGGCTTCACCGCATGATCTGTCCTCTCTCCCTGGCCTTGCTCTCCTTCCCACCTCTTTTCCAACTCTGAATGTGTTTTCTCCACGTGAGGGAGGGTGAGCAGGTGCAATGCTTGCCAAAGAACTCAGCCCGGGAGGCCCAGGCAGGGCAGGCAGAGCCGAGTGGTGCTTTTTGGCAGGGGCAGGATGAGGGAGATAGAGCTGTGAAACGTGCCAACAGGGCAATGGCTGGAACCAGCATAAAAGCCCCATGTGGACAGAGTCTGTTGCTACATCCTCCTGGCCAAGGCTGATGGCCAATGGCATGTGACATTTTAGGTTAGTCGGGAGGCCAGGAGTCTCTTCGAGTTAGTAGGGTGCTCTGGTGCATGGCAGAGAGCTCTAGGATAATTTTTAGGCAAAGTATAGCATAAACCTAGTGTTCATACTGCACTATGAAACATACGGTATCTACTATTAAATATACCATATTAGATTTTCGGCTGGAGCTCAACCTGTTCTGCCTATTTTTACATTTGTAATTCTTACAATTTTTTTCCTACCACAATTATTTGTGAAAGCAATTCTATTTTACCTAAATGAATAACTACCTAATATATGAATTTTTTGGCAATAGAGTGTGCCCACAAATAAATACAGGTGCAAAACGAAGGGATAGACTTTAATCTTCTGGCCACAAAATTTAAAATATTTATGTGTGTGTTCAACTACACCATTCCACAAAAAGTCTCTCTGAATTGTTAAGGCTCTAGGATTTAAAGTCCTAGAAAACAGGGGAAAAGTGAGACAGAATCAGGGCATGACACACTCTGCAGAATCTAGAGAACACAACAGAAGTGCCAGGGTAAAGGTACTGTGGCTTTGAAACCCTGCTCTAACCAAAAAATCTCTATATATGTACAACTTAAACAGGAGAGGCTCCGAGCTACCTGTGAGCACGTATTTGTTCACCTCCCACCCGTTGGGGCAGTGAGTAACTGTAGCTCCTCTCTGTTTCTAGTTTCTGCAACTGTTTCATACAAGCTGAAAACAATTGTTTTCACCATTACACATCTGGAAGAGAATTACACACGCAAATACACAATGTTCCTGCTGCATATGCCACTCCCCACGCATGCACCAACATAATTCTTCTTATTTGTGTGTCCACCAAATACTACCATATTTTAGATCTTGCTTATTTATCCAATGATTATATTTTAGTTCCCAAACCACCACATGATTCTAAATTTGTACTTATCCTTACTCTAAAAATAAATACGAAACCTTGTTTCCTTTGCTTTTAAAAAAGTACACTTACGACTAAAAAAAGGTCCTCTTATGGGATAACTGGTATGATTTTCAAGATTATAGAGTTACTAGTGGAATGCAGCTACCACAGTACAGCTTGTGCATCTGCACAGATTTGTATTTAAAAGCTGATGAACAAAAGCCACATGTTGAAAAATTGTATTTTGCTTGGCCTGCTTTCAGCGATGCCTCACCATTCTCATTTCCCCCAAACTCGTTTTACAATCCCAAGATGCCCATAAGAGGCCTGGAACGCAAACTTACCATACTCTGGCTGCTCCTTGGACTCAAACGTCCGGTGACTGGGTGCATGGCTATCCCACCCACCGAGAGGGCTGAGGAAGTTGCTGTCCTCAGTAGTGCTGTCATACTTGTAGTCCTGGTCACCGCTGCTCATGCGAGTCAAGGTGGAGGACCTCTGCCACCAGTTTCTCCAGTCAGGTGATGGGACTGGCCAGCTAGGCTTGCTGCTCTCTTTCTGCAGGTCCTTGTCTGTCTCGGTGTCGGGGCCATC